>CAWUFW010008314.1:600000-903813 GCA_963921515.1 Calotriton arnoldi
GTATCTCATTCTGTCAGTATCAAACTACCAGTTTTACTGTATACATGCTTTTCTTCTGAGCTATGTGTGAGTGAAATCTAGGTATCACACTTGATATATAATTGCGTACATGGCCCTCTAGAAAAATACATTGCTTTGTTACTGAGCGTGCTCATGCATCAGTAAATTTCTAAAACGGAAAACAACATTTTGAAATTTTTCAAAGCACAAAACCGTTTGCGAATGGCGTACCAACATAATTTCACAAATACTTCTTCTGCTTCTAAAACATATATTCAGCATATCTCAAACAAAAGTTACACTCGAAACTAAGCTAGCACAAGCACTCTAGAGGCATTCTGCACTATTAATCCTTCTCAATTTTAAACAAACCATGTTTAAAGAAAAACACTACCCTCACCATATACATGAAATTTTCATCAGCCTTTCTGAACGTAGATCACCATGTAAAAATATATGCAGTTTCTTAATAGATGTACACCTTCAAGCCATCTTTCCCAAACTATAAACCTCTCTGCATCTTCAAGCAAACTCAAAAGTTGCACCGTATATATAGCCATGTGCAAGCACAAAAACCATATCTCACCATCTAAGCATATGCAAAGTGGTCATATAAGTTAAAAACCACATTGACAAACACTTCCTAATACATACCTAACAAGTATTACTTCTTTCTAATTCATATGCAGGCGGACAACATGTTCTCATTTTTATTTCTCACTACACTATTCCTGTTTAATAATGTTACTAAAAGTACTTCAACTCCCAGAATGCAAATGACAGATGTATCTATTATGCACATGCTGTTTAGACATTTAAAACATTCTTAGGCGCCTATTACGATGGCGGTCGGGAAATCTCCCCTACCGCCATGGTAGCGGGAAAAGACCGCCCGCATGTACCGCAACATCACCGCCGGTCATATTAGGATGACCCGCTGTCGAAATCCGACCGCGGCGGTCGGATCGCGGGCATTAGCATTGTGGCGGTTGCTGCTGCCCGCAGCACCGCCGCGATGCCGAATGGAGCATGTCCTGCATTTCCCTGCACTGCGTGGCAGGCACTGCACAGTGCCTGCCACCTGGTACAGGGAAATGTAAGGGGGACCATGGGTACCCCCCCTGTGCACCCACTCCCCCCCAACACACTGGGGGCCTGCAACGGGCCCCGGAAGAAAATCACCGCATGCCTTTCAATGGCGGTCTGACCGCTGAGGAAAGGCTGGCTACCACCGGCATCATAATCCTGCCGGCTGAGCCTGCTCTGCACCGCCACCATTATCCCGGGCCTGCTCCGCCCGCCAGGCAGGAGTGCGGATGGCAACCGGCGGTAAAGCGGCGATCGGAATTTCCCACCGCCGCGGTCACCACCGCCATCCTAATATGACCGGCGGTTTTCCTGGTTGCGAAGGCGGGCATCCGACCGCCATCGTAATGACCCCCTTAGTTCTTTATTGCAACTTTCCACAAAACTATACTGTTGTTTTTCAATAAAATATGCAATGTAATAAATAGGCACTAATTCGTTTTTCTCTTACTTCCCAAAACAATCACCACTAACCTCTTAAACAACTACCCTCTAATAGATACAGTTCATCTCATATATTTTTTTCTCATCACGGTTACTCCTTTTAATCAAACTCCCATATACATCTTCATTTCTAATGTACATTTTTAAAATAATTACAAAGTTATATACAAACCACTGAATTCAGTTTGTAGATTAGATTGTTGTTTTAGCTCTTTCTGCATAGTTTTGACACTGTTAAGATTTCTTAAAACTAGGCACAGGAATGGTACACCACTCTCATACAAAGCAGGTCTAAAATGGCAACCTCTTCAACTTACCACTCTATCATCATGAGAAAGGCAGCAAATGAAACATGTCTTTCATTTTAGACTACTGCATCTCCACTTGTGAATGGTTAGCATCTGTTAACCCTTTCTCTCTCTTTCGAAATGAGGTTCTTGTTGCCACGGTTTTGCGATGTTTTCGCGATCATCGTGGAGAAATCATGAAAAAAAACGAGTTCTAACCGATATTTAGCTTTATTTTTCTGAAATTTAAATACTACAGTTTATTACATAACCCCGAGTTGGAAATTAAATTTGCCATTACTTTCATTGTGTCATCACTCCTCAACTAACTCCCCCCCAAAAAATTCTGTCTCTTTTACACGCTAACCCCCCCCCCCCAATACAGTCTTAGCTCAGTGTAGCTATCAACCCAGTGGAACCAGCAGGTCAAACGTTCCCAGCACATTCTAGAAGGAACATGCTGCTTCCAAATAAGATACAGCAGGTGTGGTTTACTCCACAAATTCAAAAGCATTTTCATGTCTGTATTACCTTTCTTTTTTTAAACAACAGACAATAATAAGACTTCTTTCTGAGCCATCCAACAGACTACCTAATTTTAGTCACTTTCATGCTGACAGCATCCAATGAAATGTATATATATTTTTTGTAAACAAAACCTCCATTTTAACTGCTTTTCCTTTGGCAAACGACCTCATTTAGCTCCAGCCTTCTCTAGGCTACTATTGCTCCTTCACTTCAAAATGCTTACAGTATGGATTGTTGGCCACAGCTGCATCTATTGGGCTAAAGAGGCTGCAAACAAGAGAGGTATTGACAGGGACTTGGGATTGCCAAATGTGCAGATTATGTGGTTTGCCCAAAGAGGGTTAAGGTTTCATCAGTTGCTGGCTTTGGTTAAATCCATTGTGGATTCCCAAACTCCTCACCTTGTGATTGTGCACTGTAGTGGCAATGACCTAGGCACATTGACTGGGGTAGGGCTTGGAATCCTAATGAAAGAAACCTTTGCAAAACTGATGTCGCTTTTCTCTCACACTGTCTTGCTGTACTCTAATATATGTCAAAGACAGAAATGAGAGTGGTCAAATCAATTCTGTCCACAGATTGACAATGCTAGGACATGTTAATAAAATGTTTATGCATTCCATCGCATGAAATGTATCTATAACAACAATCTGCTTTTTGACATGCATGGAATTTTAAGAAATGATGGAGTACACTTTACAGATGAAAGAAAAAGGGTGTTTCTAAGTAGCCTAAAACTCTGCATCCGGTCTTATGTGTATCAGCCATATACTTACAACCAATGCAACTGCTCTTGTCAGAGCCACCCTAGTACCCAAAATATTGTGAAGTTTTTTTTTTCTTTAGTTTTTGGGGATCTTTGCGACGATGTTGCGATCCCCGTTGACACATCGCAAAAACAGAAAACAAAAGTAGACATTCAATGGCCACCAGCACGTCCAAAAACAATATGTAAAAACCATCTTTCAGACCTATTTCCTGTTTTTCGCGGTTCTTTTAGACGTCGTAAAGACGTTGTTAACCATGACGATTGCGCCTTTCCCATTAAGTGAAAACACATATATGCACACACATTACAGTATTCTACACAATAGAGGTTTATTACTGTACACTTCAAACTCATATTTTTATAGTGTATTTCTAGAACAACCATCTCTAAAACCTGTTTTCCGTTTATGCAGTGAGGCCGGAGAGCTCGATGACATCGGTCATCGCGGTCCCCGCAGGTACGTCGCAAAAGTGGAAATCAAAAGCAGGAACTCAATAGTCACCACCACATTCAAAAATTATAACTATATAATTAATTCTAACCATCTCAGTAGAAAACTCACTATATAAATAACTCTATAAAAACATTAATCACAATCTCAATATCTCAATAATAATGCGTATGAATGATTCACTGATAATTTTTAAAAATATTTCCACCAATATTCGTGACAACATTGGTAGTCGCAACCGTGATGGTATACCCGGGGGAGTTGCACTAGCAGTCACGGCATTGTCAAGAGTATTGCACGCAATTAAAATAATACATTTTGGACACCCATCTTGTGTCACTAATACCTCCATTTCTCAAACATGGAGTCAGAGTATCTCCCCCCTGACCCGTTTTGTGGGCTTTCATACAGATTTTCAGGCCCGAGAACCATTCCCAATAGATAAAATGGCGGCTGCATCTTTCTATTCAGGTTGCTTCCAGCCAATCAGAGCATTCCTGGTGGCGTGTGCATTCGTGATTCATCGCGAAACCTTTGCGAAATATCCGCGGCCAGAGATATCACTATAATTTTCAGCTTAAATTTCTCAAAAACTACTGAATGGATTTACATCAAATAAGCAAAAAGCACTTCCTTGTACCAACATCTACCTCCCTGCCAATTTTGGTGTAAGTCTGTTCAGCGGCTCGGGCTGTAGAGGTGGCTAAAGCTGTAAAATCGTTCGTCCTCTGTCAACACAACCAATATATAACCCAAATACACATTAAAAACACCATCCAATCTCACAAAAAGGTGAGATATCACACTCAATTACTCTGGGTGTATTATTTTGTCCAATAGCAAATACCCACCAATAAAATCACATCAATCATAAAAACAATTATAAAAGATTCAATTTATTAATACATATGTGCACAAAAGAATTTTGTCTTTTAATTGTATATAAAAAAAAAAAAAAGGGGGGAAGGAATGTGTTATTAAAAAATCATCATTTTTTACTAAAAACATCACATATTAAAACCATAATCAGTACAACAATTCATCAAAAACAGTAATCAAAAAATAGCAGCAATAGAGAAAGATAGCAGCATAAGAGAAGACAGATAAAACTAAAAGACATTCAAATTTGTCGTTTAAATTCCACACCCGTTATTTTTAATATATTATTGCTATCAGGGGTCGCTGTTTATACGTGAATCATCAAAAATCAGCAGACCACCGGATTACACGGGTTGCATGGATCTTAGGGCGTCGACGCGTTTCGATGGATATAATTTATAAAACCATCTTTTTCAAGACAATAATTAGAAGTCTCTCTCCTAGTTAAAAAGAATATACAATACAACAAAGCATTAATATACCTGCACATAAAAAACCACCACAGAATAAATCTATACAATCCACTAGATATTTAAAAATTATTATGCACGTCATTTTAATAAGAACAACATTAAAAAGAGAATTTTTATACATTTTTTATGTCTATATTGTAATTTACATTTCATTAGTGCAACGTTTACCATTGGACAAACCCACCCTATCATTTTCATACCATCCAAATTTCAACAGATGTTATCCTCATTCTTAAATTCTGTGTTTCAGATCCTCCAAACAAACAACCTACCTATTCGGTTATCCTATGGTGTATACATCCACACTAACATGAGGTGGCTAAAGCTTCCAATGGGAATTAACATTACAAACGTAACTTTTTCATGCCCCAAATTCTCAGTCCCCACTGCACGGATCACCCCCAAACTTCCCCAATCAATATTACCCACCGTGACATTTTTTGGGCAAAATTTCAAGCAGATTGGTCAAATTACTCTAAAGTTATGGCCAAATCAAAAAATGCTTTTTCTATGGAAACTAGGTCCTAACTATAACTACCTACTGTCGACCCATATATATATATATATATATATATATATATATATATATATATATATATATATATATATATATATATATATATATATATATATATCTCTTCATAATCACCACGCTTTCACCTTTACCCAGCAAGGCATGGCACCATGAAGAAAATCAGGTCTGGGCAATTGTTTTCTTTTTTAGTATTTATTTCAATTCGCCATTCGTGCAGAGATATGGATGGTCTACGTGTTTCGGCGCTATGCTTGTCATCAGTGATGTCACTGACCATGTCATGAGTGATGTAATATGTGACGTCATCAGCAGTGCATTGCGGGGGCGCGAGTTATAGTTAGCTGAACTAACTATAACGGGGGAATTTCACGGGTTTTGTACGAGTGCAATGTCCAAGTAACTATAACTGTCCCTAAAACCTATGGTTTTTTCAGTGAATTTCAAAGGTTTTTTAAATGCTAATTTGTAACTATAACGTGTCTGAAACCTATGGTTTTTTCAGTGAATTTCAAAGGTTTTTTAAATGCTAATTTCTAACTATAACGTGCCTGAAACCTATGGTTTTTTCAGTGAATTTCAAAGGTTTTGTAAATGACAATTTTTAAATGTATTAATTGTTATATTAATTTTTTTCATACTGATTTACTACATTTTTAGAAACAATTTTTTTTACATATTTTATTTTTTAAATTACATTGTAATTACATTATACATTACATTACAAAAAATACTTTCTCAGAATGAATTACTTTAGTTTAAATACTTTGCACATAGGCAATAGACTTTTAAGTACAGTAGTTACAGTTGTTGCAATGGGCAACACATTTTCAAACACAATGCAACATTCAGCTCAATGTGAATTTCTAGTTAAATGCAATTAGTTACTTTATGGATTACTTTTCTAACCACAGGACTGGATCCTAGATTCAGTCCTGGGACATCTCCTGTAAACAGTTGATTAAAAGCGTTTTGGTTACAGTACTGATTTTTTAAGGAATATTATTGTATTTTAAAAGTTGACACTTAGAAACTTTTTCTCATATAGTCACCAATGTTATCCTATGGAAGGAAATTCACTTAGCAGGTAAAAACTGTTATCGTTACTTTTTCTTACTCAGTGTTGGATCCTGGATCCAGCACTGGTGCATCTCCTGTAAACAGTTGAAAGAATGCGTTTAAGTCATACAGGTGATTTTTAAGGAATATTTGTAGTTTGTAAAAATCAACACTTTGAAACTTTTTGCTGAAAACCAGACAATGGATTCCTATGGAAGAAAATATAAGTTACTGGTAAGTACGGTTAAAATTACTTTTCAGGGTCAGTGCTGGGCTAAAAGATGCAGCACTGGGTTCTCTCCTGATAACAGGTGAATAAATCGGAATTCGTATTTCGGCTGATTTTAGAGGAATATTTTAAAGTTCCAAAACTCCACACTTAGAAGAATTTCCAAGTGAAACCAGTCAATGTTAGCCTATGGAAGGAAATTCAAGTTACTGGTAAGTACGGTTAGAATTACTTTTCAGGGTCAGTGCTGGGCTAAAAGGTGCAGCACTGGGTTTTCTCCTGATAACAGGTGAGTAAGTCGGAATTCGGATTTCGGCTGATTTTAGAGGAATATTTGTATGTTTCAAAAATCAACACTTAGAAACTTTTTCAGCAAAAAGCAGGCAATGATATCCTATGCAAGGAAATTCAAGTTACTGGTAAGTACGGTTAAAATTACTTTTCAGGATTAGTACTGGGCTGAAAGATGCAGCACTGAGGTCTCTCCTGATAACAGGTGAGTAAATCGGAATTCGTATTTCGGCTGATTTTAGAGGAATATTTTAAAGTTCCAAAACTCCACACTTAGAAGAATTTCCAAGTGAAACCAGTCAATGTTAGCCTATGGAAGGAAATTCAAGTTACTGGTAAGTACGGTTAAAATTACTTTTCAGGACCAGTACTGGGCTGAAAGATACAGCACTGAGGTCTCTCCTTATAACAGGTGTGTAAATCGGAATTCGTATTTCGGCTGATTTTAGATGAATATTTTAAAGTTCCAAGACTCCACACTTAGAAGAATTTCCAAGTGAAACCAGTCAATGTTAGCCTATGGAAGGAAATTCAAGTTACTGGTAAGTACGGTTAAAATTACTTTTTAGGACCAGTACTGGGCTGAAAGATACAGCACTGAGGTCTCTCCTGATAACAGGTGAGTAAATCGGAATTCGTATTTCAGCTGATTTTAGAGGAATATTTGTATGTTTCAAAAATCAACACTTAGAAACTTTTTCAGCAAAAAGCAGGCAATGATATCCTATGGAAGGAAATTCAAGTTACTGGTAAGTACGGTTAAAATTACTTTTCAGGACCAGTACTGGGCTGAAAGATGCAGCACTGAGGTCTCTCCTTATAACAGGTGAGTAAATCGGAATTCGTATTT
The DNA here is from genome assembly GCA_963921515.1 of Calotriton arnoldi. Taxonomy (NCBI): domain Eukaryota; kingdom Metazoa; phylum Chordata; class Amphibia; order Caudata; family Salamandridae; genus Calotriton; species Calotriton arnoldi. The sequence goes on from CAWUFW010008314.1 coordinate 607,879, forward strand.
CGGCTGATTTTAGATGAATATTTTAAAGTTCCAAAACTCCACACTTAGAAGAATTTCCAAGTGAAACCAGTCAATGTTAGCCTATGGAAGGAAATTCAAGTTACTGGTAAGTACGGTTAAAATTACTTTTTAGGACCAGTACTGGGCTGAAAGATACAGCACTGAGGTCTCTCCTGATAACAGGTGAGTAAATCGGAATTCGTATTTCGGCTGATTTTAGAGGAATATTTGTATGTTTCAAAAATCAACACTTGAAACTTTTTAGCAAAAAGCAGGCAATTATATCCTATGGAAGGAAATTCAAGTTACTGGTAAGTACGGTTAAAATTACTTTTGAGGATCAGTACTGGGCTGAAAGATGCAGCACTGAGGTCTCTCCTGATAACAGGTGAGTAGATCGGAATTCGTATTTCGGCTGATTTTAGAGGAATATTTTAAAGTTCCAAAACTCCACACTTAGAAGAATTTCCAAGTGAAACCAGTCAATGTTAGCCTATGGAAGGAAATTCAAGTTACTGGTAAGTACGGTTAAAATTACTTTTCAGGACCAGTACTGGGCTGAAAGATGCAGCACTGAGGTCTCTCCTTATAACAGGTGAGTAAATCGGAATTCGTATTTCGGATGATTTTAGAAGAATATTTGCACAATGGTGAAGGGAGGGGCGGGGCCTGAGGTGACATCTGTGCAAACGCGCCCGTGGCGCGTTTTAAGTTGGGGGATTAAGTCCCCTTGAATCCTGAGGGTCCCTAGGGGCCAACTAGCCCACCAGGAACCTCCAATATGCGTCAGGGGCTGCGTTGCAGAGACGTGTAGAGAGGCCACACCCCTTTTACACCTCTCTGCAACGCAGCTCTGTGGCGCTTTCTGGATGTACCTGTTGGGCTAGTTGGCCCCCAGGGACCCTCAGGATTGAAGGGGATTTAATTCCCCATCTTAAAACGCGCCACGGGGCCTGTTTGCACACATGTCACCTGAAGCCCCGCCCTCCCTTCACCACTGTGCAAACGCGCCCCGTGGCGCGTTTTAAGTTGGGGGATTAAGTCCCCTTGAATCCTGAGGGTCCCCGGAGTCCAACTAGCCCACCATATACCTCCAAAAGCGCCACAGAGCTGCGTTGCAGAGAGGTGTAAAAGGGGCGTGGCCTCTGTACACCTCTCTGCAAGGCAGCCCCTGGCGCATACTGGAGGTTCCTGGTGGGCTAGTTGGCCCCCAGGGACCCCCAGTATTCAAGGGGAATTCGTTCCCCTCTGCAAACGCGCCAGGGGCGCGTTTGCAGAGTGGTGAAGGAAGGGGCGGGGCCTGCGGGCCCGATCGTTTTTTTTTTTGTTTGTTTTTTGTCTCCTGAAGGGGGGCTTTGTGGCCCCCCTTCCTTTTTCATGTTTTTGGGCCCTGGGGACCCCATCCCCCAGGGCCTTACCCCTTTTTTGTAATTAAAATAAAATAAAAAAACGGGAAGGGGGCCGCGTGGCCCCCTTCCCTGGGCCTGTATTGGCCCCGGGACCCCATCCCCTGGGGCATGGCCTCGATTTTTTTTTTTGTTCTTTGGAGGGGGCTGCGTGGCCCCCTCCTCAGGCCATTTAAGGCCCCGGGGACCCCATCCCCGGGGCCGGCCTTTCCGTTTTTTTTTAATTTAATTATTTTTATTTTTTGGGGAGGGGGGCCGCATGGCCCCCCTCCCGTGCCACTACTTGCCCCGGGGACCCCATCTCCCGGGGCTGGCCCTCTCCTTTGGGGACTGTGGGGGGGTCCCCAATCCCCCCACAGTCCCGCCGGCTCCCCGCGTCCCTTGGGAGCCGGCATTGCTTTTCCACATGGGGAGCTGCTAAGATGCAGCTCCCCATGTGGAAAAGCAATGTGCTTTGATATTGGAAGAGAGAGCAGGTTTCCCTGCTCTCTCTTCCAATATCCAAAGCAGTTTGCTATGGCAGGACGGGAGCCGCGAGGTTCCCGTCCTGCCATAGCAAACTACAGTGTCCCGGGGGTAGGCACCCCGGGACACTGCAGGAGCCGGCCCTGGGGTGTGGTGGTCCCCAGGGCCATCAAGGGCTCCAGGAGGGGGCCGCGCGGCCCCCTCCCATTCAGGTCACAGCCCCGGGGAGGTGGTGGTCCCCAGGGCTCTGGGGTCCGTAACGGACCCCCATATTTAAATGTTTAGTGCCCCGGGAGGTGGCGGTCCCGGGGCGTGTGGGGGGCTGGAGCCCCCCACACAGGTTTTTCAATTAAAAAAAAAAGCCCCGGGGAGGTGGTGGTCCCCGGGGCTGCGGGAGGGCTCAGAGCCCTCCCGCACCATTTAAAAAAAGCCCCGGGGGTGGCAGTCCCCGGGGCTTGGGGGCCCTTTGAGGCCCCCACACATAAAATTAACCCCCCACCATGCCCCCGGGACTCGGGCCACCCGGGGGCAAAATACAATCGAAGCGCGGGAGACCGCGCTCGATTTCTCGGCAGGATTCTCGCACCCTGAGCGCATCCTGCCGATTTAAAATTTTTTTTTTTTGCCCAGGGGTCCTTGTGGGACCCCCTGAGCAAACCTAGGGGGTCAGGGTGTTTCTACCCTGCCCCCTTTGTGCGCTTTGCGCACTTGTTTCTGTCCCTCGGTTCTACCGAGGGACAAAATGGCTGCCAACATTTCCTGAATCGGAATGTTGACAGCCAGCTGACAGCCAATTAACATGCAGCTCGTGATCGGGACGGTGCGCGCAGGGTGCGCTCAGGGTGCGCGAATCCTCCGTGCCCATAGATATCACTATCTTTTTACTTTTGATTTTCTCAGCAACTACTGAACGGATTTACACCATTTAACAAAAGGGTTCTTTCTGAACCAAGAACTACCTTTTGCCAAATTTGGTGTAATTCCGTTCAGCAGTTCGGGCTGTAGCCGTGTCTAAAGTTTCCTATGGAAAATTGCATGGGGAAAACGCGTTTTGGGACCCCCCTTTTTCTCGGCCCCCGCTTGACGAATCCCCCGAGACTTTCAGGGTAGGAGCGGACCGGAGCGGGCCACAAAGTTTGAAAATTTTGCGAAGATACGTCAACCGCAAGAGAGTTATTTCAAATAGAATGTCGCGGATTTCCTATGGATAATAGGTTGTAACTATAACTATCTACTGGCGACCGCCAGTAGATATATATATATATATATATATATATATATATATATATATTTATATATATATATGTGAACAAGGCAGCTGAGATTGCCGAAACCCGTCATGCCATTGTAGCCGCATTTTGCTATTGAAATAAACTCGGAGTATTGGAAACGAACCTTGGCAGTGTCGGTGCCTGTTTTCTGAAATTGAAATGGGAGTTTGAGTATATATATATATATATATGATCAAGGCCTTTGGAAGGCCGAAACGCGTAATGGCGGTTGGTGCAGGGCACATAACAAAATAAAATATTAGCACCAGCATTTTGGGTCCGCATCGTCTTTTTCCTGGTTTATGGAAGTGCGCACGAGACGAGTAGCACGAATATATATATATATATATATACACACATATATTCCATAAGAAAACACACCGCAGCTTCAACGGTGCAAAGAGGAGCCCACCAAACCGGTCAATAACAAATAACATCTTTTATTTGCAGGGGTATGTGGCATAACGCGTTTCGACCTTCTCTAGGTCTTATACATATATATATATATATATGAAATAGGCACACCTGCCGAAATGCGTCATGATTTTGTTTTATATATATATATATATATATATATATATATATATATATATATATATGAACAAGGCAGCTGAGATTGCCAAAACGCGTCATGCCATTGTAGCCGCATTTTGCTATTGAAATAAACTCGCAGTATTGGAAACGAACCTTGGCAGTGTCGGTGCCTGTTTTCTGAAATTGGAATGGGAGTTTGAGTATATATATATATAATATATATTCACTGAAAAAACCATAGGTTTCAGGCACGTTATAGTTAGAAATTAGCATTTAAAAAACCTTAGAAATTCACTGAAAAAAACATAGGTTTCAGGGACGTTGTAGTTAGAAATTAGCATTTAAAAAACCTTAGAAATTCACTGAAAAAACCATAGGTTTCAGGAGTGTTATAGTTAGCTGGACATTTCACTCGTACAAAACCATAGAAATCCCTCCGTTATAGTTAGTTCTGCTAACTATAACTCGCTGCACTCCGCAATGCACTGCTGATGATGTCACATATTACATCATTCATGACATGGTCAGTGACATCACTGATGACATCACTGATGACATCTCAAATGACATCACTGATGACATCACTGATGACATCATCCAGTGAATGTGGTTTTGTTTGAAATTTAAATATGTATTATATATATACCAATCTGTATTGAAGAATGAGTGGATAAATAAGTGTTTGGATGGAGGATTTAGTAGCTGTGTGACTGACTGTTTAAGTGAGTAATTAAAAGTGTCTCACTAAATACATGGGTTAGTGACTAAACTGTTTTAATATCTGTATCACTGTGTCTGTTGTTGTGTAACCTGCTGTATCAGTTGGTCACTAGCTACATGATTGTCTATATTAGTTATTGATTAGTTGGCTCAGTATTTGTATGGGAGACTGAGTGTGTGTGTGGTAGGGTGGGGGTGTGTGACTCTGTGCATAGATGTGTGAGTGGTTGATTGACTAGGTGTATGAGTTTAAGAGTGCATGTGGAAACAGTTGTTTGGGTGACTGAGTGTGTTTATGGGTGTGTTGGTGAGCGAATATATGTCTCACTGCTACATCTCCAACGAAGTACAAAAATAAAAGGCATTGTATGTGAGAGTTGGTGTATATAAATAAGTATACGTAAGAGTCAGTGATTGTGAGAGTGACTGTATGGATGAGTGTATAATTGTAATAGTGATTTTATAACATAGTAACTATGAGTTACTATGTGTATGAATAAATGAGGTGTTGTGTGTATAACTGTGTAGGTGAGTAAATGTAAGTGTGATTGATTCTTTTCATGAGTGAGTAGGATGACTGCATAACTGACTAGGATGACTGCTGATGTGTCAATGTCTATATAGGTTTATGAGTGCATTTGATAGTGTTCTATTGATCAGTGATTGTATGTATAAGTGATTCTGTGGGTGAATGGGTAGTTGTGTGTGTAGACTTAGGAATCAGTAAGTGGGTATGTAGTAACTGGTATTGGCGTATCAATGGTTTCAAATATGGTACTCTGTATTTTACAGTGAGTGATCAAAGGTTATACTAGTGTGTGATGAGGTGTATCAGATTGTCATGTGGATGATGTCATAAGTGATATCATCAGTGATGTCATTTGAGATGTCATCAGTGATGTCATCAGTGATGTCACTGACCATGTCATGAATGATGTAATATGTGACATCATCAGCAGTGCATTGCGGGCGCGCGAGTTATAGTTAGCAGAACTAACTATAACGGAGGAATTTCTATGGTTTTGTACGAGTGAAATGTCCAGCTAACTATACACCCCTGAAACCTAGGGATTTTTCAGTGAATTTCTAAGGTTTTTTAAATGCTAATTTCTAACTATAACGTCCCTGAAACCTATGGTTTTTTCAGTGAATTTCTAAGGTCTGAAACCTATGGTTTTTTCAGTGAATTTCTAAGGTTTTTTTAAATGCTAATTTCTAACTATAACGTCCCTGAAACCTATGGTTTTTTCAGTGAATTTCAAAGGTTTTTTAAATGCTAATTTCTAACTATGCCTACAAAGGTAAGACATGTGAAGAAAGAGGAAGAAAAGCGCTCAAAGAAGCAAGACAAATGCAGAAAGAGGCAACAGAAGTCCAGAAAGACGAAGAAAAGTGCAAGAAGAAGAAAGAGATGTGCAGAAAGAACCAACAGAGGAGCAGAAAGTCCTCCTGTGCCCCCATCTTTTGCTGACGGGTACTGGTGGTAACTGACTCTGACTAACCGGCCCTAGAGCCAGTGCTATGCTAAAAGACACTTAGAATACAGTGAAAACACCTACATACACTAGGGAACACTATGCGTTGGGGTACCCCTGTGATTAGCATGACCTCCTCTGTATTTGCCATGAGTTAGTGCCTGGGTCATTGGATGAGTACATGGGTACTGACTGGATGATTAGAGTACTGCAAGGAGAGTGGATGGTGAATTTATAAACGCTTGTGTTTTGGCGGAGTGATTGGATAAGGACATGGAACTGGTTGGGTGATTGGAGGAGTGCGTGGGTAGTGACAAGGAGATGGCTGGACTGCATCAGTAGTCCTCAGGGTATTGTAGCAGTGCATGTGTTAGTGCCTGCGTCATTGCATAAGTAAATGGGTAGTGACTGGATGATTAGAGTACTGCAAGGAGAGTGCATGGTGAATCTATAAGTGCTTGGGTTTTGGCGGAGTGATTGGATAAGTACATGGTGCTGGCTGGGTGATTGGAGGAGTGCATGGGTAGTGACAAAGAGATGGCTGGGCTGCATCAGTAGTGTTCAGGGGATTGTAGCAGTGCATGTGTTAGTGCCTGGGTCATTGCATGAGTACATGTGTAGTGACTGGATGATTAGAGTACTGCAAGCAGAGTGCATGGTGAATGTGAGAAGTTGGCCTGGTATATGCTGTTCACTAATTAAAGTGGACACCTTGCACCAGGGCAAATCGACTCTTATGGTAGATAGGTTTAAGACAACCTTTAAAGAAAGCTATCCTAGTGGTAGCTGTGGAGAGCAGCCTTCAGGCTAAGTCTCGGAGGAATGTAAAGCAGCTTGTTTTACCATATAATCTCTTGAATCACCAAATGAAAAGACACCACACAGGTATATATATCAAATATATATGTATTTATTTCTAAATAACTCTCTACTAATCTCTTTATGAGATTAGAAGACAAACATATGCACAAATCAACGTTTCACAATAAGTTAAGCACAAAATATGGCTGGGGCCCTAGGGGCGTACCAGACCATATACTAAGTAAGAGACTTAGAAACAACGACTTGCAGGGAGACAAGGCCTAGGGCCTTCAGAAGTGCTGGGGCCTCACAAAACCACCCAAGGCAGGTAAGTAAAGGACCCACGGGGGACGCGTGCAGTGTGGATACACAGGCGCGAATCGCCGTTAACTTCAATGGGGCAAGTCGCGGTTGGAAATAAAGAGTTTTAGGATACTTCGGGAGAACCTACAAGCAAGTCACTTACAGGGTAAGTAGTTCTAGGGCCCACACCCACAGGAGCACCGTAGTGCTGGAGTTACCTCACCCAGGGAAGCCGGGTGCACAGGTGTCCTTTGGTGTCGGGTCGCGGCGTCGTTTTCAATGGCGAACAAAGAAGACTTGCTGCTTGCGGGAGCTGAAGAAGTGTCCGGTGGAATCCAAGCCTGGATTCTGAAGAAGGATGACCTGAAAGCAGAGGGGACAGTGTTCAAAGTCACTTGGCAGTGACCCGGGGCAAGGAAGATGGATGCCCACCGTCGTCGGTCGCTTCAGGTCGGTTGCAGGTGCCTTGACTCTTCAGCCACGTGGTCCAGGAGGCGTCGACGACGACCAGGAGCTGGATTCGGTGTGTCCCTCGACGTCTGCAGCTGACTGCGGTGTCGGCAACTCGATCGGAGCCAACAAGCCTTGGCAGCCGCAAGTCTCGGGGAGATGAAGAAAAGTCGATGGCGCAGACCAGCAAGGTCTGTGGAACTCACCCAGCGAGGGTAAGTCAGGGCAGGCCTGGAGCAACCAGGGGAGCCCTTCGGTTTCTTTAAGAAGTCTTCTGGGGACCCACAAGCCAGCGGGCAAGGGAACGCGAAGACACCTCGGGCGGAATCACTCAACAGGGGCCCACGGTCACTCGGGACGGTGTAGGCCTCTGATCTTCGGAGGGATTCCTGCTGGAGGTCGGGACCACACGTGGTCCAAAGCACAAGTTCGTAGAACGTTGTGAAGGGGTTGCACTCGACAATAGTGCACGGTACCCAGGGGTCGCGGTTCCTCGTTACTCGGGGGTCCACTTGCCTCAGCTTCGCTGGGGACTCACGATGGCCTGGGAGAGGTCAGGAAATCCACTTCTTGGGCTGCAGGGACTTCGGACTCCGGCGGGAGCGGCGTAGTTTGCGACCGTCGTTGTCGTTTTTGGTGCCTGCCAAGCAGGGGAGTCACTCCTTGACTCCAAGGGAGATTCTTCTGTCTTCCAAAGGTAGTGGAACGTCGAAGGGCCAGGATTCTTCTGTAGAGCGTCGTCCAGGGGTTATCTGCTTTGCAATGGCAAGGTTCCCCCTCTTATACTAAAAAGAGGGGATGGACTAGCTCTATGACCCCACCTATGGGAGGGTCAAGGGAGGGGTGGCTACACCCACTTCCCTTTGTCCAGTTTCGCGCCAGAGCAGGGGCAGGTAGCCCCTGAGCTGGTTTGAACTGGCATATGCACAGAGGAGCCTTCTGCTCCCCCAGTGCAGGACTTCAAAGCACTCTAAGAGTGCACCCACCCAGCCCCAATACACTAAACCCTGTCTGGGAGGTGGTTACACCTCCCTGTGACAGGATGCCTATTGTTGGGCTTCCTCCACTGTGAGTTTCGGTCATCAGCAGGAGGGCAGCCCAGTGTCTGTGACTGGTGGCATCCATTTTGTGATGCCAGGGCTCTTTAGGATTCTACCGCGTTTCCACAGCAGGTACATGTCTTCTCCCTCTAGAAGGGTGGAATGCTACCCCCGCCGCCAAGATTGGCGGGGGGGTAGTATTCCAAGATGTTTGACACCAAACACGACATGTTTTGATGCAGCCATTCCAAAGTTAGCATTTACCGCGAGGATATAATGCACTTAAATAGTATATGGTTTAACCGCATCCACAAACAGCACCAGAGAATGGACTCTGAGAACTGCAGAGGGGCCCTGCTCATGCAGAGGCACCCCCTCACATAGAAGCCAAGCACCCTGCCCTCAGGATTGATAGGGCCTGCCTTAGGGGTGACTGATAGGTTTATATGTGTGTGCAGGAGAGATATAGGAAACCTATATCTCAGGGAGGGGTGCTAGCACCACCTCACCCAGGCTGCAGTAGCAGGCCTGTGGTGTCAGATTTAGACTGCTTCCCAGGGGTGGCATAACACCTGCTGCAGCCCCTGGGAGGCCTGTGAAGTACCTATGCCCTTGGCACCTAAGGTACCATATACTAGGGACTCATAAGGCACCACAGTATCCAATCACTAGTGCACCTAGAGTGCACTCCATGTCGTTTAGAGAGAGCAGATAGACTGGGGCCCTGAATAGCAGGGTCCCAGTCCAACTAAGTCATAAACCAGCAAAACACCAGGAAAAAAGTGGGGGCAACCATATAGTCAGATTCCACCTTCCTACATAACCCCCCCAAACGAAAGGAGATAAGGCTAACCTTGACCAGTTGAGCCTATATTGACTAAGTGGCCATATAAGGAAGCACCTGCACTAGCATGGTTGCCCCCTATGTTATGGTCCACTAAGCAATCCCTCGCCCTAAGGGTATGAGAGGGTCTCCACCATGGGGAATCACTACCTCTGGTGTGCTTAGGTAAAGTACAAGGCCGGTGAGGTGTCTGAGTAGGGAAGTGAGGCCCTAGGAATGTTGGCCTCAGCTTCCTCAGATCACTGGTCACCATGTATGCCTGTCTTTCCATGACTGAGTTGCACTTTGCTCTAAGGGTCAACCTTTGGCTGCCTACAGCTGGGGGTTGGGTCCCTTTGGATGGAACACTGGAGGGACATGGCAGGTTTGGAACCTTCTGGTCCCAGGTTTGCCCTTGCCTACCAGAGTCCTTCTGGGGGAGGTCCCTACATAAAGGTATGGGGGATCCCTCAGTGTGTAGAGGAATTTTCACCTGGCTAGGGCTACTAGACTGGGTGCCCCTAATCTGCTGATGGGGGCTTCCTCTGGACAGGGGGCCCGGGGGGTCCACTGACCTCCCTGACCTCTGCAGCCCTGGGCTGACTGAGGCAGGGTAGAGAGGGGCAGGTTACCTGCTCCAGACTGGGTACCACCTTGGAAGGGTCCTCTGCCATCAGGGGTGTGGCCAGGCCAGGCCTGACTACCTCTGTGGCAGTTCCTTCACTAGGGGTAGGGTCAGTTCCCTGAGGAGGCTGACCCTTACCTACTGTCTGGGGGAAGAAGACTTTTCTTCAACCCTTGTGCTCTCTTTCGGGGAGAGTGGGCCATTCTTTCAGGCTCCATCTCTCCAAATTCTTGGGCTGGGGCTGTGGCCATCACAGCCCCACTAACCTTGCAGGGACGCCCAACATCCTAAGATGGGTTTGGTGTTCAACTTCAGCCCAGGCTGAAATTTCCAAATCATTGCCCATCAGGCAATCTACAGGTAGGGTTGGGGACACTGCCACTCTTTTGGGCCTGTGACCCCCTCCCAGCTGAGATTGACTATGGCCATGGGGTGATCTGTTCTGACACCATCAATGTTGGTCACCTGGTATTTAAACTCAGGTAAAAGCTGGTGAGGGGGACTAGTTTCCCTGCCACCATGGTGACACTAGCCCCTGTGTCCCTAAATGCCACAGCTTTCTGACCATTAATCATTGGCTCCAGTCTGTACCTGCCCAATGCTATGGGACCCATGGTAAAGGTGGCATATCCTACACCACCATCAGAATCTGAGGAGTCTGTTGAGGGGGTCCTGTCTAAACTAGGGCCCACCTCTGTTCCTCTTGCAAAAGCACCTATCTTTTTGGGTGCACTACTCCCAACTGGAGGATTACTACTGGTAGTACCAGGAGGGGTGGTAGTAGTTGTTGGAGGAACATTTTCTTTATTGCCATTCCTGGGACAACTGGGATCAGATTTCCAGTGCCCAGGCTTTTTACAGACATGGCAATAGGGTTTCTTTTCAGGAGAGGAAGGAGTTTGGGACCCACCCCCAGAAGAGGAATTTTGGGGCCCTGTAGTGGACTTATCCTTGGATTTATCCCCACCTTTCTCTTGGGACTTGGTAGAATCTTTCTTGTGGTCACCACCCTGATTCTTAGGCCTTACTCTGGTTCTGACCCATTTGTCTGCCTTCTTTCCCAATTCTTGGGGAGAGGTCAGATCAGAGTCCACCAGGTACTGGTGTAAAAGCTGGTTTTGACAATTATTAAGGATCTGTTCTCTCATCATTAGATTATAAAATCCTTTGAAATCAGTAACCCTACTGCCAACCAGCCAACCGTCCAGAGCCTTGGATGCACAATCTACAAAGTCTGTCCAGTCCTGAGTCTGTGCCTTCTGGGTATCTCTGAACTTCAACCTGTACTCTTCAGTGGTTAAGCCAAACCCATCTATCAGTGCACTCTTCAGGACCTCATAATTATCAGCATCCTCTTCTCTAACAGTGAGGAGCTTGTCTCTACCTTTATCTGAAAAGGAGAGCCACAAGATTGCTGCCCACTGCTTTTGGGGGACCTGCTGTACTCTACAGGCCCTCTCCATAGCAGTTATCCACTTGTGGATATCATCCCCACTCTGGTAGGGAGGAACAACCTTGCTCAGGTTCCTATGGTCAGGGACATATTCTCTGCCTCTAGGGACACTGTTGCTGCCACCAGGGGGTTCTAAACCCTCCCTTCTGGAAGCTCTCTGGATCTCCAGGGCTTCTCTATCCAGTGCCAACTGCTTGGTTCTGAGGGCCACTTTGGCTTCCTCATACTGGAGCAGTTTGCACCTTCTCTCAGAGGAGGTCTCTCTTAAGTTAAAGTATGAGCTCCTCTCTTGGACAAATTCTCTGCCAGAGTGATAAGAGTGCTCAGATTCCCTGGAAGGGGATCTGTGCCTCTCATCCACTCTGCCAGTTCTCTTAGGGAGAACTCCTCTGTCCTGTTCAGGCTCCTTGAAGCCTGGCCCTTCAACCACAGAGTCTTGGTCATTCGGATTGTCCTCATCTGACCCAGATACTATGATTGACCCACCCACTGATTCAGACCCCTTAGCTCCTAGAGCCAATCTAAGGTCATCTGCTGTCAGCAGATCTATCAGGTGTAGTGTTGAGGGACTCTGTCCTAGTCTCAGGTGTCTGTCAACACACATGGCTCTCAAGTCAGAGAAAGCCATGTCCTTATACTGAGGCTGAGTGGATCCACTGGGTCCACCCTTTAAGGACATTCTAGTGTTGTGCAGTGTTGTACTACCTACACTAGTTTGTGGCCTACTGATCCTAGCTTGAGCTGTGGAAAGGGTGTGCTATCCCTTGGCACACAGCTCTAAGTTCAGTAGAACTTATTGATACTAAGCTTGACTTTATATGTACCTTGAGTACCTATAATGGTTTTCAGTTAGTAATTCAAATAGAGATTTTCTGGTAAAACAATGGCAAGCTGGAATCCCACACGCTGCCCACCAATGTGAGAAGTTGGCCTGGTATATGCTGTTCACTAATTAAAGTGACACCTTGCACCAGGGCAAATCGACTCTTATGGTAGATAGGTTTAAGACAACCTTTTAAAGAAAGCTATCCTAGTGGTAGCTGTGGAGAGCAGCCTTCAGGCTAAGTCTCGGAGGAATGTAAAGCAGCTTGTTTTACCATATAATCTCTTGAATCACCAAATGAAAAGACACCACACAGGTATATATATCAAATATATATGTATTTATTTCTAAATAACTCTCTACTAATCTCTTTATGAGATTAGAAGACAAACATATGCACAAATCAACGTTTCACAATAAGTTAAGCACAAAATATGGCTGGGGCCCTAGGGGCGTACCAGACCATATACTAAGTAAGAGACTTAGAAACAACGACTTGCAGGGAGACAAGGCCTAGGGCCTTCAGAAGTGCTGGGGCCTCACAAAACCACCCAAGGCAGGTAAGTAAAGGACCCACGGGGGACGCGTGCAGTGTGGATACACAGGCGCGAATCGCCGTTAACTTCAATGGGGCAAGTCGCGGTTGGAAATAAAGAGTTTTAGGATACTTCGGGAGAACCTACAAGCAAGTCACTTACAGGGTAAGTAGTTCTAGGGCCCACACCCACAGGAGCACCGTAGTGCTGGAGTTACCTCACCCAGGGAAGCCGGGTGCACAGGTGTCCTTTGGTGTCGGGTCGCGGCGTCGTTTTCAATGGCGAACAAAGAAGACTTGCTGCTTGCGGGAGCTGAAGAAGTGTCCGGTGGAATCCAAGCCTGGATTCTGAAGAAGGATGACCTGAAAGCAGAGGGGACAGTGTTCAAAGTCACTTGGCAGTGACCCGGGGCAAGGAAGATGGATGCCCACCGTCGTCGGTCGCTTCAGGTCGGTTGCAGGTGCCTTGACTCTTCAGCCACGTGGTCCAGGAGGCGTCGACGACGACCAGGAGCTGGATTCGGTGTGTCCCTCGACGTCTGCAGCTGACTGCGGTGTCGGCAACTCGATCGGAGCCAACAAGCCTTGGCAGCCGCAAGTCTCGGGGAGATGAAGAAAAGTCGATGGCGCAGACCAGCAAGGTCTGTGGAACTCACCCAGCGAGGGTAAGTCAGGGCAGGCCTGGAGCAACCAGGGGAGCCCTTCGGTTTCTTTAAGAAGTCTTCTGGGGACCCACAAGCCAGCGGGCAAGGGAACGCGAAGACACCTCGGGCGGAATCACTCAACAGGGGCCCACGGTCACTCGGGACGGTGTAGGCCTCTGATCTTCGGAGGGATTCCTGCTGGAGGTCGGGACCACACGTGGTCCAAAGCACAAGTTCGTAGAACGTTGTGAAGGGGTTGCACTCGACAATAGTGCACGGTACCCAGGGGTCGCGGTTCCTCGTTACTCGGGGGTCCACTTGCCTCAGCTTCGCTGGGGACTCACGATGGCCTGGGAGAGGTCAGGAAATCCACTTCTTGGGCTGCAGGGACTTCGGACTCCGGCGGGAGCGGCGTAGTTTGCGACCGTCGTTGTCGTTTTTGGTGCCTGCCAAGCAGGGGAGTCACTCCTTGACTCCAAGGGAGATTCTTCTGTCTTCCAAAGGTAGTGGAACGTCGAAGGGCCAGGATTCTTCTGTAGAGCGTCGTCCAGGGGTTATCTGCTTTGCAATGGCAAGGTTCCCCCTCTTATACTAAAAAGAGGGGATGGACTAGCTCTATGACCCCACCTATGGGAGGGTCAAGGGAGGGGGTGGCTACACCCACTTCCCTTTGTCCAGTTTCGCGCCAGAGCAGGGGCAGGTAGCCCCTGAGCTGGTTTGAACTGGCATATGCACAGAGGAGCCTTCTGCTCCCCCAGTGCAGGACTTCAAAGCACTCTAAGAGTGCACCCACCCAGCCCCAATACACTAAACCCTGTCTGGGAGGTGGTTACACCTCCCTGTGACAGGATGCCTATTGTTGGGCTTCCTCCACTGTGAGTTTCGGTCATCAGCAGGAGGGCAGCCCAGTGTCTGTGACTGGTGGCATCCATTTTGTGATGCCAGGGCTCTTTAGGATTCTACCGCGTTTCCACAGCAGGTACATGTCTTCTCCCTCTAGAAGGGTGGAATGCTACCCCGCCGCCAAGATTGGCGGGGGGTAGTATTCCAAGATGTTTGACACCAAACACGACATGTTTTGATGCAGCCATTCCAAAGTTAGCATTTACCGCGAGGATATAATGCACTTAAATAGTATATGGTTTAACCGCATCCACAAACAGCACCAGAGAATGGACTCTGAGAACTGCAGAGGGGCCCTGCTCATGCAGAGGCACCCCCTCACATAGAAGCCAAGCACCCTGCCCTCAGGATTGATAGGGCCTGCCTTAGGGGTGACTGATAGGTTTATATGTGTGTGCAGGAGAGATATAGGAAACCTATATCTCAGGGAGGGGTGCTAGCACCACCTCACCCAGGCTGCAGTAGCAGGCCTGTGGTGTCAGATTTAGACTGCTTCCCAGGGGTGGCATAACACCTGCTGCAGCCCCTGGGAGGCCTGTGAAGTACCTATGCCCTTGGCACCTAAGGTACCATATACTAGGGACTCATAAGGCACCACAGTATCCAATCACTAGTGCACCTAGAGTGCACTCCATGTCGTTTAGAGAGAGCAGATAGACTGGGGCCCTGAATAGCAGGGTCCCAGTCCAACTAAGTCATAAACCAGCAAAACACCAGGAAAAAAGTGGGGGCAACCATATAGTCAGATTCCACCTTCCTACAGTGAATTTATAAGTGCTTGTGTTTTGGCGGAGTGATTGGATAAGTACATGGTGCTCGCTGGGTGATTGGAGGAGTGCATGGGTAGTGACAGGGCGATGGCTGGACTGCATCAGTAGTGCTCAGGGTATTGTAGCAGTGCATGAGTTAGTGCATGAGTCATTGCATGAGTGCATGGGTACTGACTGGATGATTAGAGTAATGCAAGGAGAGTGCATGGTGAATTTATAAGTGCTTGGGTTTTGGCGGAGTGATTGGATAAGTACATGGTGCTCGCTGGGTGATAGGAGGAGTGCATGGGTAGTGACAGGGCGATGGCTGGACTGCATCAGTAGTGCTCAGAGAATTGTAGCTGTGCATGAGTTAGTGCATGGGTCATTGCATGAGTGCATGGGTACTAACTGGATGATTAGAATACTGCAAGGAGAGTGCATGGTGAATTTATAAGTGCTTGGGTTTTGGCGGAGTGATTGGATAAGTACACACATGTCACATCAGGCCCGCCCCTCCCTTCACCACTGTGCAAACGCGCCCCTGGCAGGTTTTAAGTTGGGGATTAATTCCCCTTGAATCCTGAGGGTCCCTGGGGGCCAACTAGCCCACCAGGTGCCTCCAGTAAGCGCCACAGAGCTGCGTTGCAGAGAGGTGGTCCAAGGTCACTCCCCTTTTTACACCTCTCTGCAACGCAGCTCTGTGGCGCTTACTGGAGGTACCTAGTGGGCTAGTTGGACCCAAGGGACCCTCAGGATTCAAGGGAACTTAATCCCCCAACTTACAACGCGCCAGAGGGCTTGTTTGCACAGTGGTGAAGGGAGCAGGTGGGGCCTGATGTGACAAGTGTGCAAACGCGCCCCGTGGCGCATTTTAAGTTGGGAGATTAAGTCCCCTTGAATCCTGAGGGTCCCTAAGGCCCAACTAGCCCACCAGGTACCTCCAGTAAGCACCACAGAGCTGCGTTGCAGAGAGGTGGTCCAAGACCATGCCCCTTTTTACACCTATCTGCAACTCAACTCTGTTGCACTTACTGAAGGTACCTGGTGGGCTAGTTGGCCCCCAGGGACCCTCAGGATTGAAGGGGACTTAATCCCCCAACTTAAAACACGCCAAAGGGCGTGTTTGCACACATGTCACCTCAGGCCCCGCCCCCTCCCTGCACCACTGTGCAAACGCGCCCCGTGGCGCGTTTTAAGTTGGGGAATTAAGTCCGCTTGAATCCTGAGGGTCCCTGGGGTCCAAATAGCCCACCAGGTACCTCCAGCAAGCGCCACAGAGCTGCGTTGCAGAGAGGTGTAAAAAGGGGCGTGGCCTGGACCACCTCTCTGCAACGCAGCCCTGTGGCGCTTACTGGAGGTACCTGGTGGGCTAGTTGGCCCCCAGGGACCCCCAGTATTGAAGGGGAATTAATTCCCCAATTTAAAACGCGCCACAGGGCACGTTTGAGTGTTGCTGGGAGGGGGCGGGGCCTCCGGCACGATCGCGGTCTTTTTTTTTTTCTAGAAGGGGGGCTGTGTGGCCCCCCTTCTTTTCCCATCATTTTAGAAGGGGGGCTGTGTGGCCCCCCCTTCTTTTCCCTTTTTTTGGGCCCTGGGGACCCCATCCCCCAGGGCCTAACCCCTTTTTAAAAAAAAAAAAAAAAAATGTGAACGGGAAGGGGGCCGCGTGGGCCCCCCTCCCGTGGCCAATTTTGGCCCCGGGGACCCCATCCCCCGGGGCATGGCCACATATTTTTATCTTTTTGAAGGAGGGGGCTGCGTGGCCCCCCTCCAGAGGCCTCTATTGGCCCCGGGGACCCCATCCCCCGGGGCCGGCCTTTTTTTAAATTTAATTTAATTTTTTGGGGGAGGGGGGCCGCGTGGCCCCCCTCCCGGGTCACTTCTAGCCCCGGGGACCCCATCCCCCGGGGCAGGCCCTATCTGTTGGGGACCGTGGGGGGAGCCCCAATGCCCCCACGGTCCCGCCGGCTCCCCGCCTCCTGCGGGAGCCAGCATTGCTTTTCCACATGGGGAGCTGCTGACATGCAGCTCCCCGTGTGGAAAAGCAATCTGCTTTGCTTCATTGACGCGAGAGCAGGTTTCCCTGCTCTCGCTTCAATGAAGCAAAGCAGTTTGCAATGACAGGGCAGGAGCCGCGAGGCTCCCGTCCTGTCATTGCAAACAGCAGTGACCCGGGGGTGGGCACCCCAGGACACTGCAGGAGCCGGCCCTGGGGGGTGGCGGTCCCCAGGGCCATCATGGGCTTGAGGAGGGGGGCCGCGCGGCCCCCCTCCCTTCAGTTTGAAAGCCCCGGGGAGGTGGTGGTCCCCGGGGCTCGGGGGTCCGTAACGGACCCCCAAATTTACATAGTTAGTGCCCCAGGGAGGTGGCGGTCCCCGGGGCATGTGGGGGGGCTAGAGCCCCCCCCCACACAGGCTCATTTTTTTTTTTTAAAGCCCCGGGGGTGGCGGTCCCCGGGGCTGTGGGGGGCCATGTGCCCCCACAAATATTCAAGAAAAGCCACGGGGGTGTTGGTCTCCGGGGCTTGGGGGGGCCTTGGAGGCCCCCCACACATTATAAAAAACAAGCCCCGGGGGGTGGCGGTCCCCGGGACTTGGCCCATCCGGGGGCTAAATATTAATGAAGCGCGGGAGCCCCCGCTTCGGTTTTTTTATTTTCACGGCAGGATCCGCAGATCCTCCGCGGATTTTGCCATTTTTAAAAAATAAATGCTTTTTTTGGCCCTGGGGGTCCTTGTGGGACCCCCTGAGCAGGCCTAGGGGGTCAGGGTGTTTCTACCCTGCCCCCTTTCCTTGTTTTTCTCATTTGTTTTTCTGTTTTCTTGTGACTCGGTTCTACCGAGTCACAAGATGGCTGCCAACACTTCCTGGAGTGTTGACAGCCAATTAGAATAAAGCTCGTGGTCGGGAGGGTCCGCGGATCCTCCGTGCCTCTATATATCGAAACTTTTATTTTTTGATTTTCTCAGCAACTACTGAACAGATTTACACCATTTAAAAAAAAGGGCGCTTTCTGAACCAAGCACTACCTTTTTGCCAAATTTGGTGTAATTCCGTTCAGCAGTTCGAGCTGTAGCCGTGTCTAAAGTTTCCTATGGGAAATTCATTTTTCGCCCTCTTTTTTTAAAATTTCTCAGGAATTACTGAATGGATTAACAACATTTAACAAAAAAAGTTCTTTCTGAAACAAGGGCTACCTTTTTGCCAAATTTGGTGAAATTCCGTTCAGCAGTTCAGGCTGTAGCCGTGACTAAAGTTTCCTATGGAAAATAACATGGAGAAAACACGTTTTGGGACCCCCTTTTTTTCTCAGCCCCCGCTTGGCGAATCACCCCAAAACTTTCAGGATAGGAGCTGACCGGAGCGCCCCACGAGGTTTGAAAATTCCGCAATGATTCGTCAACCGGCGCCAAAGTTATTGGGAAAAGAAAAAACGCTTTTTGAATAGAAACAAGGTCCTAACTATAACTACCTACTGGCGACCGCCAGTAGGTAATATATATATATATATATATATATATATATATATATATATATATATATATATATATATATATATATATATATATATATATGTATATGTATATGTATGTGTGTATATATATATATATGTATATATATCCCAAATGCAATAAGTCCAATGAAGTACGCTCTCAGGATAAGAGGCAGGACACCAGTCTAGTTAGTCCAAGTTTATTCCACAACGCGTTTCGACTGTAATCAGCCTTGATCACGTGAAAAGAGCACATAGAATGCGGTAGCTAATAAAGTTATTGCACGAGTACAAACACTAGAAATCAAAAGAGGACATGTCAATAGACAGAAACTTGGCGGCCATGATGTAACAGTAAAAGTACAATCTCCTTTACATATCGTCGGTTAAAAGAAAATATATGCATACAAAAATTTAATCAAAGCAAAATACGCGCACATAATAATGCAGAGTCACAATACATGCTCAAATACGTGTATGTACTCTGGCACAAGCCCACAGTCACGCTTCTCAAGGAAGAAATCCAAGCCACGTCAAAGTACGACGGGCTAAGCCGCTCAAAAATTATCCTCAATCTACCTACACGATCGACGTGTTAGTTTATTGTTGTTTCATAGTCAAGCAAAATAAAGGGCAAGTGCCCTGGCATATTGCAGTTGCTAGCCATCCTGCTTAACATAGTAATAAATAACGTGATGTAATGCAAGTGCCCTTGAATCCAGCCGCAGAAGGTAGCAAAAAGCTCGTGCCTCTGACAATAATCAACTACCCTAACATCTTCTATACTAGAATTTACAAAAGTGAGGAGTGAAGTGACAGGGGAGCAAACGGTGAAAAGGGTAGGTTGCCTGTGTGGGTATGTGCCAGTGAATGGGCACCTTCCTTTTTGACTGCAACAGAAACAAAAGAAAAAAAGTAGTAGGTTAAAATCAAGTGACTTAATGTTAAGCAAACATTATCACAAACAATTATAAAAATACATTAAAAACATTCTTCTGATGCACACCCGGACAGGGAGGAAACGGCTAGAAAATGGCAAGAGTCCTCTTGCCAAAAAAGCCTATAGGGAGCAAAATGCACTCATACATCTCAGCAACCCAGACTCAAGGGAGCACTCAACAGCTCTCCCTTAGATGTATAGATAATTCCTCATCCATATTTAACCCTCCAGGGGTTTTAGTGTGAAAATCAATAATGTATCTAGATTCACGTTGTCTAAGTGTAAGCACTCTGTCTCCTCCTCTGGGATTTTTAGGAATTTGTTCGAGAATCAGATAGCTTAGCTCTGCTATGTTGGAAAAATGTTTGTCATAAAAATGACGTGCCACCGGATATTTAGGATTGTTATTGGTGATAGCCCTTAGATGTCCGAGGACCCTTTTCTTCGCTGTGCATGTGGTGCTCCCAATGTACCATAGCTTGCAACTACACTCAATGGCATAAATGACAAAGCTAGTGCTACAGGTTAGAAATTGGGTGATTTTCTTGGTGACACCCCTGTACTCCAATGTTCCCCTGAATTTACTGTGTCTACACGCTTTGCAATGGCCACAAGGGAAGAACCCTATGAGGCCATGGCTAGCAGTAGTGGGGTAGTTGGTGATGCAATTCTTGACCACCAGGTCACGGATATTTCTATCCCGTCTGTATGTCACGTTCGGTCTCTCTGTCATGATATTACCTATGATCCCATCACTTCTCTAAATATCCCAGTGTTTAGCTAAGATACGTTTGATTTTCTGTGAATCAGAATTATAAGTGAGAATCATGCATGTACTGTCCATCTCCTGTTCCCCTTCCACCACTGATTTATCTTGCAGGGTCTGTGTTCTCTCTACCCCCGCCGCCCTGTCCCTAGCTTTGTTCAGGACCCAGTTAGGATAGCCCCTGGTTCTGAACCTGCTGATGATAATCTTACTCTCCTCAGCATAGGCTGTAGCGTTGTTACAATTCCTTTTCGCCCTCAGCAGTTCTCCATACGGTATACTCCATTTGAGTGCCTCCGTGTGGCTGCTGAGGGCATGCAGGATACTGTTACCTGCCGTGGCCTTCCGAAACAGAGAAGTACATACTTTCCCTTCTTTTATTTCAAGGCAAACATCAAGATATTCTGCTCCAGCGAGGAAGATGTTATACTTGTTCATATTCAATTTCTTGATGAAATCCTCAGCCTCACCCTTGGAGCCCCTCCAGATGATGAAAAGGTCATCAATGTAACGTAACCACATGATGACTTTCTGTAGGTCCTCTTTAAGGGTGAGGCTGGCAAAGATTTCCTCCTCCCAGTAGCCCATGAACAGATTGGCAAAACTGGGAGCGAAACAAGATCCCATCGCCGTGCCTGTAGTCTGCCTATAGAGGGCGCCATTGAAGGCAAAAATATTATTTTTAAGGCAGAATTCTGTCATTTCAATAATCATGCGACTATGGTCCCGATACCTCAGTGGTCTATGCTTCAAAAAATGTTCACATGCCTCCAGACCCTGCTGATGATCAATTATGGTATATAGGGAGTGTACATCAAGGACAATGATAAAGTAGTCCGAATTCCATGTCAGATTTTCCATTTTGCACAGAAAATCCTTTGTGTCCCTTATGTAACTAGGTAATTGTATGACAAAATTCCTTAAAAAATTATCGACATATTTGGAAATATGTTCGGTGACACTCCCAATAGATGACACAATAGGGCGCCCTGGTGGTCTAGTTCTGTCCTTATGGAGTTTGGGCAAAAGATACAATATGGGGAGTCTGGGATGGTCATTCTTCAAATAGCAGAACTCCTCCCACTCTAAGAGACCCTTGTCCCTCCAAGTTAACAGCTTGTCCCATATGTCAGTAATACTCAGATTGTATGTTTCGTAGGTAACATGCATGTAAAATCTATTGTCCTCAAGTTGTCGTGAGGCCTCATTAATATAGTCATCCCTATTGAGGATGACCACATTGCCACCCTTGTCCGCTGGACGAATGACAATGTTGGGATCCTCAGTAAGAGCCTTAAGTGCCTGTCTCTGCGAGAGAGAGAGATTATAGTTGAAACGTCCTTGCTGTTTTCTAGTTTTCACTCTCAAATCACTGAGTGCCCTGACAGTGCAGTCGTGAAACGAATCGATATTGTTGTGTGGGAGTAGGGGTACGAAAGTAGATTTAACCCTAAAATCAGTGCGTGCGGCTGCATCGTATTCTATATCCATGCTCTCAAGTGTTTGCGTGGCACTAATAAGATCGCTACTCTCCCCGTGTTCTGTTCCAATTCGACCAAGGTGATGAGCGTGTCTACATCACTAATAAAAGGTTACTGTCAGTCCCCCTGTTACTATTACTTCTAACATGACTGTGTCCCAATCTCTTCAATGTGTGCCATTTCTTTAATTTAAGCTTTCTCACAAATTTAAAAAGATCAATGCGAGTGCTAATATAGTTAAAAGGGGAAGAGGGACAAAAGGAGAGACCTAAACATAGAGTCCGTTTCTCCACATCACTCATCGGTCTTTTTGAGAGGTTGACAACTGTTCTGTTTACCATTTCAATATCCATTAGTAGTTCTTGTTGGAGCGTGTCCTGCGATTTCCCATGGCGCCCCTTCCTCTGCCTGCATTGCCAACGTTGTTGGAGTCTCTTTTTTCTGTTTCAGCGTTTGGTTGGCCTCTGCCCCGTCCTCGTCCTCATCCCCGTGCTCTCGGTGGTGGATTGTCCCTCGATATTTTTTGGCCCTTCCGTAGGACCCGGAACTCGTCTAAAAATTCACCTGTCTTGGATTGCGTTCTTCACCTGACGTGTTTCCACCAGATACATCAGATTCCGTGTCACTTATGGTTGAATTAGCTGTGACTGTCGGAGTTCTCGTGTCTACCGGTACCTCATCATTGGTGTCTTGATTTAGGTACAAGTGATCATATTTTTTGCTGAAAGTAAGTATCCTTCCAGACTCATAATCCGCATAGTCCCGGTTTAGTTTTCTATGTTTCCTCGCCTTGATTTCGTCTTCATATTTCCTGAGTCGTTCTTTCATAGATTCAAGTGTTTTGTTCAAAGTTTCCGAGTCCATCATATGTTGTAATTCGGCCATGATGTCTTTGATCTGTTTAAGTATCTCATCCCTATCCAACCAGGCATACTTAATTAGTATTTCCAACATCTTCCTAGAGCTCAGCGCCGAATGCTCAGACCACTCTTCGAGCATTCGGGGATTCGGTGCCTCATAGGTTGGGGTAATGAATATCCTGAGTCCCCTAGATGCCATTGCCTGGTCAACGTAGTTCTGAAGGGAGATTGCCTCCCACCACTTCGATGTTTCGGATCGTTTTAATTTTTCAAATTTTCTGATTTTCTCTTCCAGCGGCTGTATAGCTGGATTTGATTTGTCTGATTTGTCCGCTTTATTAATAGTTCCAGGCTTTCTACTGAATAGAGTTAGAGCAGCCGCTCTTCTTTCCGCTTCCTCCTCCATAATGTGCTTCACTTGGACTAGTGATACGGTGTCACTTGCTTAGAATCCCCTTTCCCTTAAAATGGAAAGTTCCCTCTGCCTTGTGCGTCGTGTCCGTGTTATCTGCCCTGGGTAGAGAGTATCGCGAACCCAGTAGTACTTCACATGCGAAAAAATGCTTTTATGGGCCAAAATGTCGTGCTCGCACCGTCCCCTAGCTATCTGTCCCAAAGAGGTATATTACAAGGGAGTGGTGTGCTGGTAGTAATCACCGCGTATCACAGCAGTATGGTAGCCATGAGAAAGCAGGGGGGGGTGTGTAGAAAGGCACGAGTGAGTGAAAAACACGCATCCACGTTAGTACGGCACTCACAAAGGCAGTGACTGCTCGTCTCGCTGCTGCCCCGGGGAAGCGTCGGAGACCCGCGTCCACCGACGCGTGTCACCGATACCCCCCACAAGGGACGGACGAGCAGAACGCAGGCTTACCCTTGTGTGATGCTTGCCGAACTCGGGGCTTCTAAATCTTCAGTGAAGTACACACGCCAGGCCGGTCCAAACGCACTCCTCAGTATAAATCCAAAAACACACGTAGCTCCTTCTGGAGTGCAGGGACCCGAGAAGGGTGGCGTACACACCGGCAGAGCGTACCGGCAATATTATCCCAAATGCAAAAAGTCCAATGAAGTACGCTCTCAGGATAAGAGGCAGGACACCAGTCTAGTGGAGAGGTGTGGTGCAGCGGCCAGGGCAGCTGACTTCGGAGCACAGGGTTCACGGTTCGATCCCCGGCTCCGGCGGCAGCTCAGATCAGCACCATGTGACTCTGGGCAATAGCTCACTTAATTTCCACTACGGCCCCCAGCGCCTTGAGACCTGTAAGGGTGAGTAGCTGCGCTATATAAAAAAAATAAAAAAAAATGGACTAGTTAGTCCAAGTTTATTCCACAACGCGTTTCGACTGTAAACAGCCTTGATCACGTGAAAAGAGCACATAGAATGCGGTAGCTAATAAAGTTATTGCATGAGTACAAACACTAGAAATCAAAAGAGGACATGTCAATAGACAGAAACTTGGCGGCCATGATGTAACAGTAAAAGTACAATCTCCTTTACATATAACTTTGGCGTCGTTTGACGAATCTTCCTGAAATTCTCCACAAAGAAAGTCTATCCAGGTCAGCTCCTATCCTGAAAGGTTGGGGGTGATTCGTCAAGCGGGGGCTGAGAAAAAAGGGGGGTCCCAAAACTCGTTTTCTCCATGTTAATTTCCATAGGAAATTTTGTGACGAGCTACAGCTCGAACTGCTGAACGGAATTACCCCAAATTTGGCAGAACGATAGAGCTTGGTTCAGAAAACGACCTTTTTTTTAAATGGTGTAAATCCGTTCAGTAGTTTTTGAGAAATTCAAAAAATAAGAGTAAAAAAATCAATTTCCCATAGGAAACTTTGTGCAGGGCTACAGCCGAAACTACTGAACGGAATTACTCCAGATTTGGTAGAAAGGTAGTGCTTGGGTCAGAAAGCGACCTTTTTAAAAATGGTGTAAATCCGTTCAGCAGTTGCTGAGAAATTAGAAAAATAAAAGTTTTGATATCTGGGCGGAGCCTAAGTCGCGGCGTGCGCGAGCTTCACTGTGATTGGCTGCTAGCACTCCAAACCAGGAAGTGTTGGCAGCCATCTTGTGGCTCGGTAGAAGCGAGTCACCCAAAAACGGAGAAACAAAGGTATAAAACAAGAGAAGGGGGCAGGGCAGAAAAACCCTGACCCACTAGGTCTGCTCAGGGGGTCCCAGGAGGACCCCCAGGGCCCAAAAAATCATTTTTTTAAAAAAAAGAAAAAATCGGCAAAAATTTGCGCTGGGGTCGCGGGTTCTCGCGTTTTATTTTAATGAGACCCTTGGGTGGGCTAGGTTGCGGGGGTATTTCTTAAAAAATAAAAGCAGGGGCTCGCAGGGGTGGCGGGGTGCCACTGGGGTCCGCGCAGCCCCGGGGCTTCACATATGTTGGGAGGGTGTTGCGCGGCCCCCCTTCTGGAGCCTTGTATGTGCTTGTAACTTTGGCATCGTTTGACGAATCTTTATGAAATTATCCAAAAAGTTTCTCTTTTTTGGATTAGCTCTTATATTGAAAGTTTGGGGGTGAATGGTGTAGGAGGGGCTGAGAAAAAAGAGGGTCCTAAAACGTGTTTTCTCCATGCAATTTCCATACAAAACTTAACAGAAGACTACAGGTGAAACTGCTGAACGGAATTACGCCAAATTTGGCAGGGAGAAAGGTGATGGTCCAGAAAGCACGCTTTTGTTTAAATGGTGTAAATCCATTCAGTAGTTTTTGAGAAATATCAAATTTTACAGATATCGATATTTGAGAATTATGACAAGTGATTGGCTGAGGGGTTACAAGCAGCAGCTTGCGGCTTATTGGCTGTGAATGGTTGAAACCAGGAAGTGTTGGCAGCCATTTTGTGATTTACTCTGTCAGCTCGCATCTCTCCGTGTAGAAGCCATCGGGTTCATAGTTTTACCTCTGCGAGGCAACACTGGCATCTGTGTGTGTGTGAGATATGCCTTTCAGGCTGCCTCTCCTCATATAGATGCAAAAATTGCTTTTTGTAAAGATCTGGGTCGGCTGTCTTGTATTTTTTAGATCGGCAGCTTCTATAATAAACACGTGTTACAGGTGAACATTCTAGTTGTTGCCCTGCATGGTGAAACCATAGACATCCGGCTTGACTCAGATCCATTCAGCTCTATGGTCCTGATGCACGTGATTCATTTGACCCTATGGCTATGAATCACGTTAAACATGCATCTATAATTAATTACGTCATCCGCCGACTCCATTTTAAATAGCAGTCACACTGCATAAATCAGTTTCCTTGAACCTTGGACGAGAGAAGGTCGCACGGCGCTATTTACGGAAGTAAGAGCTATGTAGTATAACTGTGTAATTGAAGGAGAAATTTTTGCCTAAATATCTAACCACCTCTCTCGGGAGTAAATTCGTGTTGTCTGCTCTATATGTTGGTTATACTTTTTTAATTATATACATCATCTTATGTCTTTTTGCGCGATAACGAAAGTTGCCGTTTTTTCGAAAATAACACCTTTCGGATATCATGTAATTAATTTATATTTATTATCTTTCTGGGCTTTTTAGTTTACTATTTTCTACATCCAAAATTCAAGACCTGTTTTAGATATCCAGATATCCAGATACGAAGGAATACAGTTACAGGTAAATGCTTAAGCTTCTTTGTGTCCTATTTGGTGCACATTAACTGTAATTTCAATTACCAACTTTCATGAAAGATAATATTTTCATGCACAATGCACCCTAAATATACTGGGGTTTTGTGTTTAGTACTATAATTGGTCCTATTTTACTTTAACCCCTAGAGTCTCATTAGGCATGACATTTAGATGCCTCATTTTACTTTAACCCCTAGGGTCTTGTCATAATACTATCTTTTTTCTTTGCAATGACTTCATTTCATACATATTCTTTTCAGAACATATACGTGGTTCCTTCTTGTATGAATTGCCTTCTGTTGGTGACTTGAACTCAAGCACCCTTCATGCTCGATTTTATTACGAACATGGATTCTGAGAAGTTTTAGGTAACTATCAGTATTAGTTACATTATTTAACCGGACGCGATCAGAGGCATATATCCTTCCCTAATCATGATATGTTCTTCATTTTAATTTTGTAGCCATATTAGCCATTATCACGATTCCTTGATCAGACTTCAAGCTGTGAATTATCATCTGTGCCAGCCAATTTTCAGGTAAATGGCATTATTTATAGGACCAGATTCTAATTCTAATGAAATGAACCCTCTAGTTATAATATACTTTTTGACATATCTCTTTAGGGTGATCTTCCTCAGGGTCTTTTCCTTACATCAGCCTGCGTTTTTAATAGCTGGAGTTTTCATCTTATTAACTCCCAAGTAGGTTTCCCTCATTTGTCTGTAGAACCATATCATTTAATGGTCCTTTTTGAGAAACTTTGGCAGTATTTTAAAGTGGGTATAATTGGGATACTATTTTTTCACATTTGTTTTTCTGCAAGCACAGTGTTTTCTTATGGTCTATTCTATTTTAGTTTTCATCTAAAGAGAGCGAATTGTATCATTTATGTTTTATGTTGTAGGTTTAGTTTTTTGGATAGCCTATTATCATGTATAGCCTCAGTGTACGTTTATTATTAGTATGTGTTGAGATATATATATTTTATTGTCTTTTCCTTTGTTGTACAGGAATTTATGTGGCTTTTCCTGAAGAAGGCGTCCAGTACTCCAAAACGCGCGTAGAAAATTACCATCTGTCTACAAAAAATAACAATTTTTGAGCCACTCTGTGTGTTGTTGCACATCATGTCATTTAGTTTATTCGTTCTGTGTATTTTGGTCTGTTTTCAACCTTAGAATCTATGTTTTTGTGATATTCTTATGTGGTGTCAGTTATGTGTAGGTATGGATTTGTATATCCAAATTTTTAACCAATATGAATAAAATGATCAATATTTTAACTTTTTGTTAGTACACTGAGTCTATTTGATTAATAACGTGTTATGTTTAGGACTTGATATTCATTTAGTCCATTGTTGCCTAGGAATGTTATTTTCTTATGCCTCTCCTCATATCACCAGGTCGCGGCTATGTCTTTAGAAGCCCGTCCGTCGGCTCGGAGCTCTGTAAGTCAGTCTGTTGGCACGACCCCCTCCACTACCCAAAGACTACCCAAACACCACTGCACTGTCGTAAACTCGAAAACACTACCCCAGCACAATCCCCTACACTACCCAGACACCAGTGCACTACCCTAAACCCTAAATCTACCCCCAGCACGACCCCCTACCCAACCACCACTGCACTACCCTAAACCCTAAAATACTACCCCCAGCACAACCCCCAACACTACCCAAACACCACTGTACTACCCTAAAGCATAAAACAGTAGCAGTCCGTCGGCTTGCAGCTGTGCGTCTGCGAGCCGTCGTGTCCCTAGCTGTACATGTCCGAGTGAGTCCGTTAGGTGATAGGTGTGTGTCTGCTAGCAGGGCGGTTGGCCCGTTGGTGTCCCTTTGCGAGTTAGACCGGAGCTCTCCCTCTGCGAGCCAGCACGCTGGTGTGCGTTTGCGAGCCGACGGCCCGTAGCTCACACTGTGGGAGCCGAGCCGATGGCCCATAGCTCTCCCTGTGCGGGCTGAGCCCACGGGCCGTAGGTGTCCCTCTGCGAGGCTGCTCGACGGCCCGCAGGTCTCCCTGTGCTAGCCGGATCGCAGCTGTCACTCTGCGAACCGATATTGGGAATATAAGGCGGCTCTAAAAAGAGCCCTTGTGTTTATTAGTTGGAGCTACATATAAGTGCGGATGCACAGCTTCAGGTTATTCAGAAAAACTCAATTTCCCTGATCTGTGACGTGTACTCCATCACTTCTGTAGATATCAGCCATATGAAAACGTATGTTATTGTTGTAGATCGACCCATTCTATGGTCTCTGAGGTATGCAGACACAGCTTTATTGACATTCTTCCTAGATTTTTCAATCTGAGGACAAAATTGGTTTGACCATTTCCACTTCTGTCTTTGGCATATATTGGAATATACAAAGACAGTTTGAGGCAAAAGCAATATCAATTGTCGAAAGGTGTCCTTCATTAGCATTTCCAAACCTACCCCAGTCAATGTGCCTAGGTCGTTTCCACCACAGTGCACAATCATGAGGTCAGGGTGTTGGAGATGCAAACAGGTTTTAACCATAGGCAACAATTGGTGCCACTTCAATCCTCTTTGTCCAAACCATTTAATGTCCACATTTTGTAAACCTAGGTCTAAGTCAATATGTCTCTGTTCTGCATACCTCTTGCACCAGAAAACATAGCTATGTCCTACGATCCACACTAGCATTTTGAAGGTATGGCTGGGAGGAATGGATAGATGTCTGTAGCTCATGCAGTCCGTTCAGTAGAATAAGAGATATGTTTAAAGATGGGGAACTACTTTTTTTGCCATACAAAATGATACCTGATTGGGAGATGAAAAGAATTGTTTTTTAAAAGTAGGGTGCACATTCATTTGGTGGAAAAGCATCTTTGTGATTGGTTAAGAAAAAGCAGTTTAAACGTGGAGTACATATTATAGGATAAAATCTGCTCAACTCAACCACACCTGCTACGTGCATTTGGAAGGCACTGTTCGAACTTAAAACAATCGTGAACTTTTAACCTGCACGTGCCGTTAAATGTTCGAGAAAATGTTGCAAAAAATATCGTTAGGTTTAAAAAAATTGATGAACATTTAACCTGCACGTGTTGTAGAATGTTCTAGAAAGTGTGTTGATAGAATACATTGCACTTCTGACTTCTATGTGTCCTTGAATATTAAAAAAACTGTTTATATGGAAAATTTTAAAAAAACAATAGAGAGAAGTTTTGAAGCCTAAAAGAATCAAGGAACTATTCTAATTTGTTCATTACATGTATTTATGTGTGGAGCAACAAAATTACAGACACAACAGCACCAGGAAGAGGAAGAAGCAGGGAGTGGGGGACGGGGGAAGATGGCCACAATGGTACACATGCACAATTAAGTACAGCACAACTATAGACAAACCATGGCCAAAATGAAACACACCAACAAGGAGCACAAGTCACACAACCCGCCAACATCACACCACTGAACAAGCATAGAAGTGAAAACCACACTGCCGGAAAGGGAGAAGGGTGAACAAAAGCTCACATAAAGGGACATCTCACACACAATGCAGCACACACACATAGGAAGCAGAGTACACCAACATCCAACACAATGTTGTCCAAACACAAAAATTCGCACAATCGAACACAGGACACAAATGCACTCGCCTGAGGCGGATAAGCATCCAAAAGCGTCAGTACGAAACAGGCGAATGAGAACGCATAAGTACAAACCCACAGTCCGGATGGGGTAGCAATTCACGTATGGCAGGCAGCCAGAGAGTCCGTGACACACACATTGGCATACAAATGAAGACACTACACATTTGGAGACAAGTGAAAATGTGGAAACTTTATTAAAAAAAGTGCGTGTCAGTACGGCCAAGAGTAGTGCCACGATATGCAGAGAAATGCAGCAGCATGGCTGAATAAGGAACGTAGGAAAACGTCCATGTTCACCTCGGGGTAGTCCATCACCAACACACGTCAGTGTCAAGCAGCGTTGGTTGTCCGCGCTTCGGACATGATTCGACGCCAATGCAGCCATGTCCACTGTTGTTTTGGGACATGTGACCAGATGTACAACGTGCAATGATGCGGAGGGACACGTGCAATGTGGCACATCGAGTCGTGGTTGGAGGTACCTTGTCACTCGTCCATGAACACAAGTGCAGCTGCGTAAGTGATGGTTGGCCACAATATTTGACATGTCGTCGACGTAATTCATCAGCTGACCGGGACAGATGTGCTGACTCCAACCACTGTACCCAATGTGCACCCAAGCAGAATCGGGAAGTGGGTCAATTTGCTCACTGCATACTATGACACGTGCAATCTCCCAGGCCCAGTTCCCAACATGCATGCCAAAAATCCATGCATGCCATAAACGGGCATCACCATGACAGTCCTGGTCGTGGGCCAACAGGGGGCGCACACACCTGTCGTAATCCATGTCAGCTACCCACTCGTTGGAGAGGCACACGTCCATGCACCACTCGGATAGGCACGTGCGACATTGCAATACAGGTTGAATGCAGGTGACATCCGCAATGCAGAAGCACAGCCGGTAAGTGATCCGCAGTACTGCCAAAGGCAGTGCACCCAGGACATGCAGCAGACGTGCAAGGTATAGGTGGACGTGCATGGAGTCGACCATGTGTTCGGGATGCTCTGCCATTGCGTCAGTGGCTCTGCTTGTAGCTGCACTGGCTTGCTGTGTGCCAGTCTTGTGGATGAAATGGCACAGCTTGGTGCAATGAGCCGGGTCTGTGTGCAATGGGTGCAGGGCAGGGGTGTGGTGGGAGCACGTGTGAAGGCCATTTCACGCACGCTAACTACGACGAAGGACTTTTGAGTGTGGGATGTGTACTCGTTCTCAAATCAGGCAGTGCGTAGTGTGGGAGACGGATGCAAATATTATCGTATCTGTCAGGGGGAGGGCTGGCCACTTGCAAGTTCCTTCTCGGAGCAGCAGATGTGCTACTGCAAGATAGCTCAGACAAAGAACCTTTCATCCCTACAGTAAGTTCTCCAGCTGCATTCATACAGGATGTGTACAAAGGCCGGGCGTGGGTGTTGTGGGATGTCTGCGACCCTGGTCATCATGGATGAGAGGCCAAGCACGTGGCACATGGGCGGGTTCACTGTGTGTTACGTTGCCAAACATCTGCTCCTCCCTCCCACGAGCCCCCACACTTTTGTACAGTGCACTGTTGTATCCCGTGCACTCCTACGGCACACCATTGTAATGCCTATTCGCGCATGTCCTGCGGCATTCCAACCACACGTGAGACTGCAGTTTGGAGGTGGTGCATGCCACTGTACAACATCGACTGCTGCGGCCCTTGTGGTGGCCACACCAGAACACAAAGACACACTTACCACACTTCCTGAACACGGACATGTCCGAGGCACCCCGTTCCCCTTGCCGGATAGGCAGACCCCTGCGCTGACTTGTGTACGCCGGACCAGCACACGCCGCTTGTGCATGCAGGAGGATGCATGCGTAGCTACATGTCCAGGCTCACTGCCAACGCTGAGGTGACATGGTAACATCCACTGACACTGTGATGTTGCAGGGCCGGTGCCTATTTATTTATTTATTAATTAAACTTATAATGCGCAACAGCTACCCAAAAAGGGTTTCCCGGCGCAAACGCAGATTCAGAGGCTGATGTCAAAGCAAAGGCAGCAGGCTAATGATTAAAAAGCCATGTCTTCAAGGATTTACGGAATTGGATGTAATTAGTTTCGGTACAAAGAGCTAAGGGCATAGCATTCCAGAGTGAGGGGCCAAGATGTGAGAAAGACCTACCGCCCATCCTCACTAGTTTGATTTTTGGGACAGAAAACCTCCCCTGCGTAGATGAGCGAAGGTCATGAAGAGGGACATAGGGATGAACCAGTGATTGAAGGTATTTGGGGGCCGTTCCACTTTTGATTTTAAACATGTAGCTCAGGGCTTTGAACTTAACTCGGTTCTCCACCCTGAGCCAGTGCAAATCACGAAGATGGCCGGAAACAGAGGAAGTTCTGGGGATCCGGCATAAAAGCCTAGCTGCAGAGTTTTGAACCAGTTGCAGCCTGCGTGTCACCTCTTTGTTAGATCCCAAGTACAGAACATTGCCGTAATCAAGTCTTGAAGTAATCAAGGCATGAACAACAGTCTTCTGAGTGGGTTCTGGTAGCATCCAGATAACTTTTTTAGCCACTTCAGGATAGTGAAGCAGGTAGCAGCTACTTTAACGACTTGGTTGTGCATACTTAGTGTATCATCCATAATTATACCCAAATTTCGAGCTTGGCGGACCGGTATAGGAAGAGCACCCATCTCGCAGGGCCAATGTTGAGGACCCCAAAGTTCCCTATTTTTCCCAAATATAAGAACCTCGGTTTTCCTCCATTCAGTTTGAGGTAATTAGATTGCATCCATGATGCAATATTCCTCAACCCCAGCTGAAGGGGAGAAATCCCTGTCGTGCTCTTCATAGATAGAGAAAAAATTATTTGCGAGTCATCCGCATAGGAGAAGAGGGTCAGCCCAGATTTCTCTGCAATATCCGCCAGGGGTCTTACATATAAGTTAAAAAGTAGGGGGCTAAGGATAGAGCCTTGAGGTACCCCATGAGTCAGAGAGTGGATATCAGAGCTGGTTGTGGGAGAAAAAACTTGGAAAGTGCGATTTGTGAGGAAGGAAGTGAGCCATTTCAGAGCCGGCCCACATGCCCAACAAACTTAGGGTTTTAATTAACACAGCGTGGGACACCGAGTCAAAAGCTGCGCTCAGATCCAACAAAATGAGGGCCATGGTGTCTCCAGCATCAAGATGGTGGCGTAGTCTTTCGTTTACCCCCAGCAGGGTGGTTTCTGTTGAAAATCCGGCTCTGAAGCCCGACTGAGAAGGATGGAGAAAACTTTGCGCAACGACAAACAATGAAAGCTGTGCATGGATATGTTTTTCTAAGATTTTAGAGAAGGCCGGTAAGAGTGAAATGGGACGATAGTTAGAGAGTAGTTCAGGGTCAGCATTTGCCTTTTTAAGAAGAGGCATTACCATGGCATGTTTCCAATCAGGCGGGACGATTGCCTCCAGCAGGGAGGCATTTAAAAGATCCATGATTACCTGCAGCGATGGTGGTTCCAGCTGCTGGAGCACGGAAATGGGCAAGGGATCCCTTGGCGATCCTGATTTTATACTACCCAAAAGTTTTTTTAGGGTGGTGATGTTTAGCAGAGGCCATGTGTCCAATTGATTAGTGAGAAAGTTAGGGCTCCAATCTTGGTTGGGGGGCATATCGTCCATGGAAGATGGTGTGGATGTTTCTGGGGGAGGAGAGAAATTGTCAACCTGCCCTCGTACTATATCCAGATATATACTGTCAACTTTTTGAACAAAGAAAGTGGCCAGGTCCTCACATTGCTTTTATTAAGTGCAGGGGGCTTGGTTTGAGTTTTGGAACCGGCAAGTTCCTTAACCATGTTAAAAAGTGTTTTAGAGCAGTTTAGAGCGCTTGAAATGGTGGATGAGACATGGTCCGCCCTAGCAGTTTTGCAAAGATCATGATATATTTTTTTAGCTACTTTATAGTTACTTTTGGAAGCGGGGGTGTAGTTCCTTCTCCACTTGCGTTCCATTTTTTTACATTTGGCTTTCTCTGTCCTTAAAGTCTCAGTAAACCAAGGTGCAGGAGGTCGATGATTGTTGGCTTTTTTTCTTGCCAAAGGTAAGCAAATGTCAATGGCATTAAGAAGCCATTTCTGTACCGAGGTAGAAAGTGAGTTCACTGATTGTTTGGAAATGGGCGTGTGGGAGCATAAAATATTATTTAAAACTGTGGCATCTAGATTTTTCCAGTTCCTGATTAAAGTATCTGGAATTACATAAATAGGTACAGGAATCTCTAGAAGTTTTAGGTGGAATTTAGTAAGAAAGTGGTCCGACCAGTTTAGAGGGGAGGCAGGGAAGCAGTGGATCCCAGGAAGATTCGAAAAAATGGGGTCCAGCAGGTGACCTGCCTCGTGTGTGAGGCCTGAGTTCATTAGGCTAATATTTAAAGCAGCTAAGTCCGAGATAAGATTAGTGCTAGATTTACAGGTGGGGTCTTCCAGATGAAGATTGAAGTCACCCAAAATTGTGAAATTTGCTGTTTTCATACTTGGAGGGGTTATAAGTTCAGGGAAGGAAGAGGTCCAGGATGCAGACGGTCCCGGGGGACGATATACCAGCATACCTGAGAAAGTAAAATTAGGGGTCAGGGTCAGCTTAAATAGCGCTGCCTCACTGTTCTGAGACACAAAAGGTTCAAAGGAGCATTGGTAATCCTTTTTAAAAATAATGGCTATGCCCCCTCCAGTTTTTATGGCTCTATCTTTCCTAACTATTGCATAGTTATATGGAAGAGCGGCAGCGACATCCGAGCCCGCACTTTCATGGAGCCAAGTCTCCGTCAAGAAAATGGCATCAGGTCGTTCGTCCTGCAACAGGTCAAACATATCCAATTTATGTTTAGGGAGGGAGCGACAGTTGGTATACAGGAAAGAGAAGTTTTTATGGGACGGAGCTGTCAGAGTGGTATTAGCCAAGTTTTCATTTATAATGCTAACACAATGACCACACAGACACACTTGCTCAGATGCGGGTTCGGGGGGCGTTGGCGGTCCTGGAGTTGTTTCGATGAGTGTTGTGGACCTCATGGGTATCCGTGTATCATGCTCATTGACTGTATGGCACCTGTGGGTGTTTCGGTGTGGCTCTTGGCTGTGTTCCCTTTCATGCTGCAGGTAGTTGTCCTGCTTAACACCAGCAGAAAGCAGGTGTAAAATTCCTGGTGCTAACGCGGCTTATCGCCGGAATTTGTTTCGCATCGCAGTTGTTGTCAAAGCTGTGATGTGGTTTTTTCGTGTACAGAAAAATAAACGAACTGGGCAGTGTATCCCGTCAAGATCCAGCACCTGACCCACTATTCCCAATCAATATAAATACAATGACATTTCTTCATTGATTTTGTGTGTACACTGTAAGTGCACCCACTACCACAGTGCAATTCAATACAGGATTTTAGTATTTAGAATAAATCGCAAAGGTGCACCTCGTGTCTTTTTGCACGGGAATGCCTACTCTGCATTTCATTATCAGCACTTTAATGCAACTAAAGTGGAGATAAATATAACACACTATTCAGAAGCTGGTGCAAACTGCAGACATCACCAGTATTCCTGTGACAACTGCCCCAAAATTTAACACCATGGTGGACACCACGAAATAACAGTAATAAGAACCAGAAAGAGTGACATAGCACTTAAGTAACAACCAAAAACTTTATTGAATTTTTTTTTTTTTTTTATCAAACTTTATTTTTTCGTAAACGTATATATAAAGGATAAACTAAATTTAACAAACTGAACACAAAACAACAAGTCTGAAGACTCCTGTCGGGACCATGAATGTCGACGACACAGCCTGGAAAATAAAGCACAAAATAAGGACGTGTGTAATGCGCATATCAAAGGAGTGAGACACAGAGAAGGAAAAAAAAGCCAGAGAGAAAAAGAGAGGAAAGGAAAGAAAGGGAGTGAGAAAGGGAGAAGGGAGATAGAGAAGAAAAGGAAGGAAGAGAGTGAGAGAGAGTGAAGAGAGGGAAGTGAGAGAGAGAGATACTGCCGCCCCTGCGCATCCATGACCAAATAATTACCTGCTGCCACCGAAGTGTCTACCAGTGGGCACTCCACGTGCCCGTCAAAGCTCCGCGGCCCGGCCGATGTCACAGATGTCGCTGAGTCCTGAGTCATGAATGGCAGAGACCACATCAGCTTCTCCGTGGCCCGGCAGATCCCACATATGTCGCTGAGTCCTGAGTCATCAATGGCGGAGACCTCAGCAGCTTTTGGTGCCGCTAACCCTGTGCAACGCAAGTCAGTGCCACGTGGTGGTAGGCCGCTGACGGCCGTACAATTTAGGGTGCGACTAACCCTGTGCAACTCAAGTCCTCGCCACGTGGTCGAAGGCCCCTGACGGCCACATCAGCTTCAGGTGGCAATAAACCCTGTGCAACTCAAGTTCACGCCACGTGGTGGTAGGCCCATGACGGCCAAATTAGCTTCGGGTGGCAGTAACCCTGTGCAACTCAAGTCCGCTCCACGTGGTGGTAGGCCCGTGACGGCCACATCAGCTTCGGGTGGCAATAACCCTGTGGAACTCAAGTCTGCGCCACGTGGTAGTAGGCCCCTGACGGCCATAGAGCTCAGGGTGCGACAAACCCTCTGCGCAACTTTTCATGAGTCTTTATGATTGCGACCCATGGAGCGTCCGCCATCCAGTTACCACCGGCAATAAAGGATGAGACGTTGTGGATCCATTATATTTGCGTGGTCACATGGCCTGTGACGCATGTGCCGGATGGGTGTGGTGTGTGTGCAAACCTGCCCTCAGGGACTGGCCGTGACATGTTGACAACTAGACCACTGACCTGCACACCAACAGCGAGTACGCCTGCGACAGATAGCTATGTGGGGGGTGTGAAAACGTGTTTTCTCAAATGAATTTTCCATAGGAAACTTTAGACAAGGCTACAGGCCAAACTGCTGAATGAAATTACGCCAAATTTGGCAGGGAGAAAGGTCTTGGTCCAGAAAGTGCGCTTTCTCGCATCGAGTGAAAATATAAAAGAAAGGTCTTGGGGGCAATTTAATATACCGGAGCTCTGTTTCTGCGAGATAACTGTTTCACGCTCCGTCTGCCCAACGTCACCACTTTGCAGCTATGCCGTTAGAAGCCAGTCCGTCGGCTCGCAGCTCTCTACGTTTGCGAGCTAGTACGCTACTGTGCCTGTACCTCTGCGAGGTACTACGCTGCTGTTCCTTTGGGAGCGGATGGGTCGTAGTAC
This sequence comes from Calotriton arnoldi, assembly GCA_963921515.1. Lineage (NCBI taxonomy): Eukaryota > Metazoa > Chordata > Amphibia > Caudata > Salamandridae > Calotriton > Calotriton arnoldi. The sequence continues at coordinate 644,917 of CAWUFW010008314.1, forward strand.
TGCGTGTGTGAGTCAAGCGGACGGGCCGCAGTTGTCCCTCTGCGAGCCTGGGTGCGAACTGTTCATAACTCACACTACATAAGCATTGAAAAACCATTTTGTGATTCAGTCCGTTAGCTGGCATCTGTCCGAGGCATTTCTGAAAACATATTGGAGTTCTTTCTGTGAGAGGTACCCCTTTCACGCTGCCTCTCCCCACATCAGCAGGTAACGCACCCTCTTCCCACATTACCAACATACCCCCAACAACCTTCTTGGGCCCGGAAGTGTCCCTGTGCGGTTGGACAAACAAGAATCTTAGTCATGTATAGGTTTACATATAAAACATTTTATTTAAAGAAAACAACAAATAAAACTGAGGAGAGTCTGGTGCTGTGGTCGCTGCCACGGACTTGGGGTCACTGCCATTCAGGACTCAGGACACAGTTCCACATGTGGGATTGGCTTATGTTGAACAGGGTTAGTGGCACCACGTGTCGCCGGATTGTGTTGAACAGGGTTAGTGGCACCACGTGTCGCGGCTTGCGTTGAACAGGGTTAGTGGTACCATATGTCGCAGGCTTGTGTTGAACAGGGTTAGTGGCACCACGTGTCATGGCTTGTGTTGAACAGGGTTCGTGGCATCACGTGTCCAAAGTTGGAATTGTGAGCTCTGCTGCCCGCAGTGTAGACTGCTAATGAGTGTTCGTTTGCACTTGAAAATGAATTTGGTGATTGTACTAAAGCTATAACTGATATAAAAAATGTTCTTGAAGAAAGGATACTAAAAGGATATTATGTAGATTTTAGGCCTGTGATAGTTACTTGCCTAGTGGACTCTGTAATTAATGAATCAATACTAAATTTTAATTGTGAGCCCTGATGACCACAGTGTAGGCCAGAGGTAGCAGTCAGCAAGGGCCCACAGCCACGTGACGTTAACTTGAGCTGCACAGATTGGGAGCATACAGTCTTCTTAACCGATTATACTCTCTTACACAATTAGCATTGGCACTAATCTTGAATTGTTAGCCCTGTTAACCGCATTGTAGGCTGGAGGCAGCGGTCATCAAGGGCCCACAGCCACGTGGCGTTGACTTGAGCTGCACAGAGTTAGTGGTACTTGAAGCACTTAGCGTGTGCGCAGTCAGCGATGATGCGTGGTCCGGGCTGGCCGCACTGGTAGCAATGTCTGTTGCCTACTGGACTGCGTCATCTGCAATCGCGAGTCGCTCTGAATTGTGAGCCCTACTCACTGCAGTGGAGGCAGGAGGCAGCGGTGAGGAAGGGCCCACAGGCACGTGTTGTTGACTTGAGCAATGTTTCTTGCCTACTGGACTGCGTCATCTGCAATCTCGACTCCATCTGAAGTGTGAGCCCTACTGACCGCAGTGTAGGCCGGAGACATAAGTCCGCGGTGCTGTGCCGCTGGGGGCCTGTGTGGCAGAAGCCAGCGATCAGCTGAGGAGGCTGGCGGTCATGTTGGCGGCCTCGTGGCAGGGTGAGGGGCGCCGCCCTGGCAGACGCTTTGGACTTCCCACAAGTGAACCACACCCAGAGCTCTGGCCTATTTATTCACACTCCTACGCTGAAGTGGCGTACGTCGGACCAGCCCACTCCGGTTACGCTTATGCTTACAGGGGGACGACACAGCTACATGACTGAGATCTTCCTAGTGTTTGACGTAACATGGTTAGGTCCACTGTCCACAACACTACAAGCACCAGTAGTATTTGTGCACATGGAGAGGTGTGTGTTCTGCATACTGAGATGTGTCCAGAACATATCCGCTACACTTTGCATTGTGTGAATTGTTAAACATGGGTGAATTGCTTCCTTCACATATAGTTTGTTCACACCTGTCCCAATATTCAACTATTGTGTGGCTGAGGGGCCATGCCGTTTTCGGAAAGTTCGCTGTCTTGTTCTGCGCTGCCTCAGTGGTAGAGGGGGGGCCTGGGGGTGGTGGTGGGTGTTGTGGCGTTCTTGGGTGTCGGAGCTGCTTGATCAGTAGGTCTATGACATGTGTTGGTCTTCAGATCTGGCTCTGGGCTGGGCTCCCTTTCATACTGTATGTAGTTGTTTAATATTTAAAAAAGAAGAAGACATTATATAGTTTAAATAACAAATAAAAAAAAATTACAGTAGGGAGAGGGGTGGTACGGGGGGGAGGTCCTGAGGGTTGTGGCAGTGGGTGTTGTGTCCTTCTTGGGTGTCGGAAAAAACTATAGGTTAAATAAACATTATAATTAGAAGTTAGCATTAAAAAAAACATTGAAATTCACTGAAAAAACCATACGTTTCAGGGACGTTATAGATAGAAATTAGTATTTAAAAAACCTTTGAAATTCACTGAAAAAACCATAGTTTTCAGGCACGTTATAGTTAGAAATTGGCATTTAAAAAAACCTTTGAAATTCACTGAAAAAACCATAGGTCATCAGTGATGTCATCAGTGATGTCACTGACCATGTCATGAATGATGTAATATGTGACGTCATCAGCAGTGCATTGCGGAGGCGCGAGTTATAGTTAGCTGAACTAACTATAACAGTGGAATTTCTATGGTTTTGTATGAGTGAAATGTCCAACTAACTATAACGTCCCTGAAACCTATGGTTTTTTCAGTGAATTTCTAAGGTTTTTGAAATGCTAATTTCTAACTATAACGTGCCTGAAACCTATGGTTTTTTCAGTGAATATATATATATACATACATATACATATACATATATATATATAATGTATATATATATAACCCAGTGGCCACTGGGTAGTTATTGTTAGCTCAGCTTTTCCATAGACATGGTGTTTTTGGTTTGCTAATAACTCTGGCACCTTTTGACAAACCTTCACGAAACTTTCCAAAAAAAGACAGATTCACCTCAGCTTCTTTCTGGAATTTTTTTGAGAGATCCGTCAAGTGGGGGCCGAGAAAAAAAAGTGATCCCAAAAGCAAATTTCCTCATGCATTTTCCATAGAGTTCTTTTAGCAGCAGGATCACAAAAAACTGCAGAACAGAATTACACTAAAATTGTCCGGAACCTAGATTTTGGCCCGCAGATTGTGCTTTTTGTGATTTGGTGTAAATCTGTTCAGTAGTTTTTGAAAAATTAAGGTTAAAATATAATTGTATACTTGAACGGTTGGGTCTTCGAGAGTCTCTCGAGAGTCTTGCAAGAGCGCCAGTTCAAAATTAGAGTACTCTGATTGGCCCAGGGCCCTTGGGCCTATTGACTCCCATGGGAATCAGACTTCTGCAGGAGCGAGCACTCTGATTGGCTGCCAGCAACATATAAAAAATATTGCTGGCAGCCTTTACGGGACTCAGGGACTTAGTCCCCTGTCCTGAAGTTTAAATAAATAAATAAATAAATAAGGGGGCAGGATAGGTACCCCATCGGCCCTGTGAAGGGGACCCAGAGGGATTCCAAGGGGCCAAAATATTTTTTAAAAAGCAGATGTTTTTTTCCGCGATCCCACGGGAATCCTGTTGGATTGTGGGAAAATAATACAAAATGGTGGCCAGCCATGTTTTGAGAAATATTTGGGGAGGGGGAGTCAGTCAATCCTCTCTCCCCAAGCCCATTTTGGGCCTGGGAATCCCATTTCCTAAGAACTACTAGTAAGGGGAGGGGGTGCACAGCCTCCCTCACCGAGCCAAAGCATGCCCCAGGGAGTCTATCCTCTGGGGCTGAATTTAACACAAAAGAGGAGGGGGCCATGGGGCCCCTCCCTGAGCTTTGCAGGCCCATGGAGCCCCATTCCCCAGGGCCACACCTAACTTTAAAGGGAGGGGGGCAATGCAGTCTATCTCCCTATGCCTTATTAGGCCCAGGGGACTCAAATACTCTGTCCTGGGGAGCCCGCGGAACAGAGTAGTTTCCCTGCCTGCACTAGTACGGGCAGAGAAACATGTGTTTGCTCCCACCTGCTGGAGCGTTTTGAAATCTCCCACCAAACGGTAGCAACCTGCCTTCTGGCTTGCAGCAGCCCAAGCAGGGAAGGCATGTCTGCTTCCACCTGGTGTAAGATTTAAACATGCTTGCGCCAGCTGGGAGCAGACTTCTGTTCTATTTCTCCGCCTGCACTGCCGGTAAGAAAACAGAAGAGATAATGCTCCTGCCCGAAGTGAGCAAGCATAAATAGCTGTTACCTCCGGCGGAAGCAATGCCAGCTTCTACACCATTTGGGAAGCTGGCTCCCCCGCGGCCTCAGTGTGTGGGTTGTGGGTGCCCCGGGTGGGCACCGGTGTACTCACCTCTGGTACTGAGAGATGGGGTTCCCAGGGGAGGGGGGGCTCTGTGGCTCCCTCCCCTGTTAAATAAAATACAGCCCATGGGATGGGGTCTCTGGGGCCAATGAAGGCTCGGTGGGGGGCCTGAGCCCAACCCCTTTGTAATTGAATGTAGCCCTTGCGGTGGGGTCCCTGGGGCTTAATGAGCCTCAAGGAGGGGGCCACACTGTCTCCATTTCTTTTTAAATTGAATTTGACTCCAGGGATAGGGTCCCAGGAGCCTAATGAGAATTAGGAAGAGGGGCCACGCACCTCCCTCACCCTTAATATGTGTTGCTTGGTGGGTGCCTGGGTATAATTTAGAGAGGATCCTGGAGATGGGGCCCCTAGGCTTACAGAAGCTCAGGGAGGGGGCCTGTGTGGCCCTCCCATTTTTATTAGAATTTGGCACCTGGCCCCATGGGCTTAAGAAGACTAAAGAAGGGGGGCCCCATGCCCCCTCCCTTTAAACTATGGACTTTGACCATGGAGGATGGGGTCCCCAGGAGCTAATAAGGGTGTGGACAGGGGGCCCCACACCCCCTTCCCTTAGAATTCAGCCCCAGGGGATGGTGTCCCTGGGGCCTAGTAAGTCTCAGGGATGGAGGCGACTCAGCCTTTCACCTATTTTGTTCAATTTGACCTCATGGAATGGGGTCCCTACAACCTAGTAAGGCTCTCAGAGGGGAGCTGCATGCCCCCAGGTCCCTGGGGCCACTATTGGCTTAGGGAGGGGGCCATGGGCTGGCCGGGCTCTGCTGCCATCCACCTGCTTCACACCACTGAAGGCCATGCACTTAACGGGTTGGCTGCTTGTGGAGTGTTTGGACGCAGGGCCTTGCTGCAACCCAGTCCCTGTGGCCAACCCCATGCCACACACGACCAAAGGCCATGCACCGTGTATCGTTGACTACCTCTGGGGGGGTTGAGAGCAGGGCTCGGCCACAGATCAGGCCTTGTGGCTAGCTCCCAGCCATGCATGACCATAGGCAATGCAAGATGAGGGGTTGGCTTTACGTCTGGTAACAAAATATTATTACTTTACAGAAAAAAACTGCAAAATTCACTGGAAAAATCATTGGTTAAAATTACGTTATAGTTAGAAATTGTTATTATATTTTACTTTACATTTTAAAAAAAAAAAACCTTAGATATTCACTGAAAAAAGCAAAGGTTAAAGTGGCGCTATAGTTTGGTGAATATGTCAGTGAGTGCCATCATTACATTTTGAACTAAAAGAAAAAACACAGAAATTTACCAGTTATATTCATCAGAGCTAACTATAATATGCGCCCCTTCATGCACTACTTGTGACCTCACATATTACATCACTCATGACATATTCTGTGACATCATGTATGACATCAATGATGACATCTCAAATGACATAATTTATTACATCACTGATGGCATAACTTCTGACATCATCCAAGCTTCTTTTCTACACAATAAACGAGTATGTCATTAGCGGTATAAAAGTAAGTACAAAATTGCTCAGAATAATAAGAAGCATCATTAATGCCATTACACACATCACCCCCTTATGTGAAGCAAGCTTCTGTTATGTGCAACACTGACCCTGTACCATATGCTTCATGTGGAGATGAGCTGATGTGACAATCAACCACACATGGATAGGTAACCTCTACTGCATACAGTGTTCAATCTGTGCACTAGTGTTAATTGAAAACCAACTTCCTCCAGACACAAAGCCATGTTATATAACTAATTCCCTACTAAGAACAGCTTTTAGTCTGGATCAAACTCTTCACAGTTAGCAAATTTCTTGTGAGATATGAAGCTGGCATGAATAGAAAAGTGGGTACTGAAAACAGTGTTAACGCTATAGAGAGTTTACAGACAGTGAAACTCTCATGAGACGTATACCACAGAGTATTGCAAAGTATCTACAAAGAACCACGTTCACTCTATACAAAGCCTCTCCAAATAAACACTAGTTTCCAAAGATTCCCTTGTTCTGAAGGTGCTAAAATGTCATACGACCTGCAGGCTTCATACTGTGGTGAAAACTTTACAGATGGACCATCTTCTAAAGCTAATCAAACACATGTACCAAAGTTAGTACCTAGTGCATAGAGGCTTCTATCGTATGTAGAAATTGACATGCTGGGACGATTCTATCTAAATACTCAAGGTTGCTTACAATACTTAATATTTACTTTGTAGAATCTTAATCTTTGCCCTGTTGGAAACCTTTTTTGCAGAACCAAAATATTTGTTTGAAACTTACTGGACACAGTCGTCAACTGTCACCTACACACAGAGTTACTTCTGAATACAAAGATTTATAGGGTGTTCAATACCTCTACACTCCTATGATGTATTAGTAACATGTGTTTTGTGAACACTTTCACCCATTAGCTGGACATAGGCTGTACAAAATTTGGTAGAGAAGTAGTATGGTAGTTATCCGCCACTATGTAAACTGTAAAATAAACGAATCCACTCATTGGATGATGTCATCAGTGATGCCATCATTGATGTCATAATGATGTCATTTGAGATGTCATCAGTGATGATATAAATGATGTCATAAAACATATACACACACATACACACACACAGTCATAACTTTTTAATATAACACAGTCATAACTTTTTGCTCTGTCACATCACAAACATTTTAGCCAAAATTATGACAATCTCACTCATTTCTCCATTCCACGCATTTCAACATAAGTACGGCAGCTTTATTTGAATCATGAATTGCGAAGAAGGGAATGTATGAAGATGTCAATTTACAGTCTTTTAATTCTGCTCTGCGTAGCTGGAGGTGGCTGCCTGAACTGTTCTTCCACCGTGCATTTTGTGCAGCATCTATGCTGACATTGTTTCGCCCTCCTGAACCTATATTGTGGTAGGGGCACTGCTTTGCAAACTCTTCTGCATGCTTGCAGTAGGTGTCTTTACACTGTGAAGGTTTCACATTAATACAATTCTCTGTATCTCCAACTTAATTCAAGGTCACAGTGTTTTTTTTACACCTGGTCCTGAATAAAGAATTTCCAGACAAAGCCGGTTTTCTCTACAGCTATCTCTTGCAGTGCATATAAACCTCACATTCTTTTTCTACAGTACCCTTTGAAATGCCAGCTCTCTCCTTTATTTGTGCTGATTCTCTGATCTCTTCTCTCTCCACCAAGGTAAGAGGCACTCCCTGGTCTCCACTGTTAGACATGTTTTACCAACCAGTCGTATAGTAACAGTGAGGTCTGTAGCATACTTAGTACTGACACAGAATGAAAAGCTTGCACACAGGTAGGATCGTGTTAGCAAGCAGCAGGAGTTCTTTTGTTAAGAAAGATACTCATAATTTACACTAATGGTGCCCCTTCCAGTTTAGAATGTTCAAGCCTGTGGCCACAAACTTCAGGGCCTGCGGAACCAACACAGTAAGCCCAACCCACACCGAACAAGGGTTTTTTGTTGCACATGGTGGGGCTTTCTGTTTTGAATTTGCAAACACTGCAATTGGTTCAGCAGACAACAAATGAGATCTATAAGTCTTAGTGCATGGACCCAGTCACAAGGTTTGTGTATTTTGAAAGTTGTGGAGCCATGTTGTGTCCTCCTATTGTAGTTCGTAAACTCTGCAAAGGCTCCATGGACTGCAACAAGGGGACTCATAAAGTTTCACACTTCTCGAACCCTGCACAGTGCTACACCGGGGAGACCAACACAGATCCTAGACTTTTAAACATGAACACTGCGACCTGTGCCTGTTGGGGTTCATTAACTTTTTATTTTTACAGTTTTGTGTGCTCTTTAGGGGTCAGGGTGCACCCATATTGCCACCTTATGGGACCGTTGTGTATTTTTTTCAGGACCTGGGGACCGTGCCCATGCCCTGCAATGGCAACCGAAAATGAAAATGTTCTATTGTGGCAAACCAGTAGGAGCTTTCTGTCCCCAAACTCAGACCCAAACTGGACATCATGAGTAAAAAGCTCCCTCGTATACTGGAAGATCTTTGCTTTCTGAATCTGGGGTTGCAAAGGTTTCCTGAACCAGGGTTTGGGGACCATCAATGAACTAATAATCCAGATATTCCTAACCTTTTAAACTTTTCAAGCCTACCCAACACATTTTGTAACACTGATTTACAGAAGACTATGGAACAGATTAAACCAAGCCAAGCAAAAGCATTTTCTTAAATAGATTTCTACTTTCATGACAAGTTAGCTGTAATTGCAATCATGTATTTCTGTGGCAGGGAACAGAGGGCCAGATGTACGACCCTAAATTGCATGCGCAAACGGGTTTGTGACCCGTTTGCGCATACAAAATGTTACAGGGCCATGTACAATTCTTAAATAGCGAGTCGCAATTTATTTGCGATTCACTAATTAGGAATTGCGAGCCACTATTAGGTAGGGGCGTGCCAAGGGCGTCCCTTCCTAATAGCGAGTCTCTATCCTATGTAAGAATGTTTTGCGACCGCAATTGCTGTTGCAAAACACTCGCAAATTACCACCCTCTTCAAGAGGGTGGTAATGGAGTCGCAAATGGGAAGGGGTCTCCAGGGGACCCCTTCCCCTTTTCGACTGGCTCCAAAAATATTTTTGGAGGGCAGGCAGTGGTCCCAGGGACCACTACCTGCCCTTAAAAAATGAAACGAAAACATTTCATTTTTTTTTTTAAAAAAGCATCCCGTTTTCCTTTAAGGAAAACGGGCTGCATTTAAAAAAAAAAACTGCTTTATTGAAAAGCAGTCCCAGACATGGAGGTCTGCTGAGCCCAGCAGGCCACCATCCCTGGGAAGGCCAGCCATTCCCAATGGGGTCGCAAATTGGAAGTGGCTCATTAATATTCATGAACCTCGCATTTTGCGACCGCATTGGGAATCGCTAAGTGTCTCTGACACTGTTGTACATTTGCTTTTGCGATTTGCAAATTGCGCCTCGCAATTTTTCGCAATTTGCGAGTCGCAAAAGCAAATGGTCATACATCTGGCCCAGAGTTGGGTGTTAAAATGGAAAATGTCACTTTTTGAAAACCTCATTTTTGTCCCCGCTTAACATATCCGCATGAAACTTTCCATTCCAAACCCAAATCGGGGGAGGGGTTTGTGCAGGTATATACATGTAGTATATACATGTATATAAATCAATAAAACCACTTAAACGTGCTACATATGGTTTTCAACACAGTCAACGCATGCCACAATTTGCACAATTCGCTGTCCTAGGATGCTATTTTAGGTGTTGGGGATTTACAAGTCACAAATATGACTTGAAAATCTCAGGACTTTAAAAAAAAAAAAAACATTTAAGTTAAGCAGTGCTGAGTTTGAGGAGCTTTAAACTGTGGCCTGGTGGTCAAGGTGTGCCTACCCTGCCCCCTTATGAGCCCTTTTTAATGTAGGTCATGACAGGGAGCGGTGCCCAGCGTCCTGTAATGACAACCACAAGAGAAGTTATTCTCTTAACACCATCTTGCTCTTTGAAACTGCAATTCCAAAAGACAAAGGGGCATATTATCAAGGGGCCGCGATAAAATTATCGCCGCTTTAGCGTCCGTTTTCGGGCGAAAAGTGGCAATAATATTATCACTTTATTAACAAGGACACGCTAGCGCTTGTTTCCTTGCCTTAGCGCCCGTTGTCAGCACGCCTCGCATCGCATCGTTAATGAGATGCAAAGGAGGTGTGCCTGACAAAACCCCATGGGAAAATATCGCTAACCCAGCTTCGCGATATTATCAACGAGGGGTAGCAATATTTGAAATCGCGTTAACTATGCCTTAACGCAGGAATTTAACGTCTGTTAAATTCCTGACTAAGGCATACCTAACATGGGAGGTGGATTGTGGGGCTAAGGCCACAGGGCCTTATCATCAAGTTATCGCCGTTTTCCATGGAACATCGCTGGAAAACCAGCGATGTTCCATGGAAAACCCCGCTATCGCTGGAATATTTATCGCCATGGCGCTAAGCGTTGATGATACAGCGCTAGCTTGGCGATATATTCCAGTGATAGCTGGCGATAATTCAAAGCGCGCTAAGCGCGCTCATCGATAATTATCGCTGGGGCTTGATAATATGCCCCAGAATGAGAGAAAAAGCTTCCTCATCAAGTAGCAGCTCTTTTTTTTTAATTCCTGGACTCACAAATAACTCAGGAACCCAAACTGCGTGGATGTTCCACTTTCATGCCGAGTTTGGTGAAAATCGTTTCAGCCATTCGGGCAGCAGGAATTAGCAAAATGTTCTATCGGAAATAAAATGGGAAAACACCTCCTTACTCACCCCCTGTAACTTACTCCCCCTGCACGGATCTGCATAAAAATGGCAAGCCGGACCTAAGTTGGATAAACTAGTGATTTGCCATATTTCGTGCAAATTCACGGGGTCAAAAGTTATACACAAATCAAAAAATGCCTTTTCAACGGAAAATGCACTAAATCATAACTAGGGCTCCCGGTTTTATGGTATTTATTTTTTTGCCATTTCCGTCTGTATTTATCCATATTTATTTTTTGGGCATTTTATCTGTATTTATCCACATTTATTTTTGCCACAAGCAGAAGGCAACGCTGCAGCTAGTATTTTTTCACATTTATTTAAATTGACAATGCACACATGCATTCGGTTGTTATTGGTCAACACAATACATTCATTGGAAAACTTTGCCATTCGCAGAATGTCCCCAATACGCTTAAAAGTGCTATCACAAGCCATTTGTCTCAGAGCCTTGCAGTTTCTGTCATCGGCACAGAGTGCTACATCCTCTCCCCCACTGACGACCATACTGCCCCACTGAGAGAAACTCACACTCCCTTCAGCTACAACCCAATTGTGCCCCGCTATAAACACCTACAAGCAACTCAATTCAAACTATGCACTAGACAAGAGTAATTTGCTGCCTGAAAAAAGTAACAACATTCTCGAAAAATCAAACACTCATAGGGAATACAACTTAAAGCTTTTACACTCATTATTCAGAAAGCTAAGGACATGAAAAGAAAAGTAGCGCTTCACTGGCAAACTCTGTAAGGTGGCGCTAATGTGTTTGGGTGTGAATAAAACCAATCTGGCCACTTTGTGACTACTCTGTCTTGTTTTATTTAGTTATGTATTTATTGTTCGTATTTGAAACCTTTTTTCTCTCCTCCTGAGGCCGTGTTTTGGAATAGAAAAATGTCAGAAAAAGACTTTTGTAAGACAAGGGTTCTCTTTTTTGGATCCATTTCACTGGGGAACGAATGGCAGAAAGGAGAGGAAAGAACAGTCACGGTTTTCTGCAAGTGAGGAGGAGCGCGACAAAGAGAGGGAGTAAGAGGAAGAAAGAGGAGGGGCAGCAGAATTGGACACTGTCCTTGTCTTGTCCGGGCAAGAAGGAAGAGACAGCAATGGTTGTGGGCTATTCAGTCCGGTCACAAACTCTGCGAATACTCTGTTTCTGAGTCTCACTTACACCCTCTTCCCTGTGTGTGTCTGACTGAGCCCTGCCTTCCAGCGGAGCCCGGGCTGAAAATACAAGGATTGGGTTTCTTCTCTCCGCTGCCCACTCCCCCCTGTCCATCCCAGGTGTGTCTGCGAGAGAGTGAGAGCGCAGCCCGAGCCAAGGGAAGGGAGGGGGGCTGAATGCGCTGTGTGTGAGAGTGATTCACCTCGCGGAGGTGGGGCACTGAGAACAATGCAGGCCTCCTGGCACTGGCAGCCGTGGATCATCCGGGAGCTCAGGGCACCGCGCCTCCTGCCACGACCCCCATTGTGCAGGCACTTACTGAGCGCGAAAACAATTAACAGGAGTAGCAGGCATTGTGAGGGTGAGACAGAGGGAGGGGGCTGCACACAACACAACGAGCTGAACGGGACAAACAACAGCAGCGCCAGAGTGAATTATTTTGAAGTGGCCCATGTGATTACACTCGAATCTATGTGCCTCGGACTCAGCTCTATGCGCTACCTATTGCTACATAGAGAAGGGGTGGTGCTGCATAGATTACTGGGCTTGTGTTGTTTCAGCTGGCCGATCAGTGTTGGGTCTGTAGGCTCTCAAGCCCTCTGTGTTCTGGGGCCCAGAAGTGAACCGGAATATAGGGGAACGCCTGGGTAGTCTAAGACAGGCAGCTGTAGCTGGGGCAGTGTCAGTCACCTGGGGTGCATGTTGCAGGAACCAGCAGACCTCTCTGTCGTGGCCAGTGGTGTAGCAAGGCTTTGCCGAGTTTGTGGTCGGACTGTTCTTGCAGCACACGTACCCAGTGTAGTGCTCTGCAGTCCGGCCACAAACTCAACAATCACTACACTGACGTAGCTAGGCTGTGCAGTCCCATGGCGGGGGGAGGGGAGGGAGCTGGCATCCGATTCCTGCTTTTGCCGCCACCAAAACTGCATAAGCCACTGACTCCAGGCCCCCCCCCGTACTTACGTTTCTTTTGAAATGGCTGGCCAGGCTCACTCGAGGGGGCGGAGCAGAGCCCCGGACATGGCTGGGACAGCTAACAAAGGCCGACAGGAGCACAAAAGACCCCTCATTGAAAGAAATTTCCAGCAAAACTGAAGGCAGCCACAGCCCTAGAATCAGCAAGAGGGCGTGGCGAGGCAACTCTGCTGGAGCACAGCAGCGTGGCGAAATGTGGTAGTATTTTCCCGTTTTTACATATAAATACAGACAAAGGAAAACTTGTTTTCCGTCTGTATTTATATGTTAAAATCCGTTTAAACGGAAAACCGGGAGCCCTAATCATAACTTCACAGTTACGATCGTATAATCATTTAAAGACCCAGTTAAAGCAACGCTGTGCTTACAATGAAAATCCTGAACCCACTGAATGGGGTGTTTTGTGCTAACGTAATGGAGTCACTTTGAATAGCTACAGACTTATTTGATACATGTACTGAAACTTCCACAATGGAAAAATATAAAGTGACAAGTAACAATGAAATCCTAGAAAAACGGCAATGCACTGAGACATCCTAGAAGAAAGATAAGTTGCCCACTGAGAGCTATACATTCTAACTGCCTTACCCTTGGGGCATTTGCTGTGATGTCCACTATCCATTTCTTCATGAAAAAGCTAAAAACCTGCAAAAACAACTGAAGAGAGAACACTGTTTACAGGCAATGGCTTACTGGTGGTGACATGCACATCAAGCATTGAAAGAGGATAATGTCGGCAGCTCACAGGAGTGTCAGCATTTCTTTCGCATTTTCCATGGTTTGGGCCGGACTGGGAACCAAAACAGGATCTGGCAAAGTGCTCGGCTGGCCCCCGCCCCCCCCCCCCCCCACGGGGGGTTGGGGGTGCGGCCGAGCTGTTTGCCAAGGCCGGTTTCGGCCGATTTTGTTACAGGGGCCGATATTGCAGCTATGCTGCAAAAATGGGTCTGTAACAAAAACAGCCCACAGGGGCCCAAAATCGGCCCCCACCCTGGCAGCCCACCGGGGAAACGCCCGGTGCCCGCTATGGCCAGTCCGGCCAGCACAGTGTCTAGAGAAACACACAGTTAAAGCGTTGCTGCTATTAGCAGAAAGGTTGTAGTAATTAAACCTGCTTACCTGACGTCAAACATGATCAATAGTCACAACTTGATTGTTTCCCTCTGTCTTTCTGCATTCATTCTATTAAAATTACTATTCATGTTTAATGTCCCAAAAACTAATTTGCAAAATTAGTCTTCTGAAAAGATGATATTGATTTGAATCAGCAGTTAGTCTCTACTTAGCAAGGAAATAAAGAAAGAAAAAAATGGAAATGTTCTGAAAACAGCTCGTTGTGAATAAACTGCTGTGAAATCCGTCTTAAAATTGGCTGCTGCGAGAGAATCATAGCAGTTGCCAGCGTTTCTTTTCTAAAATCCCTAGTGTGTTCTTTCCCAAGGATGTATGATATTAATATTTTCAATGAAGATCATTCTTTTAGCCCCAAGGATGCACTCATAAGAAGAATCCATTTACGCAATGCATCTTAGTGACATAATGGCGCTGCCCAGCGGCTGGAGACATGCACCTTGAGGAAAGGACAAAAGCATAGTGGGACCAGAAAAAGCAACATGTTGCCCTTTCTAAGTAGCCCTAGTACATGTCAGGCTGTCTCTATAAACCTCAGACATTTGTTAAAAATGTTTTTTCTAGTTATAAGCGAGCGTTTTCCGCTAAGTATTTCCTTCAGTTTACAAAAACAGTGAAAATGCTTCAACATATACAGCATACTGAATTTAAAGATTCAGGTGAAGCACAGGTAAATTGTTATTTTTAAGTCCTGCATTTTTACTGTGCACCAGCATGATTACCACTGCATAGTAGTAAAGTCATTGGGGCAGATTTACAAGCCCCCTGCGCCACCAGTACGTCACTTTTCGTGACGTACTGGTGGCGCAGGGGGCTCCTCGATATTTACAAGGAGAGGAAAAGCCACCATGCGTGACTTTTCCTCTCCTTGTAAATACCCGTCCCTTCACACGCAGCACTTTGCGGTGAAGGGCGTTCCATGGGTGTTGCTGTGGGTGTTCCCACGCAACACCCATGGAACAAGACACATCTCCAGAATTACGAGAAATCGTAACTCTGGAGATGCGTCTGAGCTACGCCACCCTAGAGGTGGCGTAGCGAGAGCGCACCGAGGAGAAATGTTTTCATTTCTCCTCGTTTTCCTCTTTCAATGCGTGCTGCATTCTGCAGCACGCATTGAAAGAGGAAAAGCCTGTACTGATTGTTTTTGTGCAGAAAGGTGCCCCTTCCTGCACAGAAACAATCTCCCCATGGCGCAGGCATCCTTGCACCATGGTGCAAGGGTGCCTGCGCCGGCGCTTGGCAGCTGTTTGTGCGCCAGCGCAGGGAAAGCACAGGAATGCGACATATTCTTGTAAATATGTCGCATTCCTGTGCTCTGAAAGTGCCGCAGCGTGGCGCAGCCAAAGGGCTTGCAGCGCCACGCTGCGGCACTTTCTTGTAGATCTGCCCCATTATGCTTATGCCTGGGAATAATTTTAGTTATGCCTCAGCAATCAGAGTAATTTCCGTAATTCTGCATTATTCTTGGACACAGAATTACTGATAATAATTTGATTACCCCTGCTCGCATAGTTAAGAGTAATCCGTGGGGGAAAGAATCCTGCCACGAGAGCACATTTAGCGAGCACTAGCAGTTATTTGTGCTTCTCTTTATGTCAATGTAGGGATATTTTCTTAGCGCAAAATGCATCCTTGTATCCATTGTGGATGCAAGGGCGTATTTTGTGCTGCTCGTGCCGCTATTCATATTCTGTTGCAGTTAGCTCTATTTCTTAACGTAAAATGCATACTTGCATACATGTTGGAAGCGAGGGGGCACTTTTGCTCCAAGAAAATAGTGTTAAGTGCAGAATTGCTCTTCTTGTTTAATTCCGCGAAACCTGATGGAATATTTGGGTAATTCCACGTTATTAAGGTACAGGGAATTGCGCAAATTACACCCATCCCTTATGCTTAGGTTTTTATAATATAGCCACACAAAGTACAGGAACAAATGAACATACAGACAAAGCAAGACAGTCACAGGCTTCGCGGGACATGTAGACATACTGAGTGCAGGCACCTCTGCATATAGACATGACAGACACAAGCGTTTATGAACACCGGCAATACAGATGCACTCAAACGCACACAGGCAAGGCACTGGGACCGGCTCTAGGGCGGTGCGACCGGTGCCACCGCACCAGGTGCTGACTCTTCGAGGGAACGCCTGTTTGGAAGTATTTTATGGTTTAAAAAGCACCTGCTGCTGCATTGCTGGCCTCCGGCAATTTTCACACAACAATAAAAATGTCAAGATAACTCCGGTGATTAATGTTCTTCCTGGAGAGAGAAGGAGTTTTGTCTAGTGGAAGTTTTAACTCATTTTATGGTAGCACAGAGGGTTAATATGCATGCTGCAAAGAATGTGTACAATGCAGATCACAAAGTGCATATAGTTTAAATAGGTCAGTGCTTTTGTCAGAGAGATCCTTTTGTTACTAGCATTGTAGATGTTAAAATCCTAACAGAACAGTGAGCTAATGGCTGTCATCAAAGAGCTGCATGCAAACTGCAAGGTATATATTAGAGCATTATGATTTTTTCCTCCCTTTTTCCTTATTCTAATGTTTCAAAAAGGGTTCATTTCGGTAAAAAAAATCCTTATTATTAAATGTAACCCCCAACCATGGGGTTATGTTTTAAATTCTGAGTTTGTGCTTCTTCAGACCAAGCACTCTTAAACTATACTGTCTACCAGTATGGATGACATGTGACTCCTACACCTTGTAGTCTTCGGGCTTATGTAACATTTCCTATACACTGATTTACACACATATGGTTGATTGTCTCTGTGTAATGTGTGTGTGTGATGAAAAGTGCTCTGACACCCTACACTGGTATAAGTGGCGCTATATAACTAATTAAATACATCTGAGAGAGAGTGGTTATGCAGACTTGAGGGGGCAGTGTTAAAGAGTGGTAGTGAGGGAATCCGTGGGGGGTGCCCATGGGGGGCGCCAACAAACATTGTCGCACAGGGCGCCACCAGTGCTAAAGCCGGCCCTGAAATGTATAGTCATACCAAATCACACTCAAATGCACGTACACACTTGAATATTTACCAACTAGCCCCATGTCAAGAGTGACACTTCAGGCAGTCGTAGGCTGCTGATCAAAAGCTTGTTGTAGGCTGATATTTTTAGTCCGATACTCATAATGACAAAAGCAAAATGACAGTTCTCACAAGACAAAACATTAACAGCTATAAAGGCTTAACTGAATGAAGGTCCTCACTACTAGATACAAATTCCATCAACCTATGGGACCTAAATTTACCATATTCTACATTCTGCCGAGCCATCAACAAAGTAGCTCAATTGCATTCCCTCATTGAAGACAAACATAAATTAACCTCATGGTCACATGCCTGGATGGTAGTCCAATCCTACATTCGTTTGAAACCAGCAGAATACCTCAGCACGACATATCCAGCATATCTAAAAAGAAAGCTGATGGCTCTTAGATTCTGCATTCTGCCAACCTTAGCTGACCAACCAGCATGGAGATACAAAGGATGTATGATGCTACATCGCAAACGTTTACATCGCAAACATTGACATCGCCGTTTTGACATCGCATACACATTCACAACGCACACTTTCACAACGCAAACCATTAGTTCGCTTCCCCATTAAAATGCATACAAAACACAATCACAACGCACACAAACACACTGCACGCTTTAACATCGCGATTTTTCTCCCGACCCTAAACTAAACTCCCCTTACGCCTAAAGCCTAAAACACTGTCCTACACTACGACCAGACACTGCCCTAAACCCTAAACACTATAGTCTAAGCACAATCCCCCTTACGCCTAAAGCCTAAAACACTGCCCTACACTACGACCCCCAGACTCTGCCCTAAACCCTAAACACTACACTCTAAGCACAATCCCCTTACGACTAAAGCCTAAAACACTGCCTTACACTACGACCACCAGACACTGCCCTAAACCCTAAACACTACACTCTACGCACAATCCCCCTTACCTCTCTCTCCTCGCGTCGTCCGTCCCGGTGCTTGCCTCTGTCCGCGTCCGACTCCCGTCCATTACACCACATGCGATTTAAAAGCGCATGCATTTTAAAAGCGCATGCGATGTAATGGGACGCGTGGTAATGGTCCACGTCGTAACGTCGCTTGCGTTGTAACGCTTGCGACGTAAACGCATGCGATGCAACGCATGCGTTGGGATGGGTGTTCGCCGATACAAAGGCTCAAGATCGTGCAGACTCTGTGATGCTCCAAAGAAATACATAATCCACCTAGTCTGCCTTTGTCTGGCCTTAAAGCAATCCTAAACTCTATTACTGAAACATGCACTCAATGGGCCTGATTCACAGAACTAACTTACGTCAAAATCCTAAACTTACAACAATTTTGGTATTCACAGAATGAACTTACACATTTGGGTATTCACAGAATGAACTTACACATTTGGGTATTCACAGAATGAACTTACAACAATTTTGGTATTCACAGAATGAACTTACACATTTGGGTATTCACAGAATGAACTTACAACAATTTTGGTATTCACAGAATGAACTTACACATTTGGGTATTCACAGAATGAACTTACAACAATTTTGGTATTCACAGAATGAACTTACACATTTGGGTATTCACAGAATGAACTTACAACAATTTTGGTATTCACAGAATTAACTTACTCATTTTGGTATTCACAGAAGGCACTTACTCATCAATGAGTAAGTGCACTTCTGTGAATACCAAAATGTGTAAGTTACACAAAATGTGTAAGTTACACAAAATGTGTAAGTTACACAAAATGAGTAAGTTACACAAAATGTGTAAGTTACACAAAATGTGTAAGTTACACAAAAGGTGTAAGTGTCTTCTGTGAATACCAAAATGAGTAAGTTCATTCTGTGAATACCAAAATGGTAGTAAGTTTAGGATTTTGTCGTAAGTTAGTTCTGTGAATCGGGCCCAATGAACGGGGGATTCAAACATGCCGGATGTAAATAATGAAGAGCCTCGTTCCAACAGATCCCAAGATCAATTGCAAATTGTTGAAACTTCTGACACTCCATGACAAACAAGTCAACCCTGCTTGACTTCCCAGAACATAATACAACCTCTGAGTCTCCCAGGCTATTCCATTACAGAAACACTATTTCCTGAAATATAAAACCAACAGCGGCACAACCAGGTTATTTTAGCCGAAGGATCACTACTTGAAATTTAGTCACAGCTTTAAACAACTCACCGGGGATAATGTGTTCACTTACAATCATGTATGCAAGCTATCACTCAATTGGCAGCCAAAGGTCCATCTTTTAACCCACACATCAGGCAGCCTGGGAACAATAAATCTACTTTGAATAAAAAAGTCCAGCGAAAAATTTTAGACAGCGGAGCACCCAGGCAGCCCTAGCGGCACATACAACATATGATATAAACTGTATGCACAATAGCACTTTACTCATTCTAATAATGATTGATTTTAGAACACTCGGCATTTTATAATGAATTTTAAATAGTACATGTAGGGGCATATTCACAAGGAGTTATCGCCGAGTTATCGGTACTTTAGCGCATCAAAAGTGGAGATAGATTTATCGCCCCATTCACAAGCGGGTGCAAACTGCAGACATCGCCAGTATTCCCGCGATAACTGCCGCAAAATTTATCTCCACGGGTGACACCACCAACTAACCCTAATGAGATGCAGAGTAGGCGTTCCCGTGCAAAAACACACGAAAACACCACTACACCACTTTCACAACGAACTGCCAGATCTGCGATGCGAACCAAAAACAGGCGATAAGCCGCGGTAGCAGCAGGGATTTAACACCTGCCTTCTGCTTGTGTTAAGCAGGACGACTAACTGCAGTACGAAAGGGACCCAGGCCAGAGCCACATCTGAAGACCCACAGATGCCATGGAGACAATGATCATGCAGCTCGGAGACCCAAGAGGGCCACAACACCCACCGCCACCACTCCCAGGCCCCCCCCCCGGACCCTCCCGGACAAACACATACCGTGCACGATACAAGAGCCACAAAAAGCACATGATGTCGCACAATGACAACAAGAAACACACATGTGTGGTCAGAAGAACGAGAAACAGTCACTCATCATTGAAGTAACAACCAAAAACTTTATTGAAACACAACACAAAACACCAATGTGGATGACTCCTGTCGTGTCCATCCGGGACAATCTTGATGTCACAGCCTGGAAAAAAAGCACAAAATCAGAACGTGTGTCATGCCCACATCAAATGAGCGAGACACAGAGAAAGAGAGAAGGAATGAAAGGCAGAGAGAGAAAAAGAGAGAGAAAGAAAGAAAGGGAGAGGGAGAAGGAGAGAGAGAAAGGAAGAGAGGGAGAGAGAGAGAAGGAAAGGAAGGCAGAGAGAGAGAGAAGGAAAGGAAGGCAGAGAGAGAGAAGGAAAGGAAGGCCGAGAGAGAGAGAGAAGGAAAGGAAGGGAGAGAGAGAGAGAGAGAGAGAGAGAGGGAGGGAGGGACACTGCCGCCCCGCGCACCCAGGCACCACTGCTCACCTGCTGCCACCGGTGTGTCTCCAACCATGTTCCGGCATACACTGCAAGCCACCAGGTCTGCAATCTGTAATCGAGGCCAGAGTCAATCATGGCAGAGTCCATCTCACTGCACACGGCAACAACGCCTGTCCGCCCCTGTGCACACATGCAGCCGCACTCTAGCCCCTCCTGCCGGCCAGCGCTGGCTGTCCGCCCTTGTGCACCCAGGCCCCACTGCTCACCTGCCGCCAACGGTGTGTCCCCCAGTGGGCACACCACGTGCCCATGCAAGCTCCAGGCCCCGGACCCGTGACCATGGCATGCTCCACATCATGCGGACCCGCACCGCGGCCCAGCAGGTCCCACACATGACGCTGAGTCCTGAGGCATCAATGGTAGAGACCACATCAGTGCACACGTCATCATCGCAGGCTGCAGACCCGCTCAGCAATTCCGGTGCGCCTAACCCTGTGCAACTCCAGTCAGCGCCACGTGGTGGTAGGCCCGTGACGGGCGCATGGCTCCGGGTGCCACTAACCCTGTGCTCAACAACTCATGGGCCCTTTATGATTGAGAATCGTGGAACGTCCGTCATCCAGTCACCTCCGACAGTGGGGAATGTGATGTGGTCGGCCCCTTATATTCACGGGGTCACATGGCCTGTGACGCCTGTGCCGGATGGGTGTGGTGTGTGTGCAAACCTGCCCTCAGGGAGTGGCCGTGACATGCTGACAACTAGACCAGTGACCTGCAGACCACTTGCGTGTAAACCTGCGACATGTGGCTATGTGGCCCCCCCCTCGGAGCGTAAGCTATGTGGTCTGGCCAGGCGTATGCCGGACCAGTGCAGGGCTTGCAACAATGACTCAGGGGCTCTGGGCGTGGTTCAGTCCATGTCCGGACAAGGAAGTGACTGATGCGTGTGTCCCTGTTGTAGTGTCTACGCACCCGGAATGCAATCGGCAATGTAGCACACTGTGTCTGGAATCCCACTAGATGAGCATCATTGACGTTAGGGGGAATCACTGTCCCTACATTCATCCACACATTCATACTTGAATGATGAAAGACATGACACAGCAGTGCGTTTCTGAATGTTTAATGCACATCCAATGGAGTTTTGCAGCTGGAGCAGTACATAGCTGCCAAGGTTTCAGATTGCCATGTGTGACATTTTCATAATTTCAGTGAAATTATGAGTGACATTTCAGCGACTATGAGTGACACTTTCTCGCGAGCAAAAATCATGCAATGAAGACGAGGGAAACTTCTAAACATCAGAAATTACAGCCATTTGAGCAACAAGAAACTCCAAGAAGTTCTTGAAACTGCTGCAGAGCACCAGAAATGGAAGGGCGCTAACCCTAGTGCTCCCTCCTGTAACCTGTCTGTACTGTAAACGAATGCGTAACCATGATATTAAACAAGTCTTTCAGTAGCAGTACTTTATTAAAGTTCTGTGTAAATATGCGGACACATGCACAGTTAAATACAAAAATACTTTCCTGGATGCAACAGATTGTCATTTGCATAAAATAAATAATAGCAGAGGGGCCTGCAGCCTCAAGTTAACACAGCAGTGCCTGTGTTGCCGGGCGGGCTGGCAGAAAAACAACACTAACTAGTACACACAAGTTATAATGCCCCCCCCCCCCAGCTTCTGCCACAGCATGAAAAATCGTGAACTTCAGAGAGGATCCTGTGCAGAGAGGACTGTGGGGCTCTGAATGATGCGTGAGTGAGTCCGTGTGAGGTGACGATACCCGTTGGACGACTGCATACCCCCCCGGGCCCCCCACCACCCCCCACCCCCACAGATGAGAGAGAGCCAGAGTCCTGGCAAAAGAAAACACACACCATTGACCGCACCGCACCGTAAGTCACACCAGATGATCAAATGTGTGAGTCAGTGGCAGTGCGTGCTGCAGCTCTGTGTGACAAGAGACACCGGCGACACACAAAAGGTTTAGCCCGGCCGCCGACGCCGGTAACTACAGTACAACACACTGACAGTGAGTCTCAGACTGGCAGCACACTGAGCACTGCAGGCTGCCTCAGACAGATTGAATGACGAGCATTACGGTTAGTTACAGCTTCTTAGTTCTACTAGTCTGTACTTACTGTTGTCTCTTTAAGTTCAACTTGTTCTCTCTGCTACTAGCCACGGGCGGCGGTGAGCCCGGGCCAGGTGTGCTCCGCTGAGCCACACCACACGGCGGGGGGGGTCGGCCGGACGGCGGCTGGCGCCGCACATGCCTGCAGCACTGGGTGCACAGCAGCGCCTCTCCCCGCACACGCATCGCGCCCGGTCATGCTGCAGCAACAGGCCTCTCTCATGCCGCGCTGCCATGATGGGGTGAGAGACAGACTCTGCGACTCAGAGTCACTCCCGGCCGCCGCTTCTTCTTCTCACAGTCAGAGAGACGAGCCTCACACTTACTTCCGCTTCCTGTTAACCACTACAGGACATGAGGTAATGGGCGCCGGGTGCCGCACAGAGCCAGTTAACGCATGACTTTCTCTCTGAGAGGGCAGGCCCGGCCGTCCCGGTAATTTTATTGGGCAGGGTGAGACTGAGACATCATGACTCACTCTGTCATGTGGTCAGCGCCACGGGCGGGAATCAAGAGAAAGAGCCAGCACTCTGCAGCCCGCAGGTTTTGCAACATTGTAGCTAGCAAGCATGATTGAAGGCAGCATATTTCAATTTGGGCATGCTGACGCACGGGCTCTCAGAGCAGCACGGACCGCGGGGAGCGAGAGCAGTGTCTTAGCAGACCCCGCGCACAGGTCAGAGACACCACCGTGACCAGCCAGGCAGCGCCAGCGTGCGCCGCGCTGCAGCACCTGCGTTAATACCTGTAGCGGGCCAGTTTCAGCGCGTCAGAGTAGAGTGGGCAAAATGCGTGACAATGCATTTCAGTGCGGTGATGCGGAACACCACACTGAAATGTGTTAGCATCATGCCTGATGCGTGACACTTGGCAGGACTGGCAGTACAGGGCCCTGCCAACCCTACTTCACAATATGGGCCCGTGGAGGGCCAGCCAGAGTCCATCAGGGAATGACAAGTACAGCGGAAGAGGAAGAGTACAGTCCGCAGTCTGGTCACCGTGTCATTGGTCACCAAACAGGATATGGCAGTCCATGTCGCGGTCCAAGGTGAGTACAGCAGAGTGTATCGGGGGTCAGTGGAAGGTCATGGGGCCATGTGCGGCACCAAGCAGCAACAGGCCAGGTGGCGGAAATGAATGCTAGTGCCTCCTTCTGATCTCAATCCCATCCACATCCTCGTCCTCGGATGTGTGCTCTGCCTCACCTGTGGGTGGTGCAGTTCCGGCTGCAGCACTGTGTGCCACTGACACATCAGGGGCCGGAGGTGGATTGTCGGCCGCACTGTGTGGCAGTGACACATCAGGTGCCGGAGTGGAAATGTCTGCCGCACTGTGAGGCACTGACACACCAGGAGGCGGAGATGTGGATGGTGTAGGAGCAGCAGCATTCATCTGTGCCACGCCTTGTGGCAGCAATGCCATGGTGAGGATCTGCAGGGCATGGTAGATCCCAGCTACATTTTGCTGATGTGCAGCGGTGGCTGCCATCCTTTCCGCCTCCATCCGCACCATGTCCTCCATGAGCCTCCGCATGTGTGCCAGCTCACGGCTGAGATAGCTGGGGCCACTCTGAGCGGACAGGTGTTCTTGTCTCCGAGTCATGACTCCAGCAATGTCAGCCAGGGCTCGTTGGAGACCATGGAGCGGCCTGTGGGTGTCCGTTAGGGACTGGAGGTGGTCCCTGATGGGACTTAGACACCCATGGATGGCGTCAAGTTTGGTAGCCATGAGGTCGAACCCCACCCACACCTGCTCAGCCATCTCCCTCTGGCCCTCCAACACACGGCGTTGGAAGGCCATGTGTTATTTTGGGGGTCCTGGGAGACAGCCGGGGTTGTGGGTGCCTCCTGCTGGGTGGTTTGTGGAGTGGGTGATGTCTCCTCGATGCAACTGGGCTGCCCTGATCGTGGAGGTGAGTTGCGGATGAGGTCAATGATGTCTTGGAGGGCTTGGGTGTCGATGCTGGGGGTGTCCTCCTTGTCATCAGTGAAGAGTGGCTGGGACTGCTCTGCAGGAGGTGTTGATGGTGCCTCTGCAATGTGAAGGGGAGATGCTGTGTTACAATGTGTCCACATGTATGTAGCCGCATGGTACATGTTCACATTCAGACAGCATGGCAATGTACATTGTGACAGTCTGTAGATCAGGGCCATGATCCAGAGCCATTGTGGGTGTGCACTGTGCTCTGCTTGATTGTGCATGTGTGCCATTGTGGCCATCTCCCCCCGTCCCCCCAGTACCTGGTGGTTACTCACCCTGTTGCTGTTGTGTTGTGTCATGTCGAGCAGTGTCCGCTCCCCCAATTCCTGCCACGGTCTCCACACTGATGACTGTCGACACCAGCTACTCCAGTCATCCACCTCCAGCTGTGGCGCTGGACTCCCACCTCCAGTCTGCATTGCTGCCTTCTGGT
Organism: Calotriton arnoldi; assembly: GCA_963921515.1. Taxonomy (NCBI): domain Eukaryota; kingdom Metazoa; phylum Chordata; class Amphibia; order Caudata; family Salamandridae; genus Calotriton; species Calotriton arnoldi. The sequence goes on from CAWUFW010008314.1 coordinate 669,736, forward strand.
TGCCTGCGAGTTTCTCCTTGGTTTTGCGCTTGATGTGAATCCATCGCCTCTTGACCTCGTCCATTGACCTCTTGTGCACTCCGACGGCATTCACCTTGTCCACGATGGACCGCCATACTCCATTTTTGGTGCACAATGACACGCTGGAGGTGACGAACAGTTCTTGATGGTGTTCCATCACCTCCGTGACCAGGATCCTATTCTCCTGCGGACCGAACCGCGTCTTCATCTTCTTCTTGTCCTTGCCCTTCCCTGTCCCCGAGGTCCCAGGCTGGTCGTCCGGGGTGCTTGTGGGGTTCCGCTCGTCCTCTGCGCCTGCTCCGGCTGCCTCCATGGTGCTTCGGTGTTGGTTATTTTGTGTTTGTGGGTTTTTTCTACTTTTGTAGTGATTTTCCCGCCTGCCGTGTGTGTATTGCAGGCCTGGCGCTGCTTATCGCTGATTTCCTCATCGCGGTTTGGGCCATCGCATGTTTTTTCGCGTTGGGTGTTGTGTTTTTATCGCCGTCGCGGTGGTTGTATCGTGGACATTGTCCGCGTTTTCGGGAACCTATTGCATGGTACCGCCATGTTGTGAATTCCACGTTAAGACGGGGTTATTTTCCCGCGATAGACTGCGATGTGTAAAGTTGCGTTAACCTTTTTTGGCGATGTTTAGCGCACGTTCTTGTGAATATACCCCATAGTGTCCATTTTATTAATCGTTCGATGTTTCACGAAATTACCACATGTAATGTTATTGTGTTTGTTCTTTATTAATTTATAACAATAAAAAGATTGATTGACTGAAGGTGTCACACATAATTTAGGCCATTTTTCAGTGGTGCCCCTGCACGAATTAGGGGTGGGCGAAGTCGTTTTTTCTTTAAAATGTCGAGACATTGCGTGAACTTGCACCAAATGTACTTACCTGTGTCTTGAGTGAAAACTGATCACCAGGACATGGAAGAGTACCGTTAGGAGACTAGTTAAATGAGAAAATGTCTCCTGATCACAGTTTTACCGTCACCGTGAGCTAAAATCAGATGGACACCCTCTCCTGTTGGTAAAAATCTCGTAAAATGTAGCATCTGTGAATGCTTGCGAAATCCACATAACAGAAATGTTGTGCACATAAAAAATTCCGGTCCTAGCACAAAAGATCACATGGACAGATTATGCTACTGATCATTTGAAATGTTTTGCACTTGAATTGTTAAGCTGCTTCAATGGGATTTCATGTAATGATTATGCTGACAATGTTTGTTGAACGCAGATATAAAGCACGGTTTTCTCAGCATATTCAATGCACCACATTGTGAACAGAATGTGACTTAAACATCAAAAAAGTGTTTTTAATGTTAACTACCAGGATTATCTAGCTCGCAGCCCAGCAATCCTGCTACATATATTCTCCACAACTCTTTTGCTTAGCTGCCTTTAAAAGGTTTTCGATAGCCTGTATTTTTACATGTCGCTGCCTAAAATGAATCAGTGGCAACACATCTTTGTATGAGGACCTGAGAGTTTCTTGTTTGCAACTGAACGTGTGAAGCAGTAGTACTGAAATGTACCCAGTTCATTACAGAAAATGTCTACCTCAATAGTTCTCTGTGAAGATGGGCTTTCAGGCAGATGATACAAGCAGTGCCCTCTTAATACATGGGCACGCTGGGCAGTTACCTGGGAGCCCCACGAGCAAAGGGGCCCCATGCTAATCTATGCATAGACCAGACTTTAACACTCATTTTATGATACTGCCAAGTTCATATATATTTTTTCCCTGCTTTAAATTTCAATTTGGTAAATTTCTTTCTAATCTTACCACCAAGGGATATTTTAGCTGCCACATTGTGAAGAAGCTAAAATCTATTCATGAAGCATAAAGCATCGATACCTCCCTCATTCAACCAATTAGAAACTGTCATTTTATGGTAGCCAAAAAGCCTGTCTTTTTCTAAAATCTCCGAAAGTCTGGACAAGAAAGAAGTGGCATTCATTAATCCAAACCTTGGAGGGGCCAATTAATTATACCTTTTATACCTTATAATTATACTACATTGCTTGTGATTCTTGTGTGCCCCCAGTTTAGGACTGTCAACCATCGTATGTTATCAAGTAACCATACTCGCCTCACATTGCCAGCACACCTCAGTGGCTTCAGAGAACCATCTTTGTATTTCTTTTGGAATCAGATAAAGCCTAAATATAGTGAACTAGATAGTGTGTTTTTAATTGGAGCCTCAAAAGGGTATGTGCCTTTTTACTCATTAAATCCATCAGCAAGTCGTACATAGGAAGCTAACTTTCATTAAGCATTCTAGCTGCATAGTGCAACCACTGTTGAGTAAGACACGGAATGAAAAAAAGCAATTTACTGTAAGAGACACAGGAGAGAGAACCATTAAGCCATGAAGAGGGCTTATAAACCTAAATTTCCAAATACATAAAAGGGCCATCCAACTAAAAAAGGGAGATGTTTCACATTTATCAAGTTACATCTAACCAAAATAACATGTTCGACAATATATCAAACCAAGATGCTCTGAAGAACAATTCTCATGGCTCTAAGCCACATTGTCATGCCCTTCTTTTCAGTTCTAAAATAGGTAAAAACATTGGGCCTGATTCACAAAGGGCCTCTGCACTTGTGGAAGAGATCCCACAGTTGAGGAGGGGGGGGGGGGCAGCAGTCATGGCAGAGGCCCTGCACTCATGGCGGGACCTCCGCAATGGGAAACTGCCACAAGTACGCGACTCCTGCCACGATTGCGGGGCGTCCGCAATGAGTGCTGAAGCCCTTTGTGAAGCGGGCTGTATGACTGCATTTCTCACCTTAGCTGTATTTAAACTTCTGAAGAAGTAAATCTCATCTTTTAAGTTGTGCCTTTATGTCAGCAAAACAACCCCCCCCTTCCCTGATGGCACCATCACACCTGTAATTAATGCTTGAGTGGTAAAATGAGTTGTCTCCAGTCACCTAAATAAATGCCATCAAAACTGCTCAGAATCATACCTTCAAATTCTAAATTATTACTTACTGATCTCCAATGTAATATAATCTTAGAAGGAGAGGTTATGAGACAACTTCAAAAATATGTGGAACTGAACCACCTCCAAGACAGTTAACAGTCAGGCTTCTGGCCCTCATGGGGTACTGCTTCTACCCTAGTTTCCATCAGAGAAAAGCTTATCTGCTCCCCCTTGGATGAATACCTGACTAATGCACCTCAAACCTTAAGTCAAATGGGTTGAGGCACACTACTGTTAAGGTTCAAGGAATTGCAGATGGGTCCCTAGAGATGATCGAGCTAATCATCTTCCCATCTGCAATGAAGAATTGAGATGTTGCAGACAACTATATGAAGCTGACAAATAATTACACAGCTGACTTTAGAGAGTGGGTGTTCCGACACATCCATCCATGTATTTTGGCGCATTCCCAGATTTACTAACACTAGTAAACCTGAGAATGCGTCAAAATGGTATGCCTTCCCAGGAGAGGAGCAACGAAGAGAAATATCTTTAATTGTCCTCGTTTTCTCCTCCTTCTAAGTGTGCTGCATTTTGCAGCACGCTTAGACAGAAGATGGGTGTAACACAGGCTCCCTTGCAGCATGGCACAAGAGTGCCTGCTTTGGCACTTGGCAGCCACAAATACGCCAGTGCTGAGAGAGAGCAGGAATGAGTCATATATTAGTAAGTATGGGACATTCCTGCCCTCACTGTTTGACACAGAGCAGCAAGTTGTCTTCCTGTGTTGCACTAGTCACATTTGGATAAATCTGACCAGTAGTTTTTTTCTCAAGTAAAAGACTAGTAAGATCTTTCTATTTGACTAATATTACATTTCTGTTAATTGAAATTAAATTCTCAATTTAGCTACTAAGGAAATTTAAAAATAAAGAAGATGGTCCAATTCGACTTGGCAATATAACCCCCTTAAACTTATATACCCCCACTTAAACTCTTTAAACTCCCCTTTTATTGCATTCTAAGGTAGGCCCTAGGTAGCATTGTAAATAAAAGTTTGGACATTTGCTTTTAAGTTTTACATGCCCTGGTAGTGAAAGCTTTTTTTCACTACTATAAGGCCTACCTGTCCCATAGTATAACATTGGGCTGCCTTATTACATTTAATAAGTGCTACCTTTTGATTGGGAACAGGTGAGCATTTCATGTTTGGTATCCATGAAATTGTATTTAAAAATCCTCTTTAGTGGTAAAGGCAGATTATCAATTACAATTCTGAAAATGACACTTTTAGAAAGTTGTGTCAAGGAAACAAGGGCAACCCTACTCACAAGGAGCCAGGGCATACCATATATATAAGGAAAACAATGGTTCTTGCGGGCAATGTATGAATAATTAGTAATAAAGAAGCATAACAGCAATTAACACTGGAAACAGGATGTCGAAAGAAAAGCACACTCAGGAAACCAAATACTGTTTGCACAAGTTAGCTTCTGTATTTGAAAAATCATATAAACTGTGCTCTGTGTCCCAAGTGAAAAATAGAAACCACATACCATTTAATGACCAATTACGATGTACAACAAGGTTTCTTAATACATAAAAACAACCATTTTTTAAATAAATAATCTCTTATTGCAGCCTCTGTACTATTTCAGAGAGGCCGGAAATGGTTTGTTTGAATTGCAAGCCGATGACGTTTCGACCCCACAAACAATATGGGGTCTTATCAGGACCTAAAAATTAGGGTCATCTGATGAGTCACAATAATTATAAGCCAGACTTGGTGAAGTGCACACCAATAAAGTGAGGAAAAAGGGGGTATCATACTCACATAGGCCCAGCCGGGCGCCCAGTGAGGAGAGGGCTAGATGGGGATTTAATCTGGTAAAAAGTAGTGGCGTACTAAATGGGCCAAGTTATGGACAGAAAGATGTTTGAGATACGAACACGTGAATCCATGCTGAGGAGTCAAGGTTGCCGCCTGATAGTGGGGAATAGCATCTGCTCTGTGAGGCTGACTTCGGCAGCTCTCACATTTTGACGAGTAGCTGTCATTTCAGGCAACCATGGTGTAGAGCGGACTTCGGTGGCCCACGCCTTTATTCTTCATGAAGTCATCTCACCCATAGACAGAAGTTCTGTCTCAGCTGATTAGACAACGGCCCCACTATCCGGTGGTAGAAGTTATACAGGTAAGGAGTCATGTATAGCATGAAGCCTCAATATCAGAGATGACAAGATAGGTCTGTACCTCTCTAAGTCTAAAGGGAATCTGACAAAACCCAAGGTGGGTTCACTAATTAAAATGAATAAAGAATTTTCCTCTTTCTAAGAAATATGACCTTATATGCATCATAGTACTCTTCCAGTTCCCAAGAAAGAACCTGGAGCCTTGAACACTACTCCCTTATTGCAGTCTCTGCTTCCAAGGCATCCTTGGATTCCCCCTTTCGTCTGATAGTACCAACTGGTAACACTCCCTTCATTCTTCATTAAAATTATTTGACCTTGCCAGCTCTTCCTCCCCTCATTGTCTCTGAAATGCAATGTGCTTTTTACTAACTAATGAATGCCTTTGGTCTGCACCTGCAGAGGAGAAAACATGCAGAAAAACAATGATCACGTTAGTATTAAATGTCTCGACTGTAAGCTTAAGGCCCACAATCACGCTAATTTAACAGTTTCGTTTAAATGCATATTAATTCCACAATCTACATATAATCCAATAGGTGAAATCTTTAATAAAGGAATCAAACTATTTCATACTGTACTCTTATATGTGGCAGAGCAAACAAATACATATTTTATTAAACAAAAATGACAACTGGTCACAATTTATAAAGAAAGCATTGAACCCACATGATTCATTCTCACTGATCCCTGGTTAATGCACTGCATTACATGCATTTTAGCACACCACCTTACAATCTAAACCTATAGAAGATTAATATCAGCAATCCAGATGTCTCTGAAAAGGGAATGCGAAAATCTAGAAGGGGTAATGGACCCAGTTTTTTGCCAAACCTGTTTAGCAATATGAATAATTCGGGTACCCCTTGTCCATGGAAAGGAGAAACCGCTTACCCATTAATTCAGTAACGAAAAAAATGCACCAGGACTAGTGATCATTCTGTAAGAGTTCGTTGTAAGTCCAATAGTCAATATCTGGTTTGGTACTAGCTGAGAAATGAAGTTGGAAACTCGTTTTGTCTCTTGGTTTCTCCAAGATTTATTTCCAAATATGAGTGGTCATAATAAAGCAACTTTTCTGAGGAACCTCTGTACATAAAAGGGCCATCCATCTAAAAAAGGGAGATGTTTCACATTTATCTAGTTACATCGGTTCACTGACAGAATATCAACCACAAAAAAATAGATGTAAAAAATATCGAGGCAAAAATATAGAATGCATAAATATCGACTTCCTATATTTAAACAGATAAGTACAAAAATATCGAAAAAATATATAGTTTACAATAATATAGTTGTATTAAATATCGAATTTAAAATATATATAATTTAAAATATTAAAATAAACATAAATTAAATACTAATTTTAATTTATCAAAAAAAATAATTAAATGTATATTTGAACAAATACAACAAATAAACTTCTTTTAAAATATGTAAACACACACACGTATATATATATATAATTATACATATATAAAAAATATACATTGATGTTTTAATTAATAATATAATTTAAAAAATCTTAAATAGAATAATATTATCAAAAATATATGCAAACATATTTAAATATACCAAAAACATAAAATATTGAAAAAAGGAATCAATTAAATTTCAAATTAAACAACACACATATTTTACAATTTAATTAAACATAAGATGCAAACAAAAAATATTGCAAATTCTAATATTATTATTATAATAAATCAAACACATAATTATATAAATTTCAACATAAAATCAATTATTACAAATTAAAATAAATATATATACATTTCCCACCACATTAAAAAGAAAACATTTTTCTACTAAATAAATATAAACATAATTACTCCCACCTAAAACAACACAACAGTAACAAAATATTTTAAACCACACAAAAATAAGATTTACTATTCTAACTACAGTAAATATAAAATTACATAAAATATAACATTGCAAAATACTACAATTTACTATTCCCTCCACACTTAACACAGCAATAAAATGTATGATTAACAAAAAAAAGCAATTCCCATTCCAGTCAGTGCAACAGTAGGGAAAGTGTTGGACTGCAGAGGGGTAACATTTTTTATTCCCACTCCAGTCAGTACAACAGTAGGGAAAGTGTTGGATAGCGGAGGGGTAAAAATTACTATTCCCACTCCAGTGAGTGTAACAGTAGGGAAAGTGTTGGATTGCGGAGGGGTAAAATTTACTATTCCCACTCCAGTCAGTGCAACAGTAGGGAAAGCGCTGGATTGCGGAGGGGTAAAATGTACTATACCCACTCCAGTCAGTACAACAGTAGGGAAAGTGTTGGATTGCAGAGGGGTAAAATGTACTATTCCCACTCCAGTAAATGCAACAGTAGGAAAAATGATGGATAGCGGAGTGGTAAAATGTACTATTCCCACTCCAGTCAGTTCAACATTAAAAACAAACAAACTATCTTCAACAAAATAAAAATATTTTAAAAACAAAGTAAATAAAAAAATATATAAATGTGTTGATAAAATGTATATATTTAAACAATTTAAAAGTAAAAACATATTATAATGGTAAATACACATCACAAATGATTTTCATACAAATAAATATTTTTATTTAGAAATTATTTATTTTTAAAATCATTAATTATTACATAAATTTAGTTTAGTTACTTCCCACCCTATAACACCACAAAACTCACAACCTGCACCTAAAAACATATTTACACTATTAATATAAATATTCATCAACAAATTAGTTTTCATTAATTAAATATTCATTGTTAATTAATTATAAATAATGAACTTCCCAAAATATACCCACACAAAACACACAACACAATTAATTATTAAATTAATAATTATCATTAATTAAAAAAACAAAATAATTGCTTAAACCTGATTTACTTCTCACCCCATTCCCCTATAAAACCCAGAACCCACATCTAAAATGTAAAAAAAATATATATATTTTGCACAATTAACATAATTAATTATCAATTAAACAAATATTATTATTAAAAAAACAAATTATAATTAATTAAAATTAATTAACTTCCCACCCTTTACCCCTATAATCCCCACAACCCGCACCTAAAATTGAACATTAAAAACATTAATTACACAATTAAAATTAATTTTCAATTAAATAACTAATAGTATTCAACAACTAATTATAAATTAAGTAAAATTAATTTACTCCCCACCCTTTACCCCTATAAATCCAAAACCCACAACCCACAAAAATGTAATTAAACAATTAACATAATTAATTATCAATTAAATAATTAATATTAATTATTAAATAATTAAAAAAACATTTCTTCCCACCCTTTGCCCCATTAACCCCACAACCCACACCTAAAAAAAAGAAAAATAACCCAATAACCATAATGAATTATCAATTAATTAATATCAATTAACAACTAATTATGAATTAATTAAAATAAATTACTTCCCACCTTTTACCCCTATGAACCCCTCAACCCACACATAAAATTAATCAAAATAATTAAAAGCACAATTAACAATATTAAATATCAATTAAATAAATATAATTAAGTAAACAATAATCATTAATTTATTATAATTAAATTACTTCCCACCCTATTCTCCTATAAACCCACCACCCGCTACGGAACTAAAAGGCGCAAAATGGAATTAAATTAAATGTAATAACTACTAGAAATTTAACACATATATTAAAAAACATAAACAATACTTATACCAAAAAATTACATGACATCCATATAAAATATATACTAAAATACATAACACTAATTAAAAAATCGATATTTTAAACAACTATGGGGCCGATTCCGATTCGGGCCGGAAATCTCTCCGACCGAGCCGGACTCGGAGAGATTTCCGACCGAATCGGACCCTAGCAGCCCGACCGAACGCGCACGTATGCCATCGGACTCGAGTCGGTCGGACTCCCATTGAAGTCAATGGGAGCCGGTCGTACAACACGTACGCGGGCTCCCATTGACTCAATGGGTGCGAGTCGGACAAGGGCGCCCCCTACAGCGTGTACGCGGCGAAGCGACTCGCGCCGTACATGCACAGGTAGGGGGGACCCATGGGTCCCCCCTGTGTGCGACTCGCGCGGCTACGCGTACAGGGGGGTCCGACACGGACCCCCAAAGTACGGCTCCAACAGCTCTTTCGAGCCGGAGTGCGCGGCTCGGTCGGACTGCTCGCGGCGCGCATCGTACTTACCTGGCCGGGGAACGTCTCCATTGCGAGGTGCGCAGCGCATCCGTGCGAGTCGGTCGGTGCGGTTGGGACGGGCGTACGAGTCGGTCGGCGAATTTGCACGCGCTCGCATCGTACTCGTTCGCCCGGACGCACTTACGATTCGGTCGGGAATAAGGGCTCCGAATCGGATCCGGTTCAGCCGAATCCGATTCGGTGCCCAACCGGCCGAGATCGGAATCGGCCCCTATATGTTTGCAAACGATATTAATGACTTCTATATTTTTAAAATCGATATTACTTACCTTCAAATCGATATTCTTGACAACGATATTCTTGCACTCGATATTTCCATTCCACGATATTTCCAAGTCGATAATAATGTAGTTCGAAGTTTTTGCCTCAATATTCTGTCTCATTACCAGATACAGCTCACCAAAATAACATGTTCGACAATATATCAAACCAAGATGCTCTGTGCCTCAGAAAAGTTGCTTTATTATCGTTGCTGCCAAGCGCTAATGCAGGAATCGGTGCATCATGGTGCAAAGGTGCCTGCATTGTAGGCAGGATTGCTTTTTGCAGGGAGGGGCACCTTTTTGCACAAAAACAATCTTCAGAGGTATTTTTCTCTTTCTAAGTGTGCTGCAGAATGCTGCACACCTCCCTGCCGCAGAGTAATGCAGGGCAGAGATATGAGGTGCCTTGCATTACTCTAGATTTATCAAGCCACGCAGGGCCACACAAAGTGGCTTTTCATGGCTTCATAAATCTCATTTAGGTGTTGCGATAACTCTGCATTCCCTTGTGTGACGTAAGGGCGACGCAAAACCTTGATAAATATGGGCCTGAATTTGCATGAAATAATAGGTGCAGACAGGCGCACTGAAACGAGATTGCTGACTACGAGATGAGTGATGCCAAATAATTCTCTGATTTGTCAGGAACTGGTAAAACCTACTGGAGGATCATTTGCTGTGGAGAATCCTCTGGAAGAATTACTTTCAACACTCCATAACTATGGTAGATGAATATCCGTCTCCACCAATGGAGTTCCTTCTGCTCAGGATTTACACTTCATGTACACAAATCAGAAGTTTTCCCGGACTCTCTAACTCTACATCAGGCCCTAGAAATTCAACACAGCAATCTCTAGGATTTCAAAGAAACCTATTTGCAATGGGTGAAAATATAGAAATTACCAGTGAATTAAACACTCTGAATTATAGACCATCAATATACAGACCATATGGAAATGTCGAAGGATATCATATACGGGTTTACTTTACTGTACTTGGTACAAGATTGGGAATTGGATAGCTTATCACCTATTAAAAATGTCTGCCTATTGTAAACATCTTGGTAGCATCTAGACCCCTAAAGAATTCCGTTAAGCGAACTGCTCTCTTTTTAGAGTGGAAGTTTGACGGTACGTTTTCACACAGAGTTGCATAACAAAATTATAAACGTGCAGAAAACGTGGCTTTCTAAAGACTAGAAAATTATAAGTTCTGAGTAGCACCCCAGGGGTGGGAGGTAAGTCACTATATGAAGTGGAGACCGTAAGAGTATAACACACATAGTGCCACTCGGTGTACATTTTAGGAACTGAAATAAGTTAGTTATATTAACACTATATCATTGTGATAGGATGAACACACTGATTGACTAAATCCCCAAAAATTAAAGCTTAATTTAGAGTTTAATAAATTGTTACAGAACCATAAGGCCTGAGTCATAGAACTTAAGTTGTACGGTTGAAATGTAACAAGGGCACATGTCAGTATTGCGACTGGGGCATTTCCATACCTAAATCACAAAGACGACTTTCCTGTTGTGGGAGGGGTGGGAAGTGAGCACAAAAGCTGTGCCAATTCTGCGGTCATATACGGTCCAAAAGAAACTATATATCAGGCATATAATTGGCAGTTATTAATTGGATCCTGTCACTTATGAGAATGGCAGTTCATGGCTTATTTTTGTCAGATGTCCCCTCACCCTCCACTCCTCCAGGTAATGGGAAAAGATAATACCTGGATGGGCCTTTAAGGAGTTTTCCTCAAAAAAACATGTTTTCTTTTGCCCTACTATTTAAGCATGGGAAGGGATCCGCATATCCCTATACTGATGCAACGCCTGATCGCAGCCATATAGGGGCAGATTTACAAGCCCCTTGCGCCACTTTTGCGTTATTTTTCCCATGTTAAAAATGAGGCAAAAGTGGCGCAAGGGGCTTGTAGATCTGTCCCATAGTACTTAGTCATGGAGACAGAGGTCAAATGTGGTTCCTGTCTAGGGTGCACATTACCAGCCACACAGAAGGAAGGGTCCAGATATGAGCATCTTTCATAGCTATAATTTGTGACTTAGGGGTATATTAGGATGGCGGGCGGAGGCACCACCGCTGTGCTGGTGGGGGTGGAAAATGCAATTTTCCGCCCGCGAACAGCGGTCCTCATGGCTGCCAGATTAGCATGGACAAACATATGCTATTTCCCGTCCGCCGCGGTGCGACGTGAACTGCCATCTAAAAGCGCTCGCCACCGCGGCGGTGGGAGCCAATGGAGACTCACCGCCGTGCGGAATGACGTCCCGTCCACCGTACAAATCAGGATGCCCCAAACAGCCAGCTGCACCACAGCGGAGAAACCGGCTAACCAGAGACGGCGGAAACATCACAGCGGAGCGAGCGCAACCAGATCCACGGTCCCTACCACCCGGTCACGACCGCAATGGACCCAGCCTTACATGTATTCCCGGCACTGTACGTGATACACCACCAGCAAGTCATGAACCGTCGCGAACGCCGCCGCAGGTACGCAATGACACAACTCCGCCCACAAACAGAACACACAACTCCCGGGATGACACAGGGTTCCTGTCCACACCAGACACCCTGGTGGGGACAGGAACACAACCACAAGTGCACCCACACATGTCCTACCTGCCAGGAAATCACCCCTCCGCATCCAGGCCACCCATCCACCACAATCTTGCCGTAATGTCCCGGCCACGTCACCGCAGCGGTGAAGATGCGGGAAAACATGCGCACAATGCAGGAAGGCAGGGCCTGCGCCAGGCATGGGCTGTGCACAAAGATCACAGGGCCACACCTCCACCCTCCACACACTAGGCCCCCCCCTCAAGGGACATGCCATGTGCCTCACCTGTGCCACCCCATGTACAACAACCACCCAGGTGACCCCACAGCCTGCACCACACACTCCAAACAACTAGGGAGGCAGCCTCAGTAGGTAGGGCTGCAGAGGAACACACAGCACAGAAACACATAGCCAGGGCAACCCTCACATCACACAGACACTACACTCATGGCAGCAAAACTGAGTCCAAGCACAAAATGAACACTGATACAGAATAGGAACAAACACTGAACTGGACACACAGCCTGTCAAGTTACACAGACATACCCCACACTGACACACAGCCACATACACAGACCACATGTCAGCAGCAATGGAGGACCACAAATAGGAAAGCAAAAGTGAGGTACACACCAATGGAAGGCCAAGGAGACAACCACTAAGCATGTGTACATCTCATACAAGATAAGGAACATTTGACGACACCCTTACCCCATTAAACCACACATGGCTGCCACAGTGAGTGAAATTAAACCACAGCCACCCCATCTGCAACAACTCAGGGAGACAGCAAGGCAAAACATGTATAGGTGCAGGAATGAAGGGAAGTCTCAGAAGTCAAACAGTCAACAGCCACACATCTGCATCCAACTACTTGATAGGTGTTGGTCAGCAGCACCACACACAGGGCCCATTGACAAACTCCACAACTGTCAAACACAAGTAGGATCCTCCACACATACCCCCACCCAAACCACACCCACATCACACAACACCAGTGTCAAACACACATAAGGGGGCCAATAATGTCCAGTCAATACATTGACAAACAATCACACTCCCTGGGGGGCAGAAACAAATATCACACACACTCAGGGATGCCTGAACCAATGCTGACACCAAAACAACAGCCATACACCAACATCAATAACAACACACACAGGAGTACAACAAGACCAGACCTGACCTGTGCAGCAAAACTGTCGAAAGGCAATGGGAGCACAGACAGAACAGGAGAACTCAACATCATCACCAAGCAACACTGCACAGACAACATACCCCAACACAGACAAGAAGTGCATCATCTCAAAACAATCATGGACACAAACTGGGACCAAGGGGCCTACAATGAAACACAGACAGACATACCGCACCACCCATCAAGTAAACATGGTGTCATAGTGTACCACCTGCATGCACATGCACAATCTTGACAAATGACAGCTCCCACATGAGAGGAGAAAACCCCCAGGATGCACCCAAAACAAGCCCAGGGAGAAGAATAGCCCTAAGGGCATGTGACAGACACACAAGTAATGCACACCACACTGGAAACACACATCTGAATGAATCACAACACACTAACAAAACACACACACTGACATGTCAAAAGAACATCACACACAGAGCACCTGTCAGCTGCAAGAGACAACACAGCCCAAACACTGCACACATCCACATCAAACACACAACAGATGCACATGCCAATGCAACACATTGCTAACACAGCAGGACATCAGGGGGTGCACACCAGGCAAGGACAAGGCAACATACACACACAGCACTGCATGCACGACAAGCAGTGTGTGCACAAAAACATACCAGTACCACACAGATATGAGTGACACAACATGAACACACACACCACCAATCAGCACAGCACTGACACAACATCACACTCAGAAAGTGAAGCAGTACCACAGCAAACACACATACAGCCAATACAACACCCACACATGCAGAAATGTGGGACTCCCAGGTGACAACACCATGACTAGAGGACTGTGCAGCTCAAACAGCAGTACTGCAAATGAGCAAACAGGTCTGCAAAACAAAACAAGAAAATCACATATAACCAATTGGTCAACTGTCCTCAGTGGCACATTGGTCCTGTGCACAGATCCGCACCACAAAGCATAGTGAAGCCAATGAACTGATGGGGAGGCACACACACAGGCAAACCAAGGGGACAGCTGACATGAGAGTGAAGTGGTGTGTACGCCAGTAGTGGACAGGGGAGGAGTGCCCCATACAAATAGAGATGCAGGGCACACAAACAATGTTCAGGCATCAGAAGCACAGATAGGTAATGGTCTTACTCCACACCCCACATGCCATAATGGCTCCAAATCAGACCTAAGTGACAGCAATGCATGAGAAAACACACCCACAATGTCAATGTGGCTGAGCAGGGCTGCACAGCAAGCACAAACAGTGACAAGACACATGGCTGACCAACAAAACACAACACTGACTTGCCAGACACACACTCTGCATACTCACAATTTCGACCAACAACAAGTAGTTGTCCCCCACAAGTGCAAGGACACACCAACACACTGCATAGTGCACAACCTACAACTCACACATGTGCACACAGTCACAAGCACAGGGCTGACCAATACAAACAACAGGCACCCAACTCCAGGGTGACACATGTGTGCAGTTGACAATGCAGGGGCACACAGACACCAACACCACTGACAAAGTCACCCCTTCACACTGCACCCTTCATGAACACCCAAGTGCACACATTGAAACACCACATGTGACTAGGACGCCTGGACATCACTAGATGAGCATTCACCAACACTGTTCTGCACACATCAAGAAAGCACACACAGACATGATTACCCTGGCCTGCCAGCCTGCAATACTGTGTATAGAATCCCACTTTGTGCTGGCACTGCATACACACATGACATGTGTCCAATATAGCTAAGATGACCAAAGAGTGACCATCACAACAGTAGTCCATCACAAACCAACATCATTGCACCCCCAAGCCTCAGAGTCAAGAAGAACTGAAGTGCATGTCACCTCTGTCAAACCCAGAATGAAGTGACCCAAACCATTGGCAATGTTGAAGTGGCATATAGAGCATGTGTCACAGTAAACCATACCCACACAGAATAACGCTTTATTCATGAAGGACACTGACAATGCAGACAACAGGAGTAACTGGTTTTATTCACACATCACAGTGATAGGCACCAGAAGTGGACAAGAGCAAGGCCAGTGGCCATGACAAAGTTCAGACTGTGTCCATGAGAACCTGCACAGGGAAGGGGTAAACAGCAAGGCCAGTGGCCAGTCCAAGGTGCAGACTGTGTCCATGAGATCCTGCACAGGGAAGGTTAAACAGCAAGGCCAGTGGCCAGTCCAAGGTGCAGACTGTGTCCATGAGATCCTGCACAGGGAAGGGGTAAACAGCAAGGCCAGTGGCCAGTCCAAGGTGCAGACTGTGTCCATGAGATCCTGCACAGGGAAGGGGTAAACAGCAAGGCCAGTGGCCAGGAGAAAGTGCAGGTGAGGTACATGAGAAGCTGCACAGGCAAGGCTCAAACATCAGTGAACAACAAGGCCAGTGGCCAGGAGAAAGTGCAGGTGAGGTACATGAGAAGCTGCACAGGCAAGGCTCAAACATCAGTGAACAACAAGGCCAGTGGCCAGGAGAAAGTGCAGGTGAGGTACATGAGAAGCTTCACAGGCAAAGCTCAAACATCAGTGAACAACAAGGCCAGTGGCCAGGAGAAAGTGCAGGTGAGGTACATGAGAAGCTGCACAGGCAAGGCTCAAACATCAGTGAACAACAAGGCCAGTGGCCAGGAGAAAGTGCAGGTGAGGTACATGAGAAGCTGCACAGGCAAGGCTCAAACACCAGTGAACAACAAGACCAGTGGCCAGGAGAAAGTGCAGGTGAGGTACATGAGAAGCTGCACAGGCAAGGCTCAAACACCAGTGAACAACAAGGCTAGTGGCCAGGAGAAAGTGCAGAGTAAGTACATGAGATCCAGCACTGGGAATGGGTGG
The DNA here is from genome assembly GCA_963921515.1 of Calotriton arnoldi. Lineage (NCBI taxonomy): Eukaryota > Metazoa > Chordata > Amphibia > Caudata > Salamandridae > Calotriton > Calotriton arnoldi. The sequence continues at coordinate 685,958 of CAWUFW010008314.1, forward strand.
TACTGTACCCTGCCATGGTCAGCAACACACTCAGGGCATCAACAATGGGAAGTCCATGGCACCAGTGTGGGAGAGACATGTGTGTGAGGGGGACTAACACTCAGACTAGGCTGACAGTCTGACTGGGAGGTGGCTGTGTGTCGGGGACAGTTGGGGGACTGGACCGGGGAGAGAGAGGCCCAGCTGGGGTTGAGCCATCAGTGGTTTGGGAAGCCTGAGGGCTGCTAGGACCAGGTGGGGTGGTTGCACGTGGAGGTGGACTCATGCTGCCCTGAGACACAGTGTGTGTGGGAGATACTGGAGGGGTGCCCTTCCACTTCTTTGGGATTTGAAATGGCTCCCCTGTCTTGGGATTCATGCCAAGTGGCGTGTACACAACAGGCACACTCACCACAAAAGCAGGATCATGTGCAGACGGTGGCCCTCCCTCTGGGGATGTGCTGGATTCAGCAGTGCGCTTGGCCCGGTATTGCCTCTGCCCCTGCATCCCCTGTTCACCAGGTGTACCCCCTACAGTGGGCTCTATTCCCTGCTTCACATGGCTCTGGTTGGGAGTTGATGTTGTGGGTGAACCTGCCTTGGAGCTCTTTTTACGTGTACTCTTAACAGGCACCTGTTTCTCACTGGGCACGGAAACTGTCTGCTTGTCTTTGCGAGACACTTTTGGGACAGGTGAGTCCTTGGCTGGGGATGCCTTTGAGGCATGTGATCCTGAGGCATGCTTCTTGGCTTCCTTGCCCTGGGTGTCGCCTGAAGGGCTTTTGCCTCTGCTGTCTGGGGTGGCTTTAGCTTTCTGTGGGGATGGTGTCTGCGCCCTGGACTGCTTGGGCTGCTGCTGTCGTGTGCTCCGTGTGCTGTATCTCTCACTTGATGTGTGGGGTCTGTGGTCACTACCATCAGGCGTGGCCACTGGCAGGGTGGTGGACCTAGGGACTGGAGGTGGACCTTGAGATTGGGCCAGTTGAATGGCTGCCGTCACCGCAGAGGACAGAGACTGTACAGTACGGTGTAGCCCACCCACATCTGAATGAACGCCCTCCACATAAGCAACCAGATGTGCCAATTTCTTGTCATGGTCAATGAAGGCATTGAGGAGAACTGTCTGCCCCACACACAGCTGGTGCAAAAGCTCCACAGACTCAGCACTGATGGCAGCAGGGGGGACAGGGGCAGGGGCAGCGGTGCCTGGGGTGAAGGACACACTTCCCTTTTTGGTGGTGCGGACAGGGGCAGCAACAGTGGGAGTAGCTGGGAGGGTTGGCACTGGACGCTGTGTGGTCGACGATGAGGCAGAGTCCCGTTCCCTGTGCCCGACAACATAGATGCATCTCCACCATCGTCAGATGACATTGAGGTCTGCGTCTCTGGCTGCGACTCCTCTAGAAGACTCCTGTCCTCCTCTGATGCGCTGGTGACATCCGTGTCACTATGCTCGTGTGCAGCAGTTGTGCTGGATCCCTCACCACCGGTGTCCGTCCCCTGTCCTTCCGTGCCCACGGGAGATGCTGCATGATAGAGAGAGAGATGTAGGATCAGTACATTGGCATCAATATTAAAAATATATGTAAGCAAAGCATCACAAAAGATGATGAATTCTCCATGTTACACAACACCATGGGCAGTAGCATTGTGCAACCTCAATCCAAAAGTCGAATCTTTCTTGGCATCATGCATACTTGGCATAAGTCACCCATGTGATGAACACACAGACAAATAGCCGGTTGGTGGCTCCGTGTAACCAGACACACAGATCCCTCTGTGCACACCTAGGGCCCTGAGGGGGGAAAAGATGTTCCTCCCAACATGTTGCCACTGTCACATCTTGAGCCAGCAGAACTGGCCAACACAGGGACAGCCTCCAAAATATCAGTCCACAATGGCCATGAGCACATACCATCCACCATGTCGTACCTTGGGGCCCAACTACAGTTGCACATTGGTGCCAGATGTGTAGTCCTCACAAATCTGACATCAGGAAATGCACACATTGATGATGGCACACTCAGATGAAGCACTCTGCCGGTCACTGCCATGGGATGTCCCTGACTACCCCAATGAAGATGGTACCAGAAGGCCACAACTACAAATGCGAATCCAAGGGCCATTACACCAATGACATGGGAAAGTACATGTAGGGAGAATGCATGACAGCTGCACCCAACACCAAGGCCACTTACATGCCATTGCATCACACTAGCAACATCAGAGCCCTGCACTGGCCCAGGCTTGGAACACATGCAGCCACTCACCACCCAAAGTCACACTCCCAGAATACTCACCCCCAGCTTGCTGCTGATGCTCCTTCAGATGTGCATCCAGTCGTGGCTGCATCACAGCTAAGATGCGTGCCATGAGTGGTGTCATGCTGCGCCACGCCAACCTTCCGGCCCGAGGGATCAGCCCCAGTGTCATCTCGGCCACGTTCTTGCTCAGCCGACAGATGTCATCCCACCTCTTGTGACAGTGGGTGCGCCGGTGGTTGCAGACACCCAGAGCCCGCACCTTGCATGCAATGGCCATCCATATGGCCTTACGCTGGTGTACTTTGAGCTGCAGGCATGGGAGACAAGAGGGGGAAAACATCAGTGACACGGTGTTATGTACCAATATCTCTCAGTACAGGAGCATGATACTAACTCATCCCAAATCCACAGATATGTCTAACAGAGACAAGAATGCATCTCACATGGAACATCAGCATGGGAGAACTACACGTAAATGCATGCAGGTGTGAGGGTGGACACAGTACCTGCCCATCTCATACACATGCAGGATGCCAGCACATTAAGCCATGTGTAGTCTGTCCACATCTACTATCCATTTTCATGCAGAGCAAGACATACATCACATATCAACATATGTGTGGGGGTAGACTCACTGGGTCCAACACTGCACAGCCCTCAATGCATTTGCCCTTTAACTGGCTCACTGTGTCATGGAGGTCACATTGAGGGACATGATCTCACAAACGCAACCCCTCATCACAAGGCCTGTCGTGCTTGAACTACATGGCTGAAATGGATCATTGATGGAGAGTCAAGATTAAAAGCACAAATTTGACACTCTGTACATTCAGTGATGTGTCCCTGTCAGTTTGTGTGGTGAATGTGCAGGCCAGGTGGGGTCACACAGAGGTCCAACGTGGGGCATCTGAACTGTTACATGAAGGGACAATTTGGAAGCACAAACAGTGCCAACACATGCGAGTATGTGCACATGTTGGTGGTGATGGAAGGGTCTGTGCACAATAATGTGGAAATCTACAGTGTCATAGGTGAATGAGCAACAAGAGTGTCACCCTCGGGGATTGAGGTCCTGAGCATAGTGCAGAACTAGAGATGAGGCACATATTGAGTCATATACAATTCCATCACTACCATCTGGACAACAACCCTAGATAATGCCACAGATGGGCCTGTGAAGGACATCAGGGACCCACACAGACATTCACACTAGCAATCACTGTCCTGACTCCTGCATTCCAAACTTGCTGCGTCACGGTATGACTGTGTCAGGAGGAGCCCGGATGGGGACCCCGTAATGCCCACCTTGATGTTCGACCCTCGGTCGCACAGAGAATAGCGTCCGGCATCTGTAGGGTTAACAACTTCCTCAATCCCTCTCCTCTGCAGGACGACGCGGAGGTCACGAGGGACAACGTCCAATCAGGGCCGGGAGAGGCGTGGAAAAAGGGCCTCTCGCGAGAGGACGACAGAAAGGAGGAAGCTGTCGAGGACGGGGACAGCGCAGCCACGGACGCCGAGGAAGGAGAAAAGCAGGAAGATCTCTGGACAGCGGAGAGGCGAGGGAGAGTTGGAAGAGGAAGCCCCGAGGAGAGAAGACGCCGCCGTCACCGAGGAACCAGAGACGTGGAGCGAGGACTGGTGGATACCCCCGGGAGACACGAGTTTGCCGCCGTGACTCAGGAGAGTTGCGGCCCTGGCGGTGAGTACCTCAGAACAGGGAGAACAGGGGAGGAAGGAGGGATATGGACACGGGTGCCGGGACGGACGTCTGCTAGTGGCAGAACAGTCCCGCTTCTTTTTCTTTTAAGGCGATTTGCCTTCACCTAGGGAGTCCTTAGGAGTATTGTTTGTAGGCTGTTTAGGCCCTGACAGGTCTTTCTGGTGGGAGCGCCAGTGGGGGCGGGTGCTTGACCATCACTGAAACCGGACCAACCTTGCACTTTAGAAGCGAACTCTCATCATCCCCCCCCCTTCACAACCTATCCCAACTCCGTTACCCCTTCCCTCACGTGTCTCACCACCATCGACCACTGTACAGCACTATCTGCACCGGGAATGGTGAAGGGTGTCGCAGTGTCAAAACGTTAAAGGCCGGAAACTTACCGCCACTTTATTTCTTGTCTTCCTTTTGAATATCCTGGGGAGCCACCACGAAGAAGGAGACAACAAGATTCCGAAGGCAAAGCCACCGACCATAAAGACATACATCCCCACCTATTGACGGACTGTATTGGCCTCAACCACCCACCGGCATTGATTTTGTTCTCTACATCCTGCCATCCTATAAGACAAATAAAAATCTTTTGACATCACGCAACCTATCCGGCGTCCTAGCTTTCATTTCCGACCCTCCCTCCGACAGGTGGTGTCAGTAGTGGGATCGTCGGAAATGGAGGTCGCTTTGAAGAAGATGGCCGACAACCAGGAGAAACTAGGACAAGTCATGGAGAAGTTCCTCGCGGTAGCAGAAGAAGACCGCGAGAAACTCCACAAGTCCCTCACAGAGCAGAGCCAGACTCAGGGAACCGTGATGACTCGACTGGCCGAAACCCTTACACAACAGCGGGGACATCCTGCCCTCCCCTCAGTCGTGTTACAAAAGTATGTCAGCGGGGAGGATCCGGACTTCTTCTTCGCTAACTTTGAGCGGATGGCCCGTGTAGCCGCATGGCCCGATGATAAATGGGGCCAGTATCTGGGCCCCCTTCTCTCCGGTGAACTCCAAGCCGCCTATCAGGCCGCAAACCCCCTTGGGGTTACCCCTTATCCTGACATAAAAAAGACTATTCTCGAACGCATGGGTCTAGATCATGAGACGTACAGGATTCGGTTGCGCCAGATTAGGGAAGGGCCCCAAGAGACTCCACGGGCACTATATTACAGGGTGCGAGACATGACGGACCGCTGGTTAAAGCCCGAACAGTCCACGAAAGAGGAGATTATGGAGAAAGTGTACCTCGAACAGTACCTGACATCCCTCCACCCCCCTATTCAACGATGGGTCAGGCAGCATACCGATCTCACCCTGGCGAAGGCAGTGGAGATAGCAAGCGCGTACAACCGAGCGCAAGAAATCCAGAAAGGGAGGGATGAAGGACAGTGGAAATATGGAGGGGGAACGTCAATCCTCGGGTACCTAGACCACCTCCTGGAAGAAAACCAGAAACTGTGACTCTGTTACCTGGACCACCCCCACCTACCTTTCGACAGCCAGCGCCCATGGGCCCTCAATGCTTTCACTGCGGTGCACATGGACATATTGCACGCGTCTGTCCCCAAAAAGAGGAACCCATGGAAATCGGGCTCACTCGGTCTTTCGTATGTAACCCGGTTCCGCGTGGGGCTCTCCCCTATCATAAAATAGTGAGGGTGAATGGGGAACAAAGAGGAGCCCTCATAGACACCGGATGCCTCCAGAGCGTTATTCAGCCACAGGTCATACCAGGGGGGGTGAAGTCAGGGAAAGGCATAGTAACTATCCAATGTGTACACGGGGACCAGAAGCCCTATAACACCACCGAGGTATACGTCCAACACGACCCTGATATTGACCCTGTTCCCCTCAAAGTGGGGCTGATTCCCCAGCTCCCGGAGCCCTTCGTACTTGGGACGGACTATCCCCACATAAGCCAACTGGTCTTGGAAACAATACCCGAAGAAAAAGAATGGGGACAAACCGCACCCTTTTCCCGAATACCTGATTATGAACTGTGCCCAGGGAAGTCCCGAAAAAGCAAGAAACAGAGAAGAAACGAGAAGCATCAGGGGTCCCTGTCTCCCTAACTCAGACTGCCACCACCAAGGTATGGGAACACGATCAGGGCTTCAGGGTAGCCCAAAGAGAGGACCCCACGTTGCAGGAAGCATGGAATAGGTCTTCATAACAGGAAGACCCCGATCTCGCAGGTCCACAGTTTTTCCGGACCAAGGGTCTGTTGTATAGGAAAGGAGGGAAAGAGGCGAATCCCCAATTATTAGTACCACAGTCACACCGCGAGAAGGTTTTGTATCTAGCCCATAGCCATCTCCTAGGTGGCCATTTCGGGGGAGAAAAAACCGAGAAGGCCATCCTTGAAAACTTTTATTGGCCGAGGGTGTACCATCAGGTCCGGAAATATTGTAGAGAATGTAGTATCTGTCAGAAGAACAGTAGGGTTATGCCCCTACGGGTACCTCTACACCCCCTTCCGGTGATCGAGGAACCGTTCTCCCGGATAGGGATGGACATCATTGGTCCTCTTCTTCCCTCCCGTAGTGGGTACAGATACGCCTTGGTTTTAGTTGATTATGCCACACGGTTCCCGGAAGCAGTAGCCTTAAGACAACCAAACGCTACTCAGATAGCAAAGGCCATGATAAACATCTTTTCCAGAGTCGGATTCCCCAAAGAAATTATAACAGACCAAGGTACTCCTTTTGTGTCGAACCTAATGAAACAAGTGTGTCAACAGCTAAAAATAAAACAGATCAGAACAGCCGCATATCATCCCCAGACAGATGGTCTATGTGAAAGGTATAACGCGACTTTAAAAACCACCTTAAAAAAATTGCTCGAGTTAGAGGCTCGGAGATGGGACGAAATGTTACCCCTGGCTCTTTTTGCTCTTCGCTGTAAACAGCAAAAGAGCACCGGTTATTCACCATAAACCCGGCTAAAAGCCATCTGACCGCTCGGTCAGTAAAATACCTTGGCTATCTTCTAGGAGAAGGGTTTATCAAACCACAAGAAGAGAAAGTAGCCGCAATATCGCAGCTGCCATTCCCCACAACACGTCGGGATCTCCGGGCTTTCCTGGGTATATTAGGATACTACAGGAGATTCATTCCGAACTTTTCAGAAGTAGCAGCCCCTTGACCGATCTCTTAAAGAAAGACGCACTTACAGAGAAAAACCTGAGAAATCCCTCCCACAGTGTACAACAGGCCTTTACACACCTAAAAACCCTCCTTACTACCAAGCCGGTCCTCCTAAGTCCTGACTACAACCGGCCCTTTATATTACAGACCGACGCCTCGGAGAAAGGGCTGGGGGCAGTTCTGTCACAAGAGGACTCAAAAGGCCAAGAGAAGCCCGTACTCTACATCAGCAGAAAGCTGATCCCCAGAGAAAGCAAGTACGCCGTTATAGAAAAGGAGGCCCTGGCTATTAAATGGGCAGTGGAATCATTGAAGTATTACTTGGAGGGTAAGGAATTCATGCTATATACAGACCACGCTCCTTTGGAATGGCTTGCCAGAAACAAGGGACACAATGACCGCATCTTACGATGGTTTCTGGCCCTCCAGCCATTCCATTTCACCACCCATCACAGAAAAGGCAAGGACCAAACTAATGCCGATTACCTCTCTAGGTATCCACTTGAACGGTATCCTGCTGGCAGGAAAGTTAGGGTAGGGGAATGTCAGGAGGAGCCCGGATGGGGACCCCGTAATGCCCACCTTGATGTTCGACCCTCGGTCGCACAGAGAATAGCGTCCGGCATCCGTAGGGTTAACAACTTCCTCAACCCCTCTCCTCTGCAGGACGACGCGGAGGTCACGAGGGACAACGTCCAATCAGGGCCGGGAGAGGCGTGGAAAAAGGGCCTCTCGCGAGAGGACGACAGAAAGGAGGAAGCTGTCGAGGACGGGGACAGCGCAGCCACGGACGCCGAGGAAGGGGAAAAGCAGGAAGATCTCTGGACAGCGGAGAGGCGAGGAGAGTTGGAAGAGGAAGCCCCGAGGAGAGAAGACGCCGCCGTCACCGAGGAACCAGAGACGTGGAGCGAGGACTGGTGGATACCCCCGGGAGACACGAGTTTGCCGCCGTGACTCAGGAGAGTTGCGGCCCTGGCGGTGAGTACCTCAGAACAGGGAGAACAGGGGAGGAAGGAGGGATATGGACACGGGTGCCGGGACGGATGTCTGCTAGTGGCAGAACAGTCCCGCTTCTTTTTCTTTTAAGGCGATTTGCCTTCACCTAGGGGAGTCCTTAGGAGTATTGTTTGTAGGCTGTTTAGGCCCTGACAGGTCTTTCTGGTGGGAGCGCCAGTGGGGGCGGGTGCTTGACCATCACTGAAACCGGACCAACCTTGCACTTTAGAAGTGAACTCTCATCATCCCCCCCCCTTCACAACCTATCCCAACTCCGTTACCCCTTCCCTCACGTGTCTCACCACCATCGACCACTGTACAGCACTATCTGCACCGGGAATGGTGAAGGGTGTCGCAGTGTCAAAACGTTAAAGGCCGGAAACTTACCGCCACTTTATTTCTTGTCTTCCTTTTGAATATCCTGGGGAGCCACCACGAAGAAGGAGACAACAAGATTCCGAAGGCAAAGCCACCGACCATAAAGACATACATCCCCACCTATTGACGGACTGTATTGGCCTCAACCACCCACCGGCGTTGATTTTGTTCTCTACATCCTGCCATCCTATAAGACAAATAAAAATCTTTTGACATCACGCAACCTATCCGGCCTCCTAGCTTTCATTTCCGACCCTCCCTCCGACAGACTGACAAGACAAAACGTCTCTCAAATCTGGATGTGCAGGCAGGGTAACGTGTGGAATAGGCTAGACACCCCTTCCCCCTGGGGACAGCATGCTAGGCAGTGCATGACACAACCCCACACTCTCACGCACATACTGCAGCAGATCAACTTCATTTGTGCCCCCCTGCACTCTCATTCCCACTCTGAGAGACTTACCACGACATTTGGCGCACCATATAGCCTCGGATACTGGGTGAGAACCTCGTCCACCAGGACCTCCAGCTCCTCATTGGTGAAGGGAGTGGCACGGATCTTCTCAGTCCTCGCCATCACTGTGTGCAGGAGTCAGCAGCAGCAGAAGCAGTTGGTGGTGAGGGGTGGCAGGCAGCAGGCCATGGAGACAGCAGCAGCAGAAGCAGTTGGTGGTGAGGGGTGGCAGGAAGCAGGCAGCAGGCCCTGGAGACAGCAGCAGCAGAAGCAGTTGGTGGTGTGGGGTGGCAGGCAGCAGGCCCTGGAGACAGCAGCAGCAGAAGCAGTTGGTGGTGAGGGGTGGCAGGCAGCAGGCCCTGGAGACAGCAGCAGCAGAAGCAGTTGGTGGTGAGGGGTGGCAGGCAGCAGGCTCTGTGAGCTGTGTAAATGTGTGGCTCTCACACACATATATAGCCCCCTGGGCTCGTTTCAGTGGTTCTAAGCTGCTGCAATTGGTGTGCCAGGTCTGCCTTATTCAAATACATCCAATGACCGGCTCCGCGTTGGCGGAGCACGCCTACCGCGATTTTCAAAATTGCATCAGGCTACCGCGATTGCGGTTCCCATTGGCTGTAAGGGCATGGTTCATGGCGGTGACACAAATGCAAATATCAAGGACCCCCTGTAATTACTCTAGAACTCCTAGGACAGGGCAATAATACAATTGAAAGCAAAATTCCTAGGCAGTCAAGCGGTTATAATGATTTAACAACTCATCATAACAGAAACAACATGATATGGAGAACTCAGTGTGAATACAATGAAGCTATATTAAAACGTATACATTTTATTTAACTTATTTTTAAAAATTCATTCGAAAAATGCTCAAACAATTCATAAATACAATACAACATAATTTCATTAAAACACAGATCACATAAATCTCAAAAACAACTGTAATCTAGGGAGGCTCGGACGGAACATCAATTTATACATATAAACAAAATAAAAGAAAAAAGACGGAGGGGTGGTGGCTATAAGATGGATCTTCTCAACGCGCATTTCGGCACTTAAAGCGCCTTCATCTGGAGGGCCACATCTTTATGTATATGAAACATCAAATGCAAATCACGATATGTTGGACGGTCATAGACATCAGACTTTATATATTTATATCCGGTTTTTTGTTAAGTTCCCGTTGAATATGTGTTTTAAATATTCGTTTTTAATGATAACTCTGCGTAGGTATAGGAATCCGAGGTTGACGCAGGGGACTAATGAATGACCATACTAAAACAAGCTCGCAAATATATCAGCGTAACTCTGTAATAAGGCTAGTGTGTATACTAGGAGAAAGAGGGGCGGCCTTGAACGATAGTGCCGTCCATGTTTACATTCGGGTAATCAGGGTCAAATCATGCGAGGATAGACAGATGTGTCCGCGTCGCTCTCAAACAACTGCGGTCAGAGTGTATCTGTCGATGCCATGCCATGCCATGACGCTGATATATTTGTGAGCTTGTTTTAGTATGGTCATTCATTAGTCCCCTGCGTCAACCTCGGATTCCTATACCTATGCAGAGTTATCATTAAAAACTAATATTTAAAACACATATTCAACGGGAACTTAACAAAAAACCAGATATAAATATATAAAGTCTGATGTCTATGACCTTCCAACATATCGTGATTTGCATTTGACGTTTCATATACATAAAGATATGGTCGTGGCCCTCCAGATGAAGGCGCTTTAAGTGCCGAAACGCACGTTGAGAAGATCCATCTTATAGCCACCACCCCTCCGTCTTTTTTCTTTTATTATGTTTATATGTATAAATTGATGTTCCGTCCTATCCTCCCTAGATTACAGTTGTTTTTGAGATTTATGTGATCTGTGTTTTATTGAAATTATGGTGTATTGTATTTATGAATTGTTTGAGCATTTTTCGAATGCATTTTTTAAAATAAGTTAAATAAAATGTATACATGTTTTAATATAGCTTCATTGTATTCACACTGAGTTCTCCATATCATGTTGTTTCTGTTATGATGAATTGTTAAATCATTATAACCGCTTGACTGCCTAGGAATTTTGCTTTCAATTGTATCATGGCGGTGACACACCGCAGGGGACAGGCGGGCGCGACCGCGGTGGTGCATCTTTCAAGTGCATCCAATGACCTGCTACGCGGTGGCGGAGCACGCCTACCACGATTTTCAAAATTGCATCAGGCTACCGCGATTGCGGTTCCCATTGGCTGTAAGGGCATGGTTCATGGCGGTGACACACCGCAGGGGACAGGCGGGCGCTACCGCGATTCCGGGGCCATACATTGCTATGAGTGACCGGGATCGGGGTGGCGGAGCATGCCAACCGCCATTTGTCAATACTAACCCTGGGCAAAGCACTACGCTACGCTCGCGTAGTTTGCGAAGTTTGCGCTACTTCGCACAACGCGAATTGCACGTAGCACAGTGCAAACACGCGTAGCGTAGTGCAGCGGTCATTTTTTGCTTGCTCGCGGTCCTCAACGTCAAGTTGGCGACCGCGAGCAAGCAAATATGACATCCGGCGAGACTTTTTCCTCGTTCGCGATCAGCAACATCAAGTTGCCGATCGCGAGCGTGGAAAATAAACCTCCCGGCGAGATTCTCAACGCGGGGAGGTCAGGTTTCTCATTGCGAGTGGTCGCGTATGCTCGCGACCGCTCGCGATGAGAAACTACCAGTCCGCGTTGAGAAAACTGCCGCTCGAGTAAAAATCTACTCGAGCGGCAGTAAAAGACAGCTCGCACTGTGCAAGATGCAGTTTTCAATGATTGCACAGTGCGGACAAGTATCCGGCACTGTGCAATCATTGCGAACAGTGCACTACGCAGTTCGCGTAGTTCTACGCGTAGCTCGCGTAGTGCGAACTGCACTTTGCGTAGCTTTGCGTAGCGCTACTTCGCGAACTACGCCCAGGCTTAGTCAATACATATATATCTCTCACTACCGCGAGTGTGTTCGAGGGATTGGTGGTGACACACCGCTGGTGGCAGGAGGTAGCTTCCGCGATGTGGGTGCCATACATTGGTGCCTGTGACCGTGATGTGGGTGGCGGAGCATGCCAACCGCCATTTGTCAATACATATATGTCTCTCACTACCGCGAGTGTGTTCGAGGGATTGGTGGTGACACACCGCTGGTGGCAGGAGGTAGCTTCCGCGATGTGGGTGCCATACATTGGTGCCTGTGACCGTGATTTGGGTGGCGGAGCATGCCAACCGCCATTTGTCGATACATATATGTCTCTCACTACCGCGATTGTGTTCGAGGGGTTGGTGGTGACACACCGCTGGTGGCAGGAGGTAGCTTCCGCAATTTGGGTGCCATACGTTGGTGCCTGTGACCGGGATTTGGGTGGCGGGACACTTTGTCAGCACCTATGGACACATCATGCTGTGTCAATGGCCAATGGCCAGTCATCAACAGTGCACAGTGGCCACATGATTAATGGCACATCATTGTGCACACAATGCCAGTGTCACATTTGACACACTGCTGACTACACATGCCATGTTTGAGTATGTCATGTAGTACATTGGCATGTACTCACTCACATGTAACTAGTGATATTGATGGGCATGTACACCGCACAGTGTTGTTATGGACTCTCAAATGTGTACACATGTCAATGTGTGAAAGTGCTATGAAAATCAGAGTGATGTATGTCTTAATGTAGAATGTGCAGATTTGACTGTCTTGTTTTCTTGGATCATGCACACACTTGTTGTTTACGCTCAGCCTGTGGTCATTGTGTTGTTGATGTGTGCCATGTTCAACTCACGCCTGAAGGTGTGTCAGGTACAGCAGCTAGGTATGAGACAGTGGTGTTGCAGTTTTACACATATGCTGTATGAAATACCCTCAGGCCTGCCCATGCTAGATGTGGCCATTTCCCTATGTGCATTCGCATAGTCAGATTTTTTTGGGATGTACTTGCTGTGTGAAAGGGGACAAGTGTGCGAGTAGTGTGGCTGAAGGTGTCCCTACGTGTAAGCTGCTCTCTAACTCAATTGTGATGACAGTCATTGTTGGCGTTGTGTCAGTCAAAACGTAAGATGTTGTACACGTATCAGGGTGTATTGAATTGACATGTGTCCACTTTCATCTCAACTAGGAGGAGACCAAATCTGCATCGTCCCTACACCGTGCTGGCAGACATGGAGGATGAGGAGGTCATCCGGAAGTTCCGTCTGGACAGATCCACCCTACAAAACCTCTGTGCTATGTTGGAGCCCCACCTGCAGCCTCACAGAACATATCCAACAGCTTTCCCCCAACATCTAAGGTGATGGTGGCTCTGCATTTTTTTGCCTCTGGATCATTCCAGCACACGGTGTCCAGCGCAGGTGGGATGCCGCAACCCATGTTCAGCATGGTGCTGCGTGATGTCCTGTCCGCCATGATGATATACAAGGACAGGTATATCCATTTCCCCAGGGTGCCGGAATTGGCAGCTGTGAAGGGAGACTTTTATGCCCTTGGACACATCCCCCATGTTGTTGGGGCCATTGATTGCACCCATGTTGGGCTTGTTCCACCACAGGCACGGGAGCACATTTATAGGAATCGAAAACATTTCCACTCCATTAATGTGCAAGTGGTGTGCCAGGCGGACATGATCATCACGCACGTGTTTGCCAAATATCCAGGCTCAGCCCATGACTCATACATCATGCGGAACAGCATTGTACCACAGCTCATGGCTAATCTGCTTCCTGAGCGTGCATGGATTGTGGGTGAGTACGAAGAGTCCAGTAGTGTGCTGTGTGTGTGACATGCTGTCCTCTGCCACAGTATAATTACAAGGTTTATCTGTGTCTCTCACACCTAGGTGACTCTGCATATCCCAACCGTCCGTGGTTGCTGATCCCACTGCGGAATCCCAGAACACCAGCTGATGTACGCTACAATGATGCACAAAGGGAGGACACGTCGTGTGGTGGAACGGACTTTTGGTCTCCTGAAGTCACGATTTCGCTGCCTTGACAAGACAGGAGGTGTACTCATGTACTCACCCAGGAAGGTGTGTCCGATTGCTGTGGCGTGCTGCATGCTCCACAACCTAGCCATTCGCAAGGATATCCCCCTGCTCCTGGATGTTGATGAGCAGCCACGGCCCCCACCTGCAAACCAACCTGTGTCCAGTGATGAGGACAGTGGAGAGGAGGATGGTGTTGACCTGCGTCAACAGCTCATCAGCCGCTACTTCACTTGAAGGTGAGTTTCAATGGACAACGGACCCATTGTCTGATGATGTTACTGTTGTTGTGAAGGTGTATGTGAGCTTTGTGGCTGCAGCCGGTTGTTGACTCAGTGGTGGCTGACAATGTTTATGGGACAGGGTGATTTTGAACATCTACAGGATGTGTATGTTGGCACTTGTTGCCCATTGTGATGTGTGCATGTTGTATTAACTTTATGGTATGTGTTGTGTGATGTCTGTGATCCCACACCCAGACTAGTGAATCTTGTTCTGTTGTGTTTTCCTAGGTCCCTTCAGCCTCTCCTTGCCTACATACATTCCATACTCCTGTTACATTTTAATCATGGTGATGACTGCACATCCTGGAATAAAGACGGAGCAGAAACAACAACATGTGTGTAAGGAGTTTTAATTACAATGGTGACATATGTGGGGGTGAACATTTCCATTGAGGTGATTAGTGAAGCACTGAGTTGACATTTATGGTAAGTGAGAGAATCGAGTAGTCACCACATTGATATGGTGACCCAGTCCAACAGACAGATGTCATTCACAAGGCAGTGTGGGGAAGGAAAGTCCAATCAGTCACTGCTGTAGTGAAGAGTGTTGCCATCATGGCTGGCTCCGTGACTGACGTTTGGCAGGTGCTTTGCCACGGGATACTCCCAGGGATTTCTTGGGACGGCCCCTTCGTCGCTTGGCAGGGGGGCCTCTGCTGTGGGGCCTGGGGGGTCTGAGGACTCACCCCTCTCTGTGGCCGCAGGGGAGGATGTTGAACTGTCATCCTACAGCTCAGCAGGGGGAGGTGGGGGTATTGTTAGTGGCGCAGGCCTGTCCCTCAGTGCCACCACTATCTGGCCCAAGAGGTCCACAATTTGTCCCATGCGGGTGTCCATGGACCTCTTCAGCAGGAGGAGCTCGCGGGAATCCTCTTCTGCCCGGGCCGTTCGTCCCTGGGCCCGTTCATATGCCCCAAGGACTCTGTTTATGCTGTCCAGGGCTTCGGTCCCAGGCTCTGGTTGTCTGTGAGTGACCCTGCCACTCCCACCTGCCCTGCTGCCACGGACCTGTTGCATCACCACTGTAGGCACCCGCATCCTCTCCCTGCCCACCTCGGTTTGTGGTGTGGGTTGGTCATCCTCTGGGACAGGGAGCGTGTTGCAGGCAGCACTGGTGGTGGTGGTGGTGTAGGACACACAGGCCGTAACAGCAGGGTTCTGCGTAGCTGTTGGTGTTGCTGCAGATGTGTTGAGGGGGACGATGGGTTCCTGGGACCAGTTGCGCCCTGGCACACCAGATGGGCCGGCTCCAGGGTCATCGTCCTCTGAATACCTGTAGTCAACATCCGAGAGTCCATGTTCCGTGGGGGGGAGACTGGCTCTGCAGGTTGCTGGTGTTGTCCTCTGCAGTCAGTTCTTGGTCACCTGTGGGACAGATGAGAAATGGTCATTGTAGTGCACCCCACAAGCTTTGTGTTGGCTGTGTATTATTCACTGTTTGTACACCACACAGTTGACTCGTCATTACATTGTTTGTATGCACACTACTGTGCCTCCTGAGATAATGTTGAGGTACATGCATTAGTTGTCCATGGTGTGAGGTGTCACAACATACCATGTGCCACGTGCATGCTTTGTGATTACAGGGACATGTTGCCATCTAGGGAATGGCGCAACGAAGCATTTCTGTGACGCCTCTTTGTTGGTCACTCTGCCCTGGCAGACGTTACATCTGAGCATGTCCTGGCCATTGTCATCTCATACATACCTTTGTAGTGTCATGTGCAAATATGAATTTGTACCAACAACCAGGCTTTCTTTGTTTACATATGGTCCTTGCTGCTCTGGCCACATGGCACTTACACATGGCATTCAGTGCTGTGCATGATTGTACACAGACTTTCTTCTACCTGTGAATTGGTGCGTCACGCTTTGGTTGCTGAGGCAGTTACATTTGCTTAGCTGTCTGCACACTGTGAGTGGCAATTGGATCTGTGTGTATTTTTGTGCGATGAGAGGGCTGGTGTTGTCATATGGCACCATGCTTTTTGGGAGGAATGGCTGGGTGCATGTACTGGCTACTTACCTGTTCTGTTTTCACATTTGGGTTGGATTTGTGTCACATCTATGTGTGTGTGTGTGTGGTGGAGGCTTCCATCCTGCTCAGGGATGGGACAAGAGGGCATAATAAGTCTACCTACCTGTTAGTTTGAATTGGACAGTGCAATGACTGACACATGCATCTGGGTGGGAGGGAGTGCTCCATCTTGATGAGCTGGGGAACAAGGGGGCATGGTGGGAATAGTACTGCAGGCATCCCAACCCCAAACAGCCCTCCTAGGGAAGATGGCTACCTAGCTGTTAGTTTGAAGTGAACAGTGCAATGAGTGACACATGCATCTGGGTGGGAGGGAGTGCTCCATCTTGATTTGCTGGGGAGCAAGGGGGCATTGTGGGAGTAGTACTGCAGGCCTCCCACCCCCAAACAGCCCTCCCAGGGAAGATGGCTACCTACCTGTTAGTTTGTTTGTAGTGAGACAATAGTTTCCAAATGCTTCTGGGTGTGGAGTGCTCCATCCTGCTCAGGGGTGGGACAGGGGGCCTGGTGGGAGTTGTTGTGCAGGCCTCCCACCCCCAAACAGCCCTCCCAGGGAAGATGGCTACCTACCTGATAGTTTGTTTGTAGTGAGACAATGGCTTCCAAATGCTTCTGGGTGTGGAGTGCTCCATCCTGCTCAGGGGTGGGACAGGGGGCCTGGTGGGAGTTGTTGTGCAGGCCTCCCACCCCCAAACAGCCCTCCCAGGGAAGATGGCTACCTACCTGTTAGTTTGTTTGTAGTGAGACAATGGTTTCCAAATGCTTCTGGGTGTGGAGTGCTCCATCCTGCTCAGGGGTGGGACAGGGGGCCTGGTGGGAGTTGTTGTGCAGGCCTCCAACACCCAAACAGCCCTCCCAGGGGAGATGGCTACCTAGCTGTTAGTTTGTTTGTAGTGAGACAATGGCTTCCAAATGCTTCTGGGTGTGGAGTGCTCCATCCTGCTCAGGGGTGGGACAGGGGGCCTGGTGGGAGTTGTTGTGCAGGCCTCCCACCCCCAAACAGCCCTCCCAGGGAAGATGGTTACCTAGCTGTTAGTTTGAAGTGGACAGTGCAATGAGTGACACATGCATCTGGGTGGGAGGGAGTGCTCCATCTTGATGTGCTGGGGAGCAAGGGGGCATGGTGGGAGTAGTACTGCAGGCCTCCCAACCCCAAACAGCCCTCCCAGGGAAGATGGCTACCTACCTGTTAGTTTGTTTGTAGTGAGACAATGGCTTCCAAATGCTTCTGGGTGTGGAGTGCTCCATCCTGCTCATGGGTGGGACAGGGGGCCTGGTGGGAGTAGTACTGCAGGCCTCCCACCCCCAAACAGCCCTCCCAGGGAAGATGGCTACCTACCTGTTAGTTTGTTTGTAGTGAGACAATGGCTTCCAAATGCTTCTGGGTGTGGAGTGCTCCATCCTTCTCAGGGGTAGGACAGGGGGCCTGGTGGGAGTTGTTGTGCAGGCCTCCCACACCCAAACAGCCCTCGCAGGGGAGATGGCTACCTAGCTGTTAGTTTGTTTGTAGTGAGACAATGGCTTCCAAATGCTTCTGGGTGTGGAGTGCTCCATCCTTCTCAGGGGTGGGACAGGGGGCCTGGTGGGAGTTGTTGTACAGGCCTCCCACACCCAAACAGCCCTCCCAGGGAAGATGGCTACCTACCTGTTAGTTTGAAGTGGACAGTGCAATGAGTGACACATGCATCTGGGTGAGAGGGAGTGCTCCATCTTGATGTGCTAGGGAACAAGGGGGCCTGGTGGGAGTAGTACTGGAGGCACCCAACCCCAAACAGCCCTCCCAGGGAAGATGTCTACCTACCTGTTAGTTTGTTTGTAGTGGGACAATGACTCCCAAATGCTTCTGGTTGTGGAGTGCTCCATCCTGCTCAGGGGTGGGACAGGGGACCTGGTGGGAGTTGTTGTGCAGGCCTCCCACCCCCAAACAGCCCTCCCAGGGAAGATGGTTACCTAGCTGTTAGTTTGAAGTGGACAGTGCAATGAGTGACACATGCATCTGGGTGGGAGGGAGTGCTCCATCTTGATGTGCTGGGGAGCAAGGGGGCATGGTGGGAGTAGTACTGCAGGCCTCCCAACCCCAAACAGCCCTCCCAGGGAAGATGGCTACCTACCTGTTAGTTTGTTTGTAGTGAGACAATGGCTTCCAAATGCTTCTGGGTGTGGAGTGCTCCATCCTGCTCATGGGTGGGACAGGGGCCTGGTGGGAGTAGTACTGCAGGCCTCCCACCCCCAAACAGCCCTCCCAGGGAAGATGGCTACCTACCTGTTAGTTTCTTTGTAGTGAGACAATGGCTTCCAAATGCTTCTGGGTGTGGAGTGCTCCATCCTGCTCAGGGGTGAGACAGGGGGCCTGGTGGGAGTTGTTGTGCAGGCCTCCCACACCCAAACAGCCCTTGCAGGGGAGATGGCTACCTAGCTGTTAGTTTGTTTGTAGTGAGACAATGGCTTCCAAATGCTTCTGGGTGTGGAGTGCTCCATCCTGCTCAGGGGTGGGACAGGGGGCCTGGTGGGAGTTGTTGTACAGGCCTCCCACACCCAAACAGCCAGGGAAGATGGCTACCTACCTGTTAGTTTGAAGTGGACAGTGCAATGAGTCACACATGCATCTGGGTGAGAGGGAGTGCTCCATCTTGATGTGCTGGGGAACAAGGGGGCCTGGTGGGAGTAGTACTGCAGGCCTCCCAACCCCAAACAGCCCTCCCAGGGAAGATGGCTACCTACCTGTTAGTTTGTTTGTAGTGGGACAATGACTCCCAAATGCTTCTGGGTGTGGAGTGCTCCATCCTGCTCAGGGGTGGGACTGGGGGCCTGGTGGGAGTAGTACTGCAGGCCTCCCACCCCCAAACAGCCCTCCCAGGGAAGATGGCTACCTACCTGTTAGTTTAAAGTGGACAGTGCAATGAGTGACACATGCATCTGGGTGGGAGGGAGTGCTCCATCTTGATGTGCTGGGGAGCAAGGGGGCCTGGTGGGAGTAGTACTGCAGGCCTCCCACCCCCAAACAGCCCTCCCAGGGAAGGTGGCTACATAGCTGTTAGTTTGTTTGTAGTGTGCCAATGGCTTCCCAATGCTTCTGTGTGTGGAGTGCTCCATCCTGCTCAGGGTTGGGACAGGGGGCAAGCTGGGTGTTGTATTGCTATTTGCCTGGGCACATACAGCCCTGTAAATGTTGGCTACCTTTTGGGGTGATTCAGATGTACTAGATGTTACATCTGTGGGACATGTGTTGGATATTGTGGTGCATATGGATATACTTGTGCCTCTGAGATGGAGCTTTGTAGTTGTGCTTGACAGTACATTGGTGTGTAATGGGCTACATTTGTTTGTACTTACCAGCCTCCACTCCCCCGGGTATTCCTGTGAGACTCTCTGGATGCAGTATGGCAAGCACCTTCTCCTCCCATGCAGTGAATGTTCTTGGTGGAATGGGAGGGCAACCGCCAGTCCTCTGAGCCAGCTCATGGTTCTTGCTCCTGTTCTTTTTGACAACACTCTTCAGGTCATGCCACCGCCTCATGATTTCCTGTCTGTTGCGTGGGATGGTCCCTACTGCATTGACCTTATCGACTATCCTTGCCCACATTTGATTTCTTCTGGCTAATGGTGTCTGTTGGACCAGGTTACCAAACAGTTGTGGTTCAACTCTGACTATCTCATCTACCATGATTGTCAACTCACTATCTGTGAATTTTGGCATTTTTTGTGGTGCCATGGTGTGTGATGTGCTGAGGGGTTTGAGGTGCAGGTGTGTAAGTGGTGGGGGTGGGGGTCATGTGTATGGTGTGTGATGTGCAGAGGGGTTAGAGGTGCAGGTGTGTAAATGGTGGTGGTGCTGTGTGCGGTGTGAGTAATGATGGTGTGCAGATTTGCCTCTCCTTTGTGCTCTGGTGTTGGGCCCTTCAGTTGTGGAGTATTGCAAAGGATTGTGGTCAGGGAAGGGGCTGGTTTTATACCTAGCTATGTGGGTGTGTCCAAATGGGGTATTGCTGTCAGGTGTGTTGTCCTGGGATTTTGATTTTTGTAGTTGCCATGTGGTTGTGTCATTGGGGTGTGTTGTGTGTTTTTGGGTGGATGGCTAGTTTGCTGTGTGCACTTTGTGACCTTGTTGTGATTTTTTTCTGTCGACCGCCATATTTGTAACGGAGCATCCGCAGCGGTGGCTATGCTGCAGTTCTTCAGGCGGCTCTCCCATTCATCACTGTTGGCATTTTCGGCGGTCGGATTCAGCGGAACGTACCGCGGTCACATCGGGGATATCCTAATGTTCCGTGCAGTGTCTCCGCTGTCGTGGCGACGGTTTGATTTGTTTCCTCCGAGAATGCGACCGCTTCGGGCGGGTTTTCACCTTCTCCCCCCGCTACGAGCGGTTTGTCGGTGGCTCTTACCGCCGCGGTCGGTTTTTTATGGCGGGACATCCTAATCTGGCCACCGGCTTTGCCGCGGGACCTGCGGGCAGTTGTTTTCCGCTACCATGGCGGTCGGGGAGGTTTCCTGACCGCCATCGTAATAAGCCCCTTAGTTATGCATTGTCAAATATGCTGAGCACATCCACTTGCTAATCCAAAATTCAAAGCAAAGCAATGGTGTAGCAGTGCAAGGGTGAAATGGGTCCCCAGATCTGCCGTTGGGTAGTAAAAGACAGTCATGATGGGAGTGAGGGGGTCCATTACACTTCTAGACCCAGGTTCCATTACATCTGCCCCACTATTGGCAGCTTATGCCACGTGCCCAAATATCAATTCAATTGTGTAGAAAGTTGCACTGTTTTTCCTTGTGTGTTTTAAAGCACAAGCTAGTTTTGTTAATCAGAGTCCTTAAGTAAAGTGGCTCTTGTAAGTCACAAGGCTCTCACCGGAAGGAGACGACGTCAGATTTATATTAGTGATTTCAGATAATTGAAAGCTTTTATGAATCAGATTCGAAACAAAAAGTAAGTAGACATCCACCAAATAGAGACATTGCAGACAGTTTACGTAACTTGAACAAAAAGATAATTTTACTAAAAGCTAAAAGAAAGCTTGATCTTTAATTAAAGTGCAACCAGAAAGCGGAAACGTCTATACATCAAAAACCCATAATTAGATTCCAAATCACAGCATCCTGAAATGTTCGCTGAAAGATGACGCTGGTGACAGAAAATTCTTGGAGGTCACGTCAAAGGAAGTTCATTGTAAAATGACGAGTGCTTCTACAATCAGTATTTGTAAAGACAAAAATGTAAAATGGTCTCCATTCCCGTCTTGCCACTATGGTCAAAATCACACCAGTAGGATATCTGAGACAGAAATACCACAGAATCCACAATGTATGCAAATAAATGCTTATAAATACAATAGACACAATTATGTGTGAGTGTCATCAAGTTATTCTTAATTAAAAACAAAACATATGTAGAAAAATATAGCAATCAGCCATTAAAGCGCATTAATTGTAAGGTTACTAAAAAGCAATTATAACAATTCCTTTTATTATCCTACAAAATGAACAGTTCAGAACATGCTGGCCGGGCTGAGGTTAAATATTTTGCAACCAACAAACTAAAGCTCGCTTTACCAGTTGAAAAAAATACATAACGCATCAGTTACATGCATGACTTTAAACACCTGAAAAGAGAAAATTAGCCGAAGAATAGAGTGAGCAAAAAACATAGGACATAAACTGTTGTTCCCAGCTGATTGTTGTTACATAAGCAAACACCCGAGGTTGTTTGATTAAAGTTCCATTTTCATGCCAGCTCTCCCAGAGGTAAGATAATATAGCCCTCTGTTAGTTAAAAGGATCTGGTGCAAGTTGTTGCACCGAATTTCCTGATAGTAAGCACTCTTGTCAATAAGGCTTTCTTTCTTCTACACTGACTGTAGAAGACTAGACTGGCTGCAAGAAGAGGCCACAAACTGCGCACTAACATTTTGCAACCATTCTTTAATTGTGTTATGCAAAATATGTGATAATATGTGGCATCGCAAAATTGATAGTTGCAGGGGTCACAGACTGTCTTGACTGTGTTGACGACCCAGGCTGGGACTGAACCCATTTGCCCACAATACTACAGGCTGAAGGAGAAAGAGTGGGCACATGGGAGTGCTACAAAGCTCAAGACTTCTTCCTGCACCGCAGGACACTTTGTTCACGTCCAGGGCTGGGGCTGGATTCAATTGCCCACAATAGCTCTGCTTGATGGAGAAGGAGGGGCTGCGGAGGAGCACTACAAGTGCAAATCTGCTGTCTGCGACGCAGGACACTTTGTTGACGGCTGGTGCTGGACTCCATTGGCCACACAACTGCCACGGGAAAGACAAGGAGGGGCCATGGGGAGCGCTACAAAATGCTGTGCTGCTTCCTGAGCCAAGGGACACTTCATTGACGGCAGGAGCTGGACTTAATTGCCCACAATACCATCGCCTGAAGGAGAAGAAGAGACTGCATGGGAGAGAGTTACAAAGCGCAAGGCTGCTTCCTGTCCCGGGGATGCGTGTGGGACATGCCAAGACATGACCCGGCCAAAGACAAGGCCAACAGCAGGACCGTCTGCGCCAGTGAGAACCCAGCAGAGGCTGGCCTGAACCACACCTCTTCGCCCTATTCTTCCCTTACTTCTAGTTTTACTGTGCTGATACAACAAGCTTATGTGATCAGAAAAGGAAATCCATATTTTCCCCTGGTAAGGAATTTCCTATGACCAACACCATCACCAGCTTCCTAACGAATGAGATGGGGGTAATTGTTGACCACAAGTTTGACGTGGATGCAGAAAAGATAAATAATGCTAAAGTGGCAAATCAAGAGTCTATCGGCAGTAAATACATTTTGGATAATATACCGCTCTCTCCAGAACCACTTGCGGGAAAATGTCTAGATAAAACTAATAGTTCTGTCTCTTGTGTCTCTGACGCCCGTTGTGAATAGAGAAAATTAAAAACCAGGGCTTAAAGTCAAATTCAACTTTCTCTGTATGCCACTTCAGCCAAAAAGAAAAAATAAGCTAATTGTGCATCACGTGGGAAAGAGAAATCAAGGCTTATCCCTTTCAGAATGAATCTCCACACCGCTGCTACACCCAAATATGTGGTGAGAAGGGACCCATCACATTTTCTAACATTTATGTTATGCAAGATAAATAGAAGGTCTTATGGCAACCTTTATGGACTCTGTCTTAATGAGACTAGGTGCTTTTGAAGAGTTTATTTCGGAGAGTTACATGCCATCAGGTGGCCCATACTAAAAATAAACAGCAACATCTGTGAGAAGTTGGCCTGGCATATGCTGTCCACTAATTATAGTGGCCAACTTGCACCAGTCCAAACAACCCCTTATTGGAGATAGGTTAAAGACAACCTTTATTGAAAGCTATCCTAGTGGTAGCTATGGAGAGCAGCCTTCAGGCTAAGTCTTGAAGGAATGTAAAACAGCTTGTTTTACCAGTCTATAATCTCTTGAGTGACCAAATGAAAGAGGACCACACCAGGTATATATTCAAAATATATGTATTTATTACTAAACACACCCCTCTAGTCTCTTTATGAGGCTAGAGTTCGAAGTACATAAATTATAAGTTAGTTATCTACAGTAATAGCACAAATACACGTTTGAGCCCCAGGGGCGTACCAAACCATATACCAATAAAGTGGTATAAGAACCACGACTGAGCTAGACAGAAGGCCTAGAGCCTGTAGAAGTGCTTGGACCACAAGGAACCACCCAAGGCAGTGACACAGGGGACCCACGGGGGACGCGTGCAGTGTATGAACACAGCCGCGAACCACCGTTAACTT
The DNA here is from genome assembly GCA_963921515.1 of Calotriton arnoldi. Lineage (NCBI taxonomy): Eukaryota > Metazoa > Chordata > Amphibia > Caudata > Salamandridae > Calotriton > Calotriton arnoldi. The sequence goes on from CAWUFW010008314.1 coordinate 709,991, forward strand.
CTATGGGGAAAGTCGCGATTAGAATTTAAAAGAAAAGGGACACTTAGAGGAGGACTTGGAGCAAACCCTTTGAGAACTAGGCTGTTCTAGTGTCAATACCCACGGGAGCAACGGAGTACTCGAGTTACCTCACCCAGGGGAGCCAGGTGCATAGGTGTCTTTCGGGGTCGGGTTTCGTCGTCGCTTTCTATGGCGATCTGCAGCAAAGTGCTGCTGGCGACCAAGTCGAAAGTGTTTGGGTGGATCCAAAGGTGGATCGAAGATCTGAAGAACCTGAAAGCAGAGGGGACAGAGTCTGGGTCACTAGCCAGTGACCAGGAAGGCGATGAGCAGATGCCCACAGATGTCGAGTGCTTCAGGTAGGTTGACGGTCGTCTTGACTCTTCAGCCACGAGGTCCAGGAGGCGTCGACGACGACCAGGAGCAGGATTCGAGCTGTCCCACGACGTCTGTCGATTGCAGGGGTGTCGGCGACCGGATTGGACCCAACAAGCCTTGGCAACGGCAAGTCTCGTGGAAATAAAAGAAGGACGATGTTGCAGACCAGCAAGGTCTGGGGGACTCACCCAGCGAGGATAAGTCAGGGCACACCTGGAGCAACCAGGGAGCCCAAGCAGAAAAAGATTGGCCTTCGGGAGGGCCTACTAGCCAACGGACTAGCGACTGCGAAGGAGCCTCAAGACGATGCACGTGGAGCTGGCTCACAGGACACTCGTGGAGTGGAGGCCAGTGATCTTCGGTGCAGTTGGTGCTGGAGGCTGGGGCTACTCGGAGCCCAAAGCACGACTTCGTGGGAGACCCAGAAGAGGATGCACTTGCAAATGCAATCGGTGTCCAGGGGTCATGGTTCCACGTTACCCACGACAGCTACGGGCCTCAGCTTCGCTGGGGACTCAGGGCAGCCTCGGGGAAGTCTGGAAATCTACCTCTGGTGATGCAAAGACTTCGGCGTCCGATGGGAGCTTCAGCGATGCAGACGGGACAATTGCTTCTTTGGTGCCTGCCAAGCAGGGGAGCCACTCCTTGACCCCAAGGGAGATTCTTCAGTCCTCTAATCTTGAAGTAGAGCGTCGAAGGTCCAGGATTCTGTGTCAGAGTTTCGTCCAGGTTAATCTAAAGTCCTAAGGACTGGGGTCCCCTACTTATACTAAGGTAGGGGGTTGGTCATACTCTGTGGCCCCACCTATGGGAGGGTCAGGGCAGAGGGATGGTTACACCCCTTTCCCTTTGTCCAGTTTCGCGCCAGAGCAGGGGCTGGAAGCCCCTGAGCCGGTTTGAACTGGGGTATGCACAGGGACACCAAATGTGCCCCCAGTGCAGGACTTCAAAGCACCAGAGAGTGCTCCCGCCCAGCCCCAATACACACTATCCTGTCTGGGGAGGTGGTTACACCTCCCTGGGACAGGAAACCTATTGTCCAGGCCTCCCCTGCCGGAGTTTCGGTCAGCAGCAGGAGGCCAGACTCGTGTCTGTGGCAGCGGCATCCATTTTGTGATGCCAGGGCTCTGGAAAGTCAGTACCGGGTATACCGGTGTGTACGTGTCTTTCCCTCTAGAAGGGTGGAATGCTACCCCCGCCGCCAGAACTGGCGGGGGGGGGTAGTATTCCAAGATGTTTGACACCAAACACGACATGTTTCCGTGCAGCCATCCCAAAGTTAGCATTTAACGCGAGGTTATAATGCGCTTAAGAGTATATGGTCGGGCTGCACTACAAACAGCATCAGAGAAGGGTCTCCGAACGCTGCAGAGGGGCCCTGCTCATGCAGGGGCACCCTCTCACATAGGAACCACGCACTCTGCCTTCAGGATTGATAAGGCCTGCCATAGGAGTGACTTATAGGTTTATATGTGTGTATGTATGTAGTGATATAGGTAGCCTATATCACAGTAAGGGGTGCATGCACCACCTTACCCAGGCTGCAGTAGCAGACCTGTGGTGTCAGTTTGGATGGCCTTCCAGGGGTGGCATAATACATGCTGCAGCCCCTGGTAGGCCTCTGAGGTACCTATGCCCTGGGTACATAGTATACCATATAGTAGGAACTTATAAGGGCACTCCAGATTCCAATCAGAGATGTGCCTAAGGCACATGGAAACCATTTTAAAGAGGAAGCAGCTAGGCTGGGGTTCTGATTAGCAGGGCCCCAGCCAGACTAAGGTCGAAAAACAGTGAAGCATCAGCAAAAGTGGGGATACCCATGTGAAGCAGATCCTACTCTCCTACACAACCCCCCAAACGTAGGGACATTAAACTAACCTTGCCCAGTTAAGCCTTCATGTTCTAAGTGGAAGTACCTAGAGAGTCCATCTGCATTGGCATGGTTACTCCCAGGTCTATGTTCCACTGTGAAGTCCATCCCCTGTAGGGAAATGGACCACCTAAGCAGTTTGGGGTTTTCACCCTTCATTTGTTTTAGCCATAAGAGGGGCTTATGGTCTGTTTGAACAAGGAAGTGAGTACCAAACAAGTATGGCCTCAACTTCTTCAGAGCCCAGACCACAGCAAAGGCCTCCCTCTCAATGGCTGACCAACGTTTCTCTCTAGGGGTCAGCCTTCTGCTAATAAAAGCTACTGGCTGATCCTGACCTTCATCATTCAATTGTGACAGTACAGCCCCTACCCCCAATTCAGATGCATCAGTTTGAACAATGAACTTCTTGGAGTAATCAGGACTCTGTAGAATGGGAGCAGTGCACATGGCCTGCTTTAGGTCATCAAATGCCTTTTGACAGCTAACTGTCCACTGAACCTTTTTGGGCATTTTCTTGGAAGTTAAGTCATTCAGGGGTGTCACTATTAATCCATACCCCTTGACAAATCTCCTATAGTACCCAGTCAGGCCTAAGAAGGCTCTCACCTGAGTCTGGGTAGTTGGAGCAGTCCAGTCCATGATGGTCTGGATCTTGCTCTGCAGTGGTTGAACCTGGCCTCCACCCACAAGGTGGCCCAGGTACACAACCTGACTCTGCCCTATCTGGCACTTTGTGGCCTTGATAGTCAGGCCTGCTTTCTGCAGGGCCTGCAAAACATTTCTGAGCTGGACCAGGTGATCCTCCCAGGTGGAGCTAAAGACAGCAATATCATCTAGATATGCTGCACTATAGGCTTCCAGACCTGTAAGGACTGTATTCACCAACCTCTGAAAAGTGGCAGGTGCATTCTTCAGACCAAAGGGCATCACCACAAATTGATAATGCCCACTAGGGGTTGAGAATGCTGTCTTTGGCTTTGCATCATCAGCTAGTCTGATCTGCCAGTAGCCAGCTGTCAGGTCAAATGTGCTTAGATACTTGGCTGAGGCCAAAGTGTCTATTAGCTCATCTGCCCTTGGTATTGGATGGGCATCAGTCCTAGTGACTGCATTGAGACCCCTGTAGTCCACACAAAACCTCATCTCTCTTTTCCCACCATTGGTGTGAGGTTTTGGCACAAGGACCACTGGACTAGCCCAAGGGCTATCTGAGGGTTCAATAACTCCCAAATCCAACATCTTCTGGACTTCTGTCCTGATACAGTCCCTGACATGGTCAGGTTGCCTATAAATCTTATTTTTAATAGGCAGACTGTCCCCAGTGTCCACTTCATGAGTGCAACAGGTAGTCTGACTGGGTGTCAGTGAGAATATGTGTCTGAACTGATTGAGCACCTGTCTGCAATCAGTCTGCTGCTGGGTAGTGAGGCTGCCTGCCAAGGCTACACCATCCACTGACCCATCACCAGGGTTCTGTGAGAGCAGGTCAGGGAGTGGGTCACTCTCTTCCTCCTGTCCCTCATCAGTAGCCATGAGCAAGCCCATGTCTGCCCTGTCCACATATGGTTTTAACCTGTTGACATGGAGAACCCTGTGGGGACTCCTGGGTGTTCCTAGGTCTACTAAGTAGGTAACCTCACCCTTCTGTTCAACAATGGTATGGGGTCCACTCCATTTGTCTTGGAGAGCTGCTGGGGCCACTGGCTCCAACACCCACACCTTCTGTCCTGGCTGGTAAACAGTCAGTACAGCCTTTTGGTCATGCCAGGCTTTTAGAAGTTCCTGGCTAGCCTCTAGGTTTTTAGTTGCCTTTTTCATATACTCAGCCATCCGGGAGCGGAGACCAAGTACATAGTCCACTATGTCTTGCTTTGGGGGCTTGAGAGGTAACTCCCATCCTTCCTTCACCAAGCACAATGGACCCCTGTCAGGGTGACCAAACAAAAGTTCAAAAGGCTGTAGCCAACCCCCTTTTGAGGCACCTCCCTGTACGCAAATAAAAGGCAGGGCAAGAGTATGTCCCATCTTCGCCTAAGCTTTTCTGGGAGCCCTTTAATCATGCCCTTCAAGGTTTTGTTGAATCTCTCAACTAAACCATTGCATTGTGGGTGATAGGGTGTGGTGAACTTGTAAGTCACTCCACACTCCTTCCACATTGCTTTTAAGTATCCAGACATAAATTTTGTACCCCTGTCTGATACAACCTCCTTAGGGAAGCCCACTCTTGAGAAAATTCCCAGGAGGGCTCTTGCCACCACAGGTGCTGTAGTGGTCCTAAGGGGAATAGCCTCTGGGTACCTGGTGGCATGATCCACTACCACCAGGATAAACCTGTGCCCAGATGCTGTTTGGGGATCCATGGGACCAACAATGTCAATCCCCACCCTTTCAAAGGGAACCCCCACCACAGGTAGTGGTATCAGGGGGGCCTTTGTAGTGCCACCTGCCTTGCCACTGGCCTGGCAGGTTACACAGGAGCGACAAAACTCCTTGGTGTCTTCAGACATGTGGGGCCAGTGAAAGTGAGGGACAATTCTGTCCCAAGTCTTGTTCTGGCCCAGGTGACCTGCTAAGGGAATGTCATGGGCTAGGGTCAATAGGAAGCCCCTGAACTTCAAAGGTATAACCAACATCCTGGTAGCACCAGGCTTGGGGTCTCTACACTCTGAGTACAAGAGTCCATCATCCCAATACACAGTATGGGGACCACTAGCTTTCCCAGCAGCCTCAGCAGCAGCTTGCTGTCTGAGGGGTTCAAGAGAGGGGCAGCTCTGCTGCTCCTGGCTCAGATCTGCCCTGGAAGGTCCCCCTGTCCCCAAGAACTCAACCTGGTCAGGTTCAAGCTCCTCTGGGACAGTTCCTTCCTCAGGACTGAGATCATCCCCCTCAAGGGACTGATCTTCCTTCTGAGCCAAGGGGGAAGGCACTGCCTTTACCCTACTACTCCTCTTCTTGGAGGGCACTTGGTCCATTATTCCAGAATCCAAGGCCTGTTCAGTGCTAGACATTTTGGCTTGTGACCTGGTCACAGCAAACACATCTGCAGGGATGCCCAGCATTTCTGCATGGGTCCTGAGCTCCACGTCTGCCCAAGCTGAAGTTTCTAAGTCATTGCCAAGCAAGCATTCAATGGGTAGGTCTGCACTTACCACAACCTTCTTAAGGCCAGTTACCCCTCCCCAGGAGAAGTTAACAACTGCCAGAGTATGGTCTGTTCTGACATTGCTATCATTGGTCACTTGGTACATTTCACCAAGTATAATCTGCCCAGGATTCACAAGGTCTTGTGTCACCATGGTGACACTTGCCCCTGTGTCCCTAAATGCCAAAGCCTCTCTTCCATTGATTAAAGGCTGTTGTCTGTACTTGCCCAGATTACTGGGACTCACAGAGGAGGTCATATCCATGCCTCCTTCACAGACTAGGACAGCCTGAGTGAGTTCTCTGACTAGGTCAGAGCTCATCTCTTTACCCAGGGTCAACCCTACTAAACCCTTGGCTTGTGTAGTCCCACCACTAACTGTAACTGCACTAGGGGGAGCAGGTGCCTTAGGGGCATTGGTGGGGGCTGGAGTCGAGTCTTTGGACTTGGTGCAATCACTGGTCCAGTGGGTCTTTTGCTTACAGACCTTGCACCATGGTTTCCTTTGGCCTTTCCCTTTGGTAGACTGTGAATCCCCACCTGAAAAAGATTTTTGGGGGCCTTGTGAAGACTTTTGATCTTTACCCTTCTCCCCACCCTTATCAGAAGTTTTCGAATCTTGCTTCTTAGGGTCACCACCTTGGTTCTGAACCTTCTGCTTCACCCTGGTTCTGACCCATTTGTCTGCCTTCTTTCCCAATTCTTGGGGAGAGGTCAGATCAGAGTCTACCAGGTGCTGATGCAACAGCTGATTTTGACAGTTATTAAGAATCTGCTCCCTCATGATCAGATTGTACAATCCTGTGAAGTCACATACCTTACTCCCAATAACCAACCTTCCAGAGCCTTGGCAGAACAATCAACAAAGTCCACCCAGTCTTGAGTCTGTGCTTTTTGGGTATCCCTGAACTTTAACCTGTATTGTTCAGTGTTTAGGCCAAACCCATCAATTAGAGCACTCTTCAAGACTTTGTAATTATCAGCATCCTCCTCTCTAACAGTGAGGAGCTTGTCTCTACCTTTGTCTGCAAAGGAGAGCCACAAGATTGCTGCCCACTGCTCCTGAGGGACCCTCTGTACTTTACAGGCCCTCTCTAGGGCAATTATCCATTTGTGGATGTCATCCCCACTCTGGTAGGGAGGGACAATCTTGCTCAGGTTTCTATGGTCATAAGACCTTTCCCTATCTTTGGGGAAACTGCTGCCACCATGGGACTCTAGTCCCAACTTTTGTCTCTCTCTATAGAGATCTAGGGACTCCCTGTCTATAGCCAATTGCTGTTTTCTGAGTTCAAGCTGGGCTTGCTCATACTGAATCAGTCTCTTTCTCCTCTCATGAGAGGATTCCTTCCTATGAGAGGAGACAGAGGTCCCTATTGAGGTGTCAGAGTGGTTAGACTCCTGAGAAGGAGACCTAGACCTTCTGGGCACACTCAGAACTCTTCCTGGGGGACAAAGGGGAGGTCAGTCTGATCCTCCCCTCCTCCTCCACAGGAGGAATTGGGTTTTCCAGGACAAGGTCATTTTCACCTTCCTGGCCAGTTTCAGAGGGGGGGGGCTGGGTTTCTTCACCCCTGACCCCTTCCTCATCTTCTGCCCATCCTCTTTGCCTACCCCTTCAGACCCTAGGGGCCTGCTGAGATCATCAGCTAGTAACACCTCCCTGAGGTGTTGGGTGCCTGCACTTTTGCCTGCCTTCAACTTCCTAGTATTGCATAAAGCTCTCAATTCCAAGAATGGGAGTTTATCATACTTGGAGGGAAGAAGCCCACTGGCTTCTGGCAAGGACTCACTGGGTACTGGCTTTGAAGACATTACTAGTGAGGTGTGGTGTATGCACTACCTACTCTAGTGTGGCCTACTAAACTCTCTTGAGTTGTAGAAAGGGTGTGCTGTCCCTTAACACACAACTCTAAGTTCAGTAGAACTTACTGTATTACTAAGCTTGATTTATATGTACCTTAGGTACCCTTAGTGGTTTTCAGTTGATCAATTCAATTGAGATTATCTGGTAAAATAATAGCAAGCTGGAATCCCACACGCTGCACACCAATGTGAGAAGTTGGCCTGGCATATGCTGTCCACTAATTATAGTGGGCACCTTGCACCAGTCCAAACAACCCCTTATTGGAGATAGGTTAAAGACAACCTTTATTGAAAGCTATCCTAGTGGTAGCTATGGAGAGCAGCCTTCAGGCTAAGTCTTGAAGGAATGTAAAGCAGCTTGTTTTACCAGTCTATAATCTCTTGAGTGACCAAATGAAAGAGGACCACACCAGGTATATATTCAAAATATATGTATTTATTACTAAACACACCCTCTAGTGTCTTTATGAGGCTAGAGTTCAAGTACATAAATTATAAGTTAGTTATCTACAGTAATAGCACAAATACACGTTTGAGCCCCAGGGGCGTACCAAACCATATACCAATAAAGTGGTATAAGAACCACGACTGAGCTAGACACAAGGCCTAGAGCCTGTAGAAGTGCTTGGACCACAAGGAACCACCCAAGGCAGTGACACAGTGGACCCACGGGGACGCGTGCAGTGTATGAACACAGCCGCGAACCACCGTTAACTTCTATGGGGAAAGTCGCGATTAGAATTTAAAAGAAAAGGGACACTTAGAGGAGGACTTGGAGCAAACCCTTTGAGAACTAGGCTGTTCTAGTGTCAATACCCACGGGAGCACCGGAGTACTCGAGTTACCTCACCCAGGGGAGCCGGGTGCATAGGTGTCTTTCGGGGTCGGGTTTCGTCGTCGCTTTCTATGGCGATCTGCTGCAAAGTGCTGCTGGCGACCAAGTCGAAAGTGTTCGGGTGGATCCAAAGGTGGATCGAAGATCTGAAGAACCTGAAAGCAGATGGGACAGAGTCTGGGTCACTAGCCAGTGACCAGGAAGGCGATGAGCAGATGCCCACCGATGTCGAGTGCTTCAGGTAGGTTGACTGTCATCTTGACTCTTCAGCCACGAGGTCCAGGAGGCGTCGACGACAACCAGGAGCTGGATTCGAGCTGTCCCACGACTTCTGTCGATTTCAGGGGTATCGGCGACCGGATTGGACCCAACAAGCCTTGGCAACGGCAAGTCTTGTGGAAATGGAAGAAGGACGATGTTGCAGACCAGCAAGGTCTGGGGGACTCACCCAGCAAGGATAAGTCAGGGCACACCTGGAGCAACCAGGGAGCCCAAGCAGAAAAAGATTGGCCTTCGGGAGGGCCTACTAGCCAACGGACTAGCGACCGTGAAGGAGCCTCAAGACGATGCATGTGGAGCTGGCTCACAGGACACTCGTGAAGTGGAGGCCAGTGATCTTCGGTGCAGTTGGTGGTGGAGGCTGGGGCTACTCGGAGCCCAAAGCACAACTTCGTGGGAGACTCAGAAGAGGATGCACTTGCAAATGCGATTGGTTTCTAGGGGTCATGGTTCCACGTTACCCACGACAGCTACGGGCCTCAGCTTCACTGGGGACTCAGGGCAGCCTCGGGGAAGTCTGGAAATCCACCTCTGGTGATGCAAAGACTTCGGCGTCCGACGGGAGCTTCAGCGATGCAGACCGGACAATTGCTTCTTTGGTGCCTGCCAAGCAGGGGAGCCACTCCTTGACCCCAAGGGAGATTCTTCAGTCCTCTAATCTTGAAGTAGAGCGTCGAAGGTCCAGGATTCTGTGTCAGAGTTTCGTCCAGGTTAATCTAAAGTCCTAAGGACTGGGGTCCCCTACTTATACTAAGGTAGGGGGTTGGACATACTCTGTGGCCCCACCTATGGGAGGGTCAGGGCAGAGGAGTGGTTACACCCCTTTCCCTTTGTCCAGTTTCACGCCAGAGCAGGGGCTGGAAGCCCCTGAGCCGGTTTGAACTGGGGTATGCACAGGGACACCAAATGTGCCCCCAGTGCAGGACTTCAAAGCACCAGAAAGTGCTCCCGCCCAGCCCCAATACACACTATCCTGTCTGGGGAGGTGGTTACACCTCCCTGGGACAGGAAACCTATTGTCCAGGCCTCCCCTGCCGGAGTTTTGGTCAGCAGCAGGAGGCCAGACTCGTGTCTGTGGCAGCGGCATCCATTTTGTGATGCCAGGGCTCTGGAAAGTCAGTACCGGGTATACCGGTGTGTACATGTCTTTCCCTCTAGAAGGGTGGAATGCTACCCCCGCCACCAGAACTGGCGGGGGTAGTATTCCAAGATGTTTGACACCAAACACGACATGTTTCCGTGCAGCCATCCCAAAGTTAGCATTTAACGCGAGGTTATAATGCGCTTAAGAGTATATGGTCGGGCTGCACTACAAACAGCATCAGAGAAGGGTCTCCGAACGCTGCAGAGGGGCCCTGCTCATGCAGGGGCACCCTCTCACATAGGAACCACGCACTCTGCCTTCAGGATTGATAAGGCCTGCCATAGGAGTGACTTATAGGTTTATATGTGTGTATGTATGTAGTGATATAGGTAGCCTATATCACAGTAAGGGGTGCATGCACCACCTTACCCAGGCTGCAGTAGCAGACCTGTGGTGTCAGTTTGGATGGCCTTCCAGGGGTGGCATAATACATGCTGCAGCCCCTGGTAGGCCTCTGAGGTACCTATGCCCTGGGTACATAGTATACCATATACTAGGGACTTATAAGGGCACTCCAGATTCCAATCAGAGATGTGCCTAAGGCACATGGAAACCATTTTAAAGAGGAAGCAGCTAGGCTGGGGTTCTGATTAGCAGGGCCCCAGCCAGACTAAGGTCGAAAAACAGTGAAGCATCAGCAAAAAGTGGGGGTACCCATGTGAAGCAGATCCTACTCTCCTACAACATCTACCCCAAAGGAATGGCTAATTGACAAACAAGGTCCCGCTGACTTAGCAGCCCCCATCCACAAGCAAATGACTCGCCTTAGCTCTAAACCTGACTCTAGGCTAACACATCAGGAAAGAGGTGATAACACTCTGTAAACACCAGGAGAAATGATTTATATGTGCTACAACTTCCGTCTGAAGCTACGTCATACACTATTGTTTTAAAGGGAGTTCCACACCTCAGGGCAGATGGAAAGCCATGATCAGCTTGGAAATAAAGTTACCAATTGGATCAAAGGAAGATTAAGAGATAGAAACACACTACACAAAGAGATAACCATGGTCCAGAGAGTAGCATGGGTAGAGGATGGCCCCAAAATAAATCCCAATGACTGTATTGTTAACGTCAGGCATGAAGCCACTGTAGAAATTATTCTCACCAGGCTTAATTCTATTAGTCGGGGCTATAACAGGATAGAGACTGTCCCCTTGGGGTACTTTTATGAACCAAGCCTGAAAAACTCTGCATTTATTCCTTCTAGTAATATGACACAGGGACCTTCATTCTCTCAATGTTTTTCCCTTCCAGTCACTAATAAATATGCGGCCCTGCCCAGTATGAAATGATAGATTGACAGATAAAATGTTTAGTTTCATGCTTCATATCAAGATGGCGGATTACAGTTTAATTGTCTCTGAATGTTTAGTACATCTCAATAGTTCCATCTGTTTACTAGATGACACTGTCCCCATACAACACTGTGTTACAATGCCAATCAATCATAAACATACCCCATCCAAACCTTCAGGGGAAATTGCCAGCTGGAATTTTACAGGTTTTGTCACAAAGATAAGTAACCAGGAATGGTTAGAGTTTATAAATGGTTATGACATCATTTGTTGTCAGAAAACATGGGCTTTACATTTTTATGACATTCAGGATTGCACAACCTATTTTACTCCTGCCATTCCTGCACTTGCTGGCTGAGCCAATGGCAGATTGATCACCCTAGGGTCTCTCTCCCTCCAGGAAGAATCATCAAGACAAATCCAGTGTCACCATATTGCAAACTTCTGTGGCTAGAATGCAGCTCAAATAAATTCTTGTTACATACTTCCTATAATAATCATTTTGAAATTAACATTGTCAACATCATCAATGTACTCTATGGATGAATCTTGAGGGATTTTGATTCAAATGTAAAAACTCAGGCTCATTATTATGGCTGGGAAATGTAAAGACCTGATTATGTAACAGCTTAGGCAACATTATGTATGGTGCAACATTTACTTAAGGTGAACCCCAAATGCATTTTATTCAAACCCCTTATGGCAAAGCACTCAACCTACTTCTTTCCAAATATTGTTTACTGCTTGCTTTTGACTCATATACTAATGCCGGTTTTAACAACACACACAAGTAGAAAACATTATAACATAATCGGTTTTATATTGTTCTCACATGATTTGTGGGAATTTTTTACGCTGTTACAGGAAAAGCGTTTAACGGGAGCCCAATTTCTTTGAAGGTCTACTGTAATACTGCTCCTCTAGTTGTCATTAAGAATAAGGGTGCCTTCCAGAGATGGGAACGAGTAGACAAACCCAAATTTATATCTATAATTTCATATAATAAGGCTGAATATTTTTAAAGTTTGGATGAGGATGGCAGCGCTGCTGACATCGCCAGGTGTTTTAGTAAACTATGTGAATCAGACAGAGAGTTTCAGTCTGTCCCCTGCAACTCTGTAGGCCGAGAACGTTTAGATGGTTTCATTCCCACTGCTCAAAAACCTATAGAGATCTCATAACAGACCTTACAATGGTACCAAGGAACATTGAACATGTCCGCAGCAGCCGGACGGCTTATAAGAGGGCACTCACTAGGAGAAGAAAGGCAATCAGAGTTGATGCATGCAAGCCCTTATTAGCAGCAAGCTTACTCAAAGACACTCAGGCATTTTGACAGGTGGCTAACCATCCATACTTTAGTGAGGTCTTGATACTGTGATCCTGCCCGATACCAACTCAGATGCACAGATTACTGCGGGGCGGGGGGATGACGCAATGGGACAGCAAGAAGGGCTTAGTATTGAGCAGGAGTCCAAAAGATAAAGCCACGGGTCTGGATGGGGACCCTGTGACCTACTGAAAGAGAATATTACATTATGGCCCCACTGCTGACAAATATCCTAAATGCTTTTAGCAAAACTAGCTCCCCGAAATAGTGGTCACATGTCACAATAGTTCCAATTTTTAAAAAGGAAAGTAAAGTTGATTACAAATGCTGTAGTCCCATATCTTTCATCAATTCTACCTCAATGATTATGAGAAGGGTTCTAGTACAGTGGCTCGAAGTTTGGGGACAAGATAATAATATCCTCTCAGGCCTGCAGTTTGATTTTCATTCTGCTCTGAGCACTGTTGAACAGTGCCTCAACCTTTACCAACCTTTATCATTTAATCAACAAATACCCAACGGCTAAAGAGGGGAGCATATACCCGGCTTTCATGGTCCTCAGCTCAGGCATTGGATAATGCGAGTCGCTCGAAGCTTTGGGATAAGGTGATAGCCATGAAGGGGGGAACGCAATATAGTTAGTTTCCTTAGACATCTCCACATTGAGGTAACTGCAAGTGTGAGAAATGGTATAAATGGCGAGAGCACAAGACAGTTTCATATAGCTCAGGAGTAAAGCAGAGTTGTATGATTTGTGTTCTTTTTGTTTATGCTTTACATAAATGGTTTGGAGAGATAGTTACTGAGTCTGAATGTGGATATTCCACGCGTTAGCCCTCGCCCAATTCCCGGGTGGACGGCTCAGTGCTTTTACCTAGGACCTCACTGGGGCTACTGAAATTACTTGAGCAATTTGCCTTTTCATGAAGGATCTAGAGTTATCCGGGAAACAATCTAAGACCCACTTAATGGTTTATGGACTAAAGAAGCACAGAAATATGTCATACAACGTAATAAATCCTAAAATATGCCCATATACGTTTCCCTATTTAGGGGTTCTATTTGATGATTCCCATGCCTGGAACCCATGGGTACATGCTTTGATAGTCAATTTTGTTAGGAGTGTCGAGAAGTTCTTTAAGTTTCCCTCAAAATTAGGTTTCAAGCCTCTTAAAGAGACGGTGGAGGTATATAAAGCGAAAGGTTTATTGATTGTTCCCTATGGAGCTGGGTTAGGCAGAGTCCTAGATTATCCCGCTATCCAAAGGCTTGAGAATGATTACCTTAGAAGACTTTTGCCAGTTTGTCGTAGCACCCCAACATATGTATATCGCTCTGAATTAGGTTTAGATTATATCTCTGATTGTATTAGACTGCAACCATTTCTACTTTCCTTGCCTTTTTGAACAAGGCTGGTAACCATTTTTATTTTTAGGTTGAATGAAATTAGACAATGTGAAGAAGACCCCATGGTTAAATAAAAAATGATAGTCACAGTCTGGATATTGTATAACTGTTTCACAACACTGAGGATCTCTCTTATTTCTTTAAACGTTCATTTTTTCAATGATGTGCAAAAATTACTAAAATCATACTGAAAGTTCCAAGTCTGCAATATTGTAACATAGGTTTATAAAATGTAGACCTGGTATGGAATCATATCTTCTTTGGGTCTTAAAAAGTCATCATAGATATGTAGTTACCAGGTAGAGACTTAATAGTGAGCATTTTATGGTTGCTTTCCCAGAAACGGTTGTGTATTCTGCTAGTCTGATTGTGTGCCCGTGTGACCGCTGCGCCCCTCAGACTACATTACATTTTATGTTCTTTTCTAAATTGTATTCTTTGACAAGAAAAAGTGTTTTAATACCAATTTTGAAAGAGGCAAACGTTAGACAAGCTTTGTTTTATGTTCAATCGCTATTCATATTTGCTTGGCAGTGATTAACTTTATTCAGCGTTCAATCATACTGAGAAAGAGAATGGGAATGGTTGTTGCTTGCTAACTAATGGCACTTAATGCACTTTATCTTAATTGGTCTGTTTACCTGATTTCATGTGGTTTATCAGTAGATGTGGATTTTTTTTTAGATGCAAATTCATTTATACAAACGGCACTCTACGGTATCTTTTAATGTGGTATTGGATGTATTTTGTATGCTTTTATGCTTGTTGATTTTATGGCCTATGGTGCCCAATACAATTATTTGACCTACCTTGACCTGCCTAATGAATGTTAATTAGCCATGTTGCTATTTGCAACCCCTGGGATTGGCAACAGTTAAAGCAGTTAAAGGTAAGGTGGGCTGCAAGAAAAAGTAAACCATCTTTCCTGTATTTCCATTCCCAAACAGGGACATTTTTATAATGCAGACCTTGTTCAGGAGAAAAACCGGTTCTGCTTTAAAAAAATGTTTTTCTTTTTGGAAAGACAATGGGGTGGGGGAGGAGGCATTGGTCCCTTGGACCCCTGGCTCCTCCACGAGTCGAAGTGAACCATGCAACATCTGCTTTGAGGAGTCAGTAACTGATCAATGCTTTTGGGTTGCAAAGCATTAATACGTACTATCTTGAATCACAACAAGGAGGGAAGCTCCGTTTAGTGCTCCTTCCTCGTTGCTACTCGGTATGGCTTGGAAAACCCATTTTGCAAGTCGGAAATGCTTTTCCAAATCACAAAATGGATTTAATACATACCAAAAAAGCTGTTTTGTGGTCACAAATCCTGTGATTTTGTAAATCACAAGATGTCAGATCATATAATGACATTGTACATCACAGGCGATCTACTAAGGCAATGTTTTAACTGAGGTAAAACTACAGGTACCCTTTTCTTCATACAGAAGTAGGGTTGCTGTTGCAGAAAAAAGAGACAATAATATTTAAAAAATATGTTGGTCTTCTTCTCCAGTGGCTTCTTATTGGAATGATCCTACAGTTCACCTCTATATAGAAAGTGTCTAAGGTAATTAGCATTATATATCAAAGTTGCTGAGATATCACACCAGCCAAACTTTCTAGCTGCCTAATATGGAGGTGAGGGCATTTTTTGCTCAAATTCTTTTCTTTGCCCGCTTCACTGATGCTAAAAATGGGATTCCCAGGATATCAAATATACTAACATGAGAGAGAACAACATTATTCAAGTACAGTTTTTTGCTCATCTTCTGCTTTGCCTCAACAACCAAACCATTGGAATTGGGACCAGAAACTTGGATTCTAGTCAATATTGCACAAACCAGGCCAATAAACATGCAAGGCTGTTCTCTGTGCATGTAGGATGCAGCGTTATTGGCATGAAGTAAAAGATGGACTGCTTTATGTGCCACTATTGGCACGTCATACTCACACATTTTAACATCAAGTTTATTGACAAAGAGGTTAAATAGGAAAGAAGTCAGAGTACAGCTCTGTGAGGTGTGGGAAAAGGTCCACCTTAAATTATTTCTGAGACACAGGTCTTTTGATATAGAGCCTGAAGGGTTTTCCTGATTATTGGTTATAGGTCTATGAAGTTCCAAAATGATAAATTAAATTATAACCAGCTAGTGTCTCTCATAGTCTATATTCTCTGTGTGTTGTCCACACTCTGCAGGTCTGCAAATTTCTTTCTTTCTTTCTTACTTTCTTTCTTCTGACCTGGTAGTGCTCTGTTTTTCGTTTTTTTTAAAAAGTCTTTCACCTTTTGTCTTCTGCTGTCCCACTTCCCTTCTCTGCTGTTAAGTGATTTGGCAACCCATAAAATATAGCCTCTGTGCTCTCCCACCCTTCCGCCATCACCCACTTAGTTCCTGTGGCCCCAAGACCACCCCTGTACATACTTGGGCTGTCCCAACAACCCTACCGTGGGACATGGTGGGTCCTAGACATGATGAAGTTGTGCCTCAGCGTCTGCCTACTCTTTGACATCTCAGATGCTAATGGCCTGATAGTGCTGACTCCTCCCACCTCTAGCCATGGCATCGTCTGGCGCTCTTCCTCTCCGTGTGGCAGTGTTCTCTGCTTGACTGGTTCTGAGTCCCTCTTATGAGTCCTTGATGAGATTTACAGGTTGGGGTGTTTTTTTATTTTCTGGGCCTGATGCTGGGCAGTAAATTTTGACTACTTCTTTGTTCGCATCTCCTGGCTCCTCCTGTTCACACCAAAAAAGCCCTCGGTCAGCCTTTCATAGTTTTTCTTTCCTGTCGACTCCCACTCTGGTCGTCCCTTTTCACTTTCTTTCCTTTCTCTTCCTGCTATTTTTGTTTAATTTTTCTAACTTTGTTTGGTTTCTACCTTCTACAGGCAGTAAGTGTGCAGGACATCTTGCAACCATATTGTAGATGTCAAATAAGATTATGTTACAAACTCTTTGCTCAATACTTTATAAATATTGAAGTTCTCTGTCAATCTGCCAGCATGATTTAAGTGTATTCAGGACAATGTATCTAAATGAAGGGGGGGGGGACTATCTCAATCAACCCAGCATTGACTCCCATATTTTTCTTGACCTAGAACTGTCAATTACATCAACAGCACTTCTAAGATCTTGGAAAGCTCAATAGCTATTTTCCTCCTTAAGCTCGATATTTTTGTCATTATTGCAGGAAGTCATAACACTTGGTCCATCGTACTCAAGCCTGTGGAAAAACCTGTCTGAAAATTAACCACTCCTGGAGGCTATAGAGTGCAAGTTTCTAAAATATTCACAGATGAATGTCCATGAGAGAGCTAAGGCACTAATTCCCTGGCAGCATACTGTCACCTTCCTTTAAGATTGAAATATTTTCAGCTCTCCTTTAGGATCCTGGAATATGCCCAGTTTTGAGAACAGTGTTTGCTAACCGTAGGATAAAGGCTAACCATTTCACTGATTCATAGGTGGAAAAATCACTTGGGGCCCTATCTGGCTCATGGCCCTTCATCTTCTTTAAAGCCACTCAATGCCTGTACTTCCCAGACCCACCTTCTTTCACATTCTTGGGTACCCTTCACCTAAATAGTATGAAACAAAGTTTCACAGTTCTTTTGATAAAAAGTGCTTTTGCCTTACTATTATTTGAAAGACTGTTTTGTCTTACTATTAGTCTCTTTTAATCTGATTAAACAGTTTTAATATCATCACACAAAAGAACACAGCAGAAATGCCTTTTTCCACATGCACATCTATACCCTATGTTCGTCGGATAGTAGCTTGTCCAAAGTTTTAGTAAGTTCTGGTGCTCTCCAGGCAAGAAAACCCCCCTCTGCCGACAGGAGGCAAAATCAACTCAAGGTGAAGCAGCCGCCCACCTGGAGTTAAAATACACAATGCACAAACTGCCGAGGCACACTAAACAGTCCAAAAATTGTACGACTGGTTTTAAACAACCAGATATGTATAAAAAGAAGTCCATAGATCAAAATCTGTTTTCCTTGGTGAATCCTTTATTTCATATCCGAATCAAATTCCGAACAGAGCAGCCGACACGTGTTTCGTCCAAAAGGACTTTCTCAAGGCCAAGTCCGATGAAAAAAAAAATGATTTCAGTATTGTTTTTTTAAAAGACGCGTAATCTTCCATGTAAAGGGTATTTTTAATATCAGCATGTTTGGCTGTTTTTATCTCGGATAGCAATATATATTTCCGTTTCCCACATACATGCCATGGCAGTAATTCCTCCAGAATGCAAGTTAACAGTTAGGGGCCTATTAGGAAGGCGGGCGGACCTGACCTGGGTCCGCCCGCCATCCTAGCGGGAACGGGACCAGCCGCCTGCCATGCGGCAGTCCCGCACCCCTGATTAGGCTGCGACCGCCACCGTGGCGGTCGCATTCCGCAGTTTAACATTGTGGCGGGTGCTGCTTACAGCAGCATCCGCCGCAAAGTCAAATTGCCATGTTGTGCATTTCCATGCGCAACGTGACAGGCACCGCGCGGTGCCTGCCACCTTGTGCATGGAAATGGAGCCCCAAGTGCACCCACCACCCCCCCAACCCCCCCGGGGGCCCGCAATGGACCCCCAAAGCAAATCCCCGCTAGCCTTTCCATGGCGACATCGCCGCCATGGAAAGGCCTTACACCGCACACATCCTAATATGGATGGCATTGCCTGCTAGGCACCGCCACCATATTGCGGCCCAAGTCCGCCCTGCCAGCAATCAGAACGATTGCCGACCGGCGGAAAAGCGGCAGACGCACTTTGCGTCCGCCGCGATACCCCCGCCATTATAATATGGCGGGGGTATTACTCGTTAATATGGCGTAACGGTCTCGGTGGCGATCGTTACGCCATCGTAATGACCCCCTTAGTGATCTCAAGAAGTTGGTTTTCTACAACATAATTTTTCCTCATTAAAGTTATATTGGAAAATTTCCCATAAAGCAATAGAAAACTCAGAGCTCTAATTACAGATTCTAGTGAGTGGCACTGAAATTGTTGAAAGGAATTTTATTTTAAGATATAAGGAAACCAATTTAACTACTTCATATTTTGATGTAACCTACGTATCGATGGCTCCAAAATGTTCAGCACTCACCAAATTGTTACCAATCACATTTCATCTAGAAGCAGTCTAGAAAGTAGGTCTCGCTGGATAATCTGAGACGGAATGGCTGCTGAGACACAGCTTATATCTTTCATTTGGGTTTTTAGCCGCTTAATAGAGGAGCGGACATACCTGATAACCCGAAGCCTTCTTTACTAATAAATATTTGCATATGGGACCCACCCCTTATGCTCAAAAGTGGAACCGCAGCACAAAATGTAAATAAACAACAATTGTTCTTGTGGTTCATTTGTCACCATACATTCTTGATGGACTTATTGGGCTAGGACACTCAGGCACCATGTACATTGGCAAGCTGCAGCACAGTGTTTGAAATAGCAGAATAGAATAACATGGGAGTTAAGTATAGTATATCATCAAAAGGATTCACAAAAACTTTATTAAAAATAAGTTATGGTTTCTTTCTCATAAGGCAAATTATGTGAAAAACCCTCAGACTTTCACTGACAAAGCACAGTTAATATGACATCATAGTTGTGAAACAACACCTAAAATATTTTAGGTTGGCCAGTTATGTTTATATAATCATTTACTTATATCATGCAAATCATAATTCCTGTCCTCACCACGCACTGTCCCCACATGTCATCACTGATGACATCTCAAATGAGATCATTGCTGACATCACTGATCACATCACACTCATCATTGATAACATCCTTGTTGTGAACACATAAATTCATGGCATGGTACAACAATTTCATCTATGCAAACATGAAAAAATATTTTTTGAGAATAAAGTTTAAGAGATTGTATTGCTTCATACCGCCTACTAATACTACCACATGTGCAAACTATGTTGTTGACATGCACACAATAGGACCTAAATTAATGGTATATATTGTTTTGACTCGAGCAAACACCTATCCTTCAAAATGCATGATTAGAATAGACAATACCCTTCTCAAGTATCTCCCACAGATATAAAGATTCTGAACAACATGTAGGTATAACCTTCAGCCACATTTGGTAGTCTGACTCTCTCTGTAGCACACACCCCACGTATACACGAAAGCAGACCAGGGTCTTCTCTTTCCTAGCCCTTAAAGCCTGGAATGACCTCCCACAACAGATCAGACCCTCCTCCTCTCTTCTTGATTTTTGCAAGAAGCGAAAGACCTGGCCTTTTGAGTGCGCCCCCAGGGCTGGCCTCACACACCTGCCACAGAGTGCCTGGATACCCTCACAGATGATTAGTGTGCTATATAAATACCCATAACATAACATATTTTGCCTCCAGGTCACACTACGAACACACTTTCCTAACTCCCAGTCAATATTATAATAAATGTGGCGTTGTTTTTATGAACAAATATTATTAGTTCACTTGTATCATCTAACACTACCCAAGGCTTCATGGGTGAAACATACAAGAACATGCTAACTGACTAAACCATGTAAACTATCTGTCTTCCCTTTAACAATGGAAAATCATCAAACTGTACCTTTACAGGTGTACAATGTATGTGAAGTTCAACCATATACTAATCATTTTGATCATCTACCTGCATCTTGTGCTCATGAAGTATATTTCTGTGCTGGGCATATTTTATAAGTAGTCCATATTTTATTCAGCCCTTGAGGCCGCATCCCTTCACATCTACATTTAGGGGTCGATTCCGATTCGGGCCGGAAAACGTACCGACCGACTTGGTACGGGAATTTAGTCCGACCGACACGTACCGGCGCTGCCCGACCCGGGTAGTACGATGAAATGCATGTGAATCATGACCGACTCGTACGTAACACAAGCCGAACGACCGAACCGGACGGAAACAAGCTATCCGGCCGGGAAACCACGCGAATCGCACCGACCGACACGCACCAGGAATGAACACGAATGAAACGTACCCGCGAACTCCGACCCGCGCAGTACGATGCAATGCGTGGAAAACCAGACCGAGTCGCACGGAGCTCAAGCTGTACAACTGACACGCATACAAAAGCCAGCCGAACCAACACAATACTCCGCGACCGACGCGTACTCTGCACAATAAACCTAGCTGAAACACAGCGGGAACAACTCGGAGAAGCTCGCACGAGACAACTGCAGCGTCCTACTCGGTCAGAAGAACGTCTCCTACATGCACAAAAAATACAAAGGAAAAAATACAAAAAAGAGGGCCAAATAATCAATGACAAAGTCAATAAATACAGGGGGGAAAAAAACATGGACAAGGACACACCCCCAACTCCACCTATATAAAGGCCACAAATCCCTACCATGATCCTTTGCAAATTCCACTGACCTGCCAGCACAGAACACCGTCAGACAGCAACCACAGACACACTCACAGCTCATCCATCACACAAGCCACACACCATTAGCACCTCAACAAATAGCACCCTCACATACACCCAGCAAAACCTACACTCACCCACCCTCACTTGCACACACACACACACATCAATCACCACCACCACCCATCACCATGCCCCCAAAGAAGAATCATAAGTTCCTAGATAGTGAATTGGAAGTCCAGGTAGACGAGATCCTCAGGGTAGAGCCACAGTTGTTTGGTACATTGGTCCAACAGACCCCCATGGCGCAGAAAACCAAGATGTGGGAGAGGATCGTCGACAGGGTCAACGCACAATCACCATGTTTGCGCACAAAGGAAGACATCCAGAACAGGTGGTATGATGTGCGCAGGAGGGTCAGGGACCTACTGAAGAAGGATTACATCGTGAGTCAGCGCACTGGCAGTGGCCCTCCTGCCAAACCACTATACCTCAGGCCCTGGGAGGAGAAGGTGCGGGCCATCCTACCACCAGTGAGCGTATATGGACTAACAAACATCCCAGAGCCTGGTGAGTACACAACAAATATAAACAATATGGTGTGACAATACACACACATCACTGTCAAGGG
The DNA here is from genome assembly GCA_963921515.1 of Calotriton arnoldi. Classification (NCBI taxonomy): domain Eukaryota; kingdom Metazoa; phylum Chordata; class Amphibia; order Caudata; family Salamandridae; genus Calotriton; species Calotriton arnoldi. The sequence goes on from CAWUFW010008314.1 coordinate 731,539, forward strand.
GATAGTCAAACCATGCACCCTTAGCAAATCCACAGCAACCAAAAGATAATCATCCCAAGATGTGAATGCTAGTCAGACAAACACAATACCTGCCATCTCATAGTGATATGTAACTGTGTCATGACATGTACAAACCTAACAACAAATAGAGCAAGGCAGTGGCACAAATCTAACCAACAAACACTGTCAGATATTTTGCCACCACTAGAACACCACCTCACAGGGAAGCTCACTGAAAGGAAGGAATTCTGTGTATGCTGGTGAAGTCAGTGTAGCCAATAGCATGATGGGAGTGGTAGTCACAGATATTGGTCACCCTCACAATTGGCCCATCAACACCACTCTGAACCATGCTCACATCACAGGGAGTGGCAAACAACTGTCAAGATGGCTGACACTGGGTACTGCTGTGGGGAGCACAAGGCCCTGCTGGGAACTGGGCACAAACCAACAGCAGGACACCACTGACTGACATCCTGAAAGCCAACTTGCACTCCCTGCAATGGAAGCACGTTCCATGGTGGGATATCTGGCTGGGTGGCGAGGAGGACTGACAGCTCTGACCAAAGTTACAAGCAGCTTTTCGCACACACCCCCTTAACACAAACTCCACACAACTCACCTGGGAGAATGCAATGCCTCACACTCTAATTGAACATCCCACAAAGAACAACCACACTGGGTTATGCTGTGTGAAGCACAGGGACACTCTTGGGACTTGTAGCCAAACAAACGCCAGGACAACACTGTCAGCCATCCTGTCAGCACAGGCACACTACCCCACAGGGAAGCAGAGTCCAAAGGAAGGAAGTATGGGCATGCTGGGAAGGGGGGTGTAGGCAATAGCATGATGGGAGTTGTAGGCACAGATATTGCTCACCCTCACAATTGGCCCATCAACACCACTATGAACCATGCTCACATCACAGGGAGTGGAAAACAACTGACAAGATGGCTGAAACTGGGTACTGCTGTGGGGAGCACAAGGCCCTGCTGGGAACTGGGCACCAACAAACAACAGGATCACACTGTCAGCCATCTTGCCATTGCTGTCACACTCACACACAGTGAAGTCCACTCAAAAGGAAGGAAGTATGGGCATGCTGGGAAGGGGGGTGTAGGCAATAGCATGATGGGAGTGGTAGTCACAGCTCAACATCCCACACCCACATGGCCCAGCAAGCTAGCACTGAAGCATGCACACTTCACAGGGAGTGAAAAGCCACTTCAAAGATGTCTGACACTGGCCTCAGCTGTGGGGAGCACAAGGCCCTGCTGTGAACTGTGCACCAACAAACAACAGGACCACACTGTCAGCCATCTTGCCATTGCTGTCACACTCACACACAGTGAAGTCCACTCAAAAGGAAGGAAGTATGGGCATGCTGGGAAGGGGGGTGTAGGCAATAGCATGATGGGAGTGGTAGTCACAGATATTGGTCACCCTCACAATTGGCCCATCAACACCACTCTGAACCATGCTCACATCACAGGGAGTGGAAAACAACTGACAAGATGGCTGACACTGGGTACTGCTGTGGGGAGCACAAGGCCCTGCTGGGAACTGTGCACCAACAAACAACAGTATCACACTGTCAGCCATCTTGCCATTGCTGTCACACTCACACACAGTGAAGTCCACTCAAAAGGAAGGAAGTATGGGCATGCTGGGAAGGGGGGTGTAGGCAATAGCATGATGGGAGTGGTAGTCACAGATATTGGTCACCCTCACAATTGGCCCATCAACACCACTCTGAACCATGCTCACATCACAGGGAGTGGAAAACAACTGACAAGATGGCTGACACTGGGTACTGCTGTGGGGAGCACAAGGCCCTGCTGGGAACTGTGCACCAACAAACAACAGGATCACACTGTCAGCCATCTTGCCATTGCTGTCACACTCACACACAGTGAAGTCCACTCAAAAGGAAGGAAGTATGGGCATGCTGGGAAGGGGGGGTGTAGGCAATAGCATGATGGGAGTGGTAGTCACAGATATTGGTCACCCTCACAATTGGCCCATCAACACCACTCTGAACCATGCTCACATCACAGGGAGTGGAAAACAACTGACAAGATGGCTGACACTGGGTACTGCTGTGGGGAGCACAAGGCCCTGCTGGGAACTGTGCACCAACCAACAGCAGGACTGACATCCTGAAAGCCAACTTGCACTCCCTGCAATGGAAGCACGTTCCATGGTGGGATATCTGGCTGGGTGGGAAGGAGGACTGACAGCTCTGACCATAGTCACCAGCAGCTTTTCTCACACACCCCCTTAACACAAACTCCACACAACTCACCTGGGAGAATGCAATGCCTCACACTCAAATTAAATATCCCACAAAGAACCACCACCCTGGGTTATGCTGTGTGAAGCACAGGGACACTCTTGGGACTTGTAGCCAAACAAACGCCAGGACCACACTGTCAGCCATCCTGTCAGCACAGGCACACTACCCCACAGGGAAGCAGAGTCAAAAGGAAGGAAGTATGGGCATGCTGGGAAGGGGGGTGTAGGCAATAGCATGATGGGAGTGGCAGTCACAGCTCAACATCCCCCACCCACATGGCCCAGCAAGCTAGCACTGAAGCATGCACACCTCACAGGGAGTGAAAAGCCATTTCAAAGATGTCTGACAATGGTGCTCTGTTGTGGGGAGTACCAGGCCCTGCTGGGACCTGTGCACAAACCAACAGCAGGACACCACTGAATGACATCCTGAGAGTCAACCTGAACCCACTGCAAGGGTGGCATGCTTCATGGTGGGATAACTGGGCTGGGTGGAGAAGGAGGGCCGGATGTCCACCAAATACAACCAATGCTGGCCGTGCACACACCTCAGCATTCACATTGAAATGCCTCAGGTTTGCAGGACAATGTGCTACACCAATATCAACCTCTTACTGTGACAACTTAGGACAATGCAATGTACAGGCCCGCATCCAGAGGTACAGTCACAACTGTCAGGTGTGTGAACCATTGATGCCTGTAGAAATATAACATACATTGTGTGTCTCTTCCAAAAACAGGTGATGATGGGGACACAGCAGCAGGCGAGGAGGAGTCCCTGTCCCAGGCTCCGGGGGACACTGAGCCCACTGGTGTGGAACAGCCTCTGCCCTCCTCGGATGGCAAAGACCTACCTGGCCCCTCCAGCATGAGTCATCATGCAGCACCAGCAGGACCAACATCTGCACCCCCTGCACCCACTCCTCCAACAACTGCCAACACACAGACCACCCCCGCCGACACGGACAGACCAAGGACCACCAATGACAACAGCACAGGGACCCTGGCCCAACGTCGAGCTATGGACAACAACCCCAGTAACAACCCCCAAGGGGGCCTAGGGTCACCTGTGCATGCCACCGCAGGTCCCGTACGTGTCGCCAGGGGTGGTGGGAGGGGTGGTAGACATAGGTCGCTGTTTGCAGAGGGGTCTGGACTCCATGATGACCCACAACTGGCACGCATTGCTGAGGCGTACCAGAATAGCACCGGAGAGGTCACCCAGGTAGTGGGGATCCTCAAGGACATTCAACAGCAGCAGGCTGCCCATCATGCCCGCTTGGACTCCCACATGTCCCGTATGGAGACACACATGTCTCGCATGGAGTCCAAGTGGGACACATGGCAAGAACTGACAGCGGTGCATAGGGACATATTGACATGGCTCCGCCAGAATAGCACCAACATGGCCACACCTCCCTGTGTGGCCACAACATCTGGTGCTGCAACAACTGCAACTGCCACAGGGAGGGAGGACGACTCTGGCGGAGAGTCCCCTGCACCGCAGCAGCCTGCACGTGAGGGTCCCCCCCAAAGAAGAGGGGTCGTCCGAGGAAGGAAAACTGAGAGGTCGATGGCCATGTACATCCCCCAGGAAGCCAACACCTGTTCTGGAAATTCTCCTTTGTGTGCAAAATGTTCACCCTGTAGAATGCAATACAACTCTCCCACATGACATGGGGAGTTTAATTTGGACTAATGTATCAGATGACTGTGGACTTTACTCAGGACATTTCTGCTACCAACACTTCCAACTCATCTGGGAACTTTGGATCACAATCCCAATGTACAGCACCCACCATCCTGTGCACTATACTCACACATGTATGTAAATAAAATCACTAATACACCATACCTGCCTCTGTTGTGATTCCAACGTGGTTACTGTAATGGGGATGATGATCTGCTAAATTACACTGTGTATGCTAACTGCTACAGCAAGTACAACACCGTCATGTGAGTCATGGTGATGTGACACATATGAGGGAGACACACCACTAGGGCTACACAACACAGAGACACCAGGGCCATCGGACTCATCGCCTACACTGATATTGCCAGGAAATACTGTGGAATGCACAGACACCACACCTATTCAGAGTCTGTGTTAACTAGCCCACAGGTGCAGTAAGCAAATGTCAGTCAGATGTGTGACCACAGACAACGCACATCCCAAAGTGAAACACAGGTTTATTACACATTTGCAACATGTTGTTTCCACTACAAATGCAAGGTAATCCCACGTGGCAGTGGCCACACAGTCAAAAAGTGCAGAAGATATAAAGTCTAGGGGTGTGTGGCACATCACCTGTAGGGAAACGACTGCTGCCACCCTGAAAGCTGAATCATGGTGTCGGGGGATCCAAGTTGACCAAACAACTCTGTAAGCACCCTGTGAAGGACAGACATGACACACAGTCAAAACCACTGAAGAACAGGACAGAACTGCAATACTCATGCCCAATACATGTCACAAGATAACTACACAAAACCAAGTTAGCATGTCAACACTGTTGTGGAGTACAGACTACCTGTAAGGACACATGGCTGCACGCATCCAGTCAAGTAGCACATGGCCACACTCAAACAGCACCAGAGCACCACCCACACATATCATGCAAACTCACATCATTGACATGACAACTCTCTGGATACTCACATTCAGCTGAAGAAGTTGGTGATGAGCTGTGTGCGGACATCACCATCATCATCATCATCATCACTGGCATCGTGGCCCAGGCCAGGATCCTCCACAGGTGGCGGACGTTGGTCATCGTCATCCAGGATGAGAGGCAACTCCTTCCGCACTGCCAGGTTGTGTAGCATGCAGCAGACGATGACAATCTTGCACACCTTTGCTGGGGCATATGGGAGGGCCCCTCCTGTATTGTCCAGGACGCGGAAGCGGCTCTTCAGGACACCAAATGTCCGCTCGATCACTCTCCTGGTCCGACCATGTGCCTCATTGTAGCGCATCTGGGCTGGTGTCACAGGGTTCCTGAGGGGTGTCAGCAACCACGGCATGTTGGGGCATCCGGAGTCACCTACAGACAGACAATTGCACATTAGCTGAGTTTGAAAAGTGGGTGGAATACAACATAGCAGAACACACACAATGGTACAAAGTCAGTACACACCGAAAAGCCAGGCATGCTGGTTCTGCATCTGTGACATCATCCTCGGGATGCGACTACTCCTCATCACGTAGGCATCGTGTGCCGAACCGGGGAAACGGGCACACACATGTGTGATGCTCATATCTGCAAGACATACCACCAGAGCATTGATCGAATGATAATGTTTCCTGTTCCGGTATGCCTGCTCATGTGCCTGTGGTGGTACCAAAGCCACATGTGTCCCATCAATGGAGCCAATTACATGTGGCATCCTCCCCAGGGCATAGAAGTCACTCTTAATGTCAGTGAGTTGTCGACGTTTGGGGAAATAGATGTACTGGTTCAGGTTCCTCAACATAGCCTCCAAAACATCGCGTAGCACACGGCTGAACATAGTCTGTGACGTCCCACCAGCAGTCGCCACAGTGTGTTGGAAGGTACCGGTGGCAAAGAAGTGTAGGGCTGCCATCACCTTCACCTTGGGGGTCAGCGCTGTAGGGTATGGGCGGCCAGGTTGCAAATGTGGGGCCAACTGCACCGACAATTCCTCGATCTGCGCCCTGTTGAAGCGGTACCGGCGGATGCAGTCACGTTCTACAATCGTTGCAAGGTCTGGGAATGGTCTATGGACAGCTGGTGCCCTGCAGTGCATAGGTGAAGAAAGAAAGATTGTCAGTCACCCCACATATGTGCCATTGACCATACTCAATATCAGATGATACCTCATCACGAGACACAAGTACCTGATGTGTGTGCCGTTCTGAATGGACAGATATGGCATCTACATGGCCAACATCTAACATCACAGTTCAACATGTGTTGACAACAAGTTCCAGGTTCTGCAATGGGAAATCATTAGGCTGTGTCACAGTACCCATTTACTGCTGTCACGTTCCAAACACAGTGACATGTTTGGACAGATGCGCCACAGGCATCACAGCTCATTGACAGGTAGATTCCCAGGGACCCTGTATTGCCACATGGACACTGGCATGACATGGCGCATCATGTACACGCCAGAAAAACAACCATGACTCCCACAGGTAGTGGCCCCTGTTGCCTCTGCAGGACAGACATGGATGTCTGTGACACACACACGCACAACATCAAAGTCCATGCACAAACAACGTGGATGTGGAGACTGTCTCCCATTGTGCACATGGAATCAGAGACATCGGAAACACAACATGCACACAGACTGTGGAGGGCCATCACTATTGTGGCAATGGGTCACCCTGTGACGTACATACCTTCCCACATGGGACTCTGGGGGTATGTGACATGACATACACATACACAACCTGGAAATGTGACCATGCCACATGCTCTGAAACTAACAGTTGCACATCACAGTGGTCATGTGCACAACACACACAGGATCCTGTCCCCATGAACACGTGCACAGCCTTGGAGTGGCTGCCCCCAAGTGCCACCCCAAAGACCACATGTTGACTCCCATACACAGAAAAGGTAATGCAGCCTCACATGCCTTAGGATACAGTGTGGACAGGCTGTGGTGTTGTAGGTGTGTCCCTGAGTCCCTGGCAAGTATATGTGGCTGGCATACGTTCACCAGTGACAAGCATGGTGACAAATGCGAGTGACCTGTACAGTGACGCGTCGTACAGCAATGGACCGATCGGTGCGTACGCATTGGCCATCGCATATGATGTGTGCGGGTACGCGTTGTTTCCCGGAATACGCGTTGTACAGCAATGGACCGATCGGTGCGCACGCATTGGCCATTGCATATGATGTGTGCGGGTACGCGTTGTACAGCAATGGACCGATCGGTGCGCACGCATTGGCCATTGCATATGATGTGTGCGGGTACGCGTTGTACAGCAATGGACCGATCGGTGCGCACGCATTGGCCATTGCATATGATGTGTGCGGGTACGCATTGTTTCCCGGAATACGCATTGTACAGCAATGAACCGATCGGTGCGCACGCATTGGCCACTGCATACGATGTGAGCGGGTACGCGTTGTACAGCAATGGACTGATCGGTGCGCACGCATTGGCCATTGCATATGATGTGAGCGGGTACGCATTGTACAGCAATGGACCGATTGGTGCGCACGCATTGGCCATTGCATACGATGTGAGCGGGTACCCGTTGTACAGCAATGGACCGATCGGTGCGCACGCATTGGCCATCGCATATGATGTGTGCGGGTACGCATTGTTTCCCGGAATACGCGTTGTACAGCAATGGACCGATCGGTGCGCACGCATTGGCCATTGCATACGATGTGAGAGGGTACGCGTTGTACAGCAATGGACCGATCGGTGCGCACGCATTGGCAATTGCATACGATGTGAGCGGGTACGCGTTGTACAGCAATGGACCGATCGGTACGCACGCATTGGCCATCGCATATGATGTGTGCGGGTACGCGTTGTTTCCCGGAATACGCATTGTACAGCAATGGACCGATCGGTGCGCACGCATGGCCATTGCATATGATGTGTGCGGGTACGCGTTGTACAGCAATGGACCGATCGGTGCGTACGCATTGGCCATTGCATATGATGTGTGCGGGTACGTGTTGTTTCCCGGAATACGCGTTGTACAGCAATGGACCGATCGGTGCGCACGCATTGGCCATTGCATACAATGTGAGCGGGTACGCGTTGTACAGCAATGGACCGATCGGTGCGCACGCATTGGCCATTGCATACGTTGTGAGCGGGTACGCGTTGTACAGCAATGGACCGATCGGTGCGCACGCATTGGCCATTGCATACGATGTGAGCGGGTACGCGTTGTACAGCAATGGACCGATCGGTGCGCACGCATTGGCCATCGCATATGATGTGTGCGGGTACGCGTTGTTTCCCGGAATACGCGTTGTACAGCAATGGATCGATCGGTGCGCACGCATTGGCCATTGCATACGATGTGAGCGGGTACGCGTTGTACAGCAATGGACCGATCGGTGCGCACGCATTGGCCATTGCATACGATGTGAGTGGGTACGCGTTGTACAGCAATGGACCGATCGGTGCGCACGCATTGGCCATCGCATATGATGTGTGCGGGTACGCGTTGTTTCCCGGAATACGCGTTGTACAGCAATGGACCGATCGGTGCGCACACATTGGCCATTGCATATGATGTGTGCGGGTACGCGTTGTACAGCAATGGACCGATCGGTGCGCACGCATTGGCCATCGCATATGATGTGTGCGGGTACGCGTTGTTTCCCGGAATACGCGTTGTACAGCAATGGACCGATCGGTGCGCACGCATTGGCTAGGGCCTGTCATTGCAACGGACGCGTTTTCAAATCTGTAACGAGTCTGATGCAGTGAATTCAGTTGGCCAGCCACAACAATGTTGCTAATTCATGGGTGTCATGAAGTTTAACTTTTGAAGGATGCTGTGGGCGTTTATAAGTGGTGCAATTCCATGGATTGGCCAGATTCAGAAGATGCAAACGACTTGGACCTATCACTTTGGACACATGGGACAGTATCTGCCTCTGCAGCACACATATAATGCTGGCTGTTCCCCTGAGAGCTCACTTGCCTGCACTACATGCTCCAGGACGACATCTGCCACCAACACTGCTGCTGTCTCTGCATCCTCTGGCTACTGCAATGGCACGTACTGTGGAGAGAGCCCCAGCCTTCACCAACGAGGAGAACCAGGCCCTGCTGGACAGCCTCCTTCCACAGTACAGCAAGCTGTATGGGAAACCAGGGGAGCAGGTGAGTGTGCTGTCCACTGCCTTACTACATGTGCATGTTGTCTGACTAGCAAGACTTACAGTGTGCACACCACTGGCTAGCATGCTCACTGAGTAGTTCTCACCCCCCAAAGTGTGTAGTTACATGCACTGAACAGGTATAGTGCAGTAACTGTGCATTCCAACAAGGTTTTACTTCCCAGGCAATGATACCATTTATTAATTGCTGGTAAACTGTTCATAGCCATAGTTCCACTGCCTGTGTACATCATGTGCCCCTGTGATTGAGACATGTATATCCAACTGTGTGATGCACGGAGATGTTGCATGTGTAGTAATGGCCTTTTTCACTTTGTCATCCTCACAGGTTGATGCCCACCAGAAGCAGGAGATCTGGCTGACCATCGTCCGGGCAGTAAGATCCGTGGGGGAGTACAAGCGCCGGATCCGCAACTGCCAGAAGAGGTGGCAGGACCTTCGTGGCTGGACCCGGAGGATCGCAAGGTTCCAGCTGAAGCTGTCGCCTCCTCGCAGGAGGGGCGGACACCGGACCCTGACCCCCCACATGCTCCGGATCCTGGCGGTGGTCTTCCCTGACCTGGATGGGCAGCTGAAGGCCAGAAAGCAGCAAGGAGGGGGTGAGTCCATGACTGCACTGTGAACTTTGTCTGACATGCTATGTGCCCTCCTCTGGCCTGGTTGAACATCCACAGTACACCAGTCTTGTGGTCCAGGACCCATGTCCCTCAATTGTGACATGCCCACTCCTCCTCTGATACCCAGGTGTGGCCCTTACATTCTGGAATCTGTGTCACTTGGGTACTGTGTCCTTGCATTTTGCTTAGCTCAGGGTGGGGGCCAGCATTTGTTACCGTACCCTTGTGGTGGGCTTCATGGGTGTGTCAATTGCTTACACAATGCCTGAGTTCTCACATGTAATCTGCGTGTAACTTTGTTATGTGTTCCAATTGCTGATCTGACTCACCACATGTGTCTGGGGTATTTGGCACACCCCCATGCTGCGGGTGGGAACAATGTTTGGGCCTCAGGAGTATGTATATCAAGTGTGTCACACATGCTTAGCCACATGCCTACTGTCCAGGGCTCATCCCTCATTCACGTGGAGCAGGACAGTCATGCCTACTCCAGGGCATACATTACACTCTGTACTCCCACTCCCGTGTATCAGCTGACACGTTGTGCTCAGTGAAATGTTCCCTCAGGTGTCTGCCTCTGTGTCATTGTGCTGTGGCTTCGTTGTCAGGACTACTGGGCTGTTTATCGGTTATGGCTCAGCATGCCATCTGAGATGTGACCATGAGAGACGACGATTGGTGGCATATAGGTGTTTGATCACTTGACTGTGCAGACTGGTGCATGCTGCTGAGAAGTTCAGGCACCTGTTTTTCTTTCACAGCAGACTGAGGTGCTCAGGTTCAGAGAGTTGTGTTTCATGTCTCCCATATGTCCAATTGGTATGACGTGGACAAATACGAGTTCTGATGATGTGGTGGGGGGGTTGGACATGTGCACTTGTCAGCTACCGAACTTGCATTCCCCATGACCTTGGATTGTGACACAGTGCAGACTGTTGTTGGCTGGCTGCCCTGCCCATGTGACTGGAGACAGTGATGTATGACTTTGCAGGCATGCATGTGCCATGGCATTGAAATTCCTAAGAGTGATCCTGCAGTGGAGTGACATGTGCAACATGCACCCCATTGTGGCCTTGACTATCAGGACATGGGTGCATCATGGTGTCTGGTGCTGGTATGCATCACATGCATTTCAAATTAGACTCTGACCATCCCTTCATCCGGACACGTGTACTGACTCAGGGGCAAGAGATGTGATGTGTGCATGTTCACATACTTCACTGTGTTCCCTGCAATGTCCAACAACTGGGTAGGAGGTGCATTTGTCCACACTGGGGTATTACCATCCGGCAGGCACCAGACAGATGGGTGCAAGCTGTTTGAGGGTAAATGGGTGGTCACACCCTTCTGCTTACCGGCTCATGAGAGCACGACCCACACTCTGCTCGTTCACTTGATGAGAAGGAACAATGGTGTGAAATACAGTGGCACTTTGTTAAGCGATTCAGTAACACCGAGAACTGTTCATTTGATGCTGCTCATCAACACATGAGCAGGATGAATATGAAAGCATCAACAATATTACAAATCATATTTCAAGTGAAGCACAAAGATCTATGTAACTATCTATCTGTGAGCTACAGCCTATGGGGCAAGTCTTAAAAGAGGGATCATGAATAGGCAAGCGCCTAGAAGGCAAATCTTACATAAGAGAGCAAGAACCATCCAAGGCTACACAGTTTAAGCTAGGATGAATGCAACGAATTGGGTGTGGATGAGCTAAATTAGAGAGGCTGACAAAGGCAAAAGGCTAGCAATCAGAAAAGAGCATTACCACCTTGATAGTAGAATTTCGAGGCACAGGATCAGGAGAACGGCCGACCGTGAACCCTCCCCATGCAATGCACTGGTATGAAGAGTTCAGGGCGTGGACATGGGTGCAAAGCTTTTATATGGCTTGATGCTGAACACCTACCCACAGTTGACGTGGGCCCTGACGTGGGTCCTTGACCACACGCTTACAGTAACTGTGGAAAGATTCATGTAGAACAGAGAAGTGGTATCATGGTGTAAACAGGGGCTTTTAGCAGGTGGTCGAGGCTCTTGATGGCAAACATAAGAAAAAGATAACTTTTACCGTAAGATGCTCAGAATTTGAGGATTTTATATATCATTTCTCTGTCACGGAGCCGCCTTTTCAGTTTCAGTGGAGCAAGCGTTGAAAGTTTCATGAGTTAAAAATTTGCACACATTGCTTGTGAAGGAGCAAGATGTACCAGCAGAGTGTCACATATGTGTGAGCTAACCTTATTCTTGTGACTGTGGACATTTACAAGGGGGGGGCTGGTGCCGCCGTGGATGGCACAGGTCCCTGCTGTCAGGTCAGAAAGGCCTACAAGATTTGTTGTATTAGAAGAATGATAGCATGAGGCAGTGGCCTCTTGGGCCTACATGTGTGTGTGTGCATCTAAGGAGGTGGGTTTGGGCTTAAGTATATGTATCTAAGGGGGTGTGGCCCACTGTGACAGGTACTAAAAGGCTAAAAGAAAAATGGACAGCTTAGGTCATCTATGAGGGCCTGACTGGTGGGGCCTATATGGGAGTGCCATGTTTCATCGTCAGAGCTGAAAGGTACATAGGTCTATGTTATATGGTAGAACAGAACCCTACTCCAAAGGCCAGGAGGGGTGTGAGTGCCATGGTTGACCATCAGACTGACAATTGGCTTCTCCTAATCTGTGTGAGCACTTTTGGCAATGTTCAACTAAGGATGCCAGGGCTTGCTCTGTAATGTGCTGTACTTACTGTGGTGTGTGCGGTCAGTGCAGGTGACTGATGTTTGTCTGTTTCCCTAATTGTTTGCAGATACATCCACGGCCACAGGAGGGGACAGCTCCACGGACCAGGAGGAGCTGCATAGCCAGGCTGGGTCAGCAGCCGACGAGTGGTCGGAGGGACCCAGTGGCACGGAGGGCGAGGGGAGCCACACCGAGGAGTCCTCAGCACCATCCACCTCAGCTGAGGACCACAGCAGCTCGGAGGATGACTCCCTTGTGGAGGCGGGTGTCAGCAGCCACCACACCCCAGCTAGTATGGCTGGCCCCGCCACCACCACCACCACCGCCCTCCCATCGACTCCCATTCCAGAGGTCCGTGGAGGCTCCCGTGTTCGGGAGCGTGTCTCCTTCCTGCCAGGCACTGCACCCCCTGCCCCTGTGTCCCCTGCTGCCCTGAGTGAGGAGTCTGTGTACTTACTTCGCCAGCTCCATGTAGGGCAGACAGCTATGCTGAGTGTCCTCCATGCACACACCACTCTGTTGACACAGCTGGTGTCGTTCATGGAGGGCATCTCATCTGGCATGTCTGCCCTACAGAGGAGCAATAAGCCCATGGACTCCTCCCTGACGGCAGCAGTGTCCCTCCTCCAACAGTCCCTCACCCCACCTACCTCTGCCCCATCCACACTTCCTGGCACCCTACCTGTCCCAAGCACATGCACACCTGCACAATCACCCAAACACACAGACACAAGCAGCACAGATACACCGAAAACAAAGGCAAAACGTGCACGCAAGCATCCTCAGGGGACTGATACCACAGCCACAGGGGATGGGGAACAGACACACACACAGGCATCCACAGTCACGCCGCAGTCCTCCAAATCCTCTCCCTCCAAGACCCCTTCCCTTGCCTCACCTGCAACCCCACCTACACAGCAGCTCTTCCTCTGTGACCTCGGCCTCTTCCCCTTCGATCCAGCTGATCCAGCATACAGGGGGAAGAGGAAGTCCACCCACACAGAGGGGAGTGCCCCTCACCCCCGGACACCCTCCCCAGGCACGGACAGACTAAGGCCCCCACACGCAAGTCCCCCCGGTCCCGGAAGAGCAAGACCCCGCCACCGCCCTGCAGCTCAACAACACAGTCTCCTTCCTCCATCCCTCAGGCCCCCACAACACTGGTTCCCCCACCACACCCTGCTCCAGGTTCCCCCACCCACAGATACACCATCCCCAAAATGATCCGGCCTTCTCCACCTACCACTTGCTCTTCCAGCCTCACACCCCCCGCTGCACATGTTTGTGCCACTGGTGTGGAGACCGTGTCCTCCCCCTCTGTCCTGCCCACCTTACCTGAACCCCATTCTACTCCCCTGGAGATAGGCACTGCAGTGGAGTCCACTACCACCCCATCTGACTTGGGCACTGCAGTGGGGAAACTGTCCACTCCATCTGGCCGGATCACTGCAGTCGTGCTGGCACCCACACCATCTGACTCATGCCCCCCAGTTGTGCCGGCACACACCATGTCAGACACCTCCACTGCAGTTGTCAGTGACTCTCCAGCACCAGCCACCCCTTCCCTGCCTCCTTCTGGTGAGCCCTGATCTTGTCCCTGCGGTGCCTGGCCTGCCCTCCCATATGCCCCTCCGAGGGGAATGTCCCTGCTCCATATCAGTGCAGGCAAGCAGAGGGTGACATCTGCCACTGTCACCCTGTTCGGACTGAACTGTTGGACTGGCCATTGGCCTTTGTATTTTCTTGGACTTTCATGTTTTCAGACACATATGCTGAATAAAGCTCCTTTCTGTTCTCTGGTGGTTTAGCTTCAGATGTACATGATGTTGATGATGCTAACCATACCCTTGCTGCAGTGATGGTGATATTTGATATCATGAAAATGAAGTGTTACTGTGCAGGACCCCATGTGGTCCAGGGGGAATGTGTCCTATCCTGGTGTGTAGCCATGTCATCCTTTGCAGCAATATGAGGGTGTCATGTTTTCAATATTTGCCAATGGGATTTCCTACATTTATTTGCAATATCACATCTGTGGCTTACAACCCTGCACATCAGTTGTGCTTGCCATTGTTCAATTTGTCTGTTTCCCTGACCGTGTGAGCATCTCCACTGGACATGCAAGTTTGGGCATCAATGGGGAAGGACTCATCTGTGTTATCAGTGCAACTTGCTATACATGTGTGTTGGATCTGTGCAGATGATTCCGGTGACACTCCCATGACCAGGCTGATGTGACGTGAGCCTTCATTTTGTGCTAATTGTTGACTGAGTGACCAAGTGTACTTCTGACATGATGGAGCCCTGCAGAGACAACGTATGGCACAGCTTTCCTTACACAGGAGTGGAGTCCCCTCATGGCAGTGTGTAATTCCGTGACATTGCCTGGGCCCGTGTTGTGTGTTGTGTGAGCATGTCTGTGTGTGTTCCCTTCCCTTTTCCTACACAGGTTGTGTCCCTAGGGATGTTCCTGTTTGTGATGCTTACTGAGTTGTCCTGTGTTCATCCAGCATCTTGGACCTGGTTTCTCCGGGATGTGGTGCATGGCAAACTAATGTTCATGAGGTTGTCATCCCTAGTTCTCTTTGTTGTCTGGGCTGGGGATGTGGGCAAACACAGATGGGACACATCAGGATTCCCCTTGGCACTTGTTGGTTACACAAGTCATGTAATTCACAGTTTGTGTTAGCTTTCAGTGATTGTGACACGTTGTGTGTGTGACTGCTGCCACTCCTCTGGGTCAGAGCTGCAATGTTGGAAGTTGTCTATGTGTGTTCTTTGTGGGTGACCTTGACTTCTTCATTGGTGTGTGACTGTGTCCGGGATCCCATTGATTGTAGTGGATTTCACGTCATGCCCATGTACGGCGTACTGTGCAGTGTGTCAGACATTCACGAGTCTTGTTGACTGGCCATGTGTGATGGGTTTCTGCACCTTAGTTTCCACCACCACCCCTGGGATTGTCATGGGTGCATGTGCAATGTCACCAGTCCATGTGAGCTTCACTGCTGCACATTGGTGGAGATAAAGGTGTGTGGTGTTGAGTGTGTGCAAATGAGAGTAGTTGCACGGCTAGACCCCTACCTCCATGTTGGCCTTGGCTGACAGGCCGTGCTCATTGATTTGTGCTTGTGTAGGTGTGATGGTAGTTTGTTGCTCAGGACACATGACTGTGGTTCACAGTGTGAATGACATCTAGCTTTGTCATCACAGTGGGATTATCATGCAGGCCAGGGTCACCACAATGTGGGGTCCCTGGGGGTAGTGCTGTGGTGGGTCTGTCTCTTTCTGTGTTATTTGCTGTTCCTACAAGCTTGTGTGACATGTGTAATTTGGGTTCCCTCTCATCTAACAATGCCTGATTGCCCACATAGGGGAATCCGATCCATGAGTTACTTTTGTGTGGCACTGTATACACATCTGTGTAATTGTGATTCAGGCCTCCTCATGTGTTGTGTGGTTGCCTGGGGACACTGGCACCCCCCCCCATCACCTATTGTGTTTGATATGCAGTGTGAGGCTGCCTGTTTGTGTTTGTGCATCTGCACCACTGCAATGGCATATCTTTGTGTGCCATTGGCTGTAGGTTGTTTGGTGGGTTTCCCCTGCTGTCCCTGGGACTCCTAGGTCATCAGTCAGCACAATGATCATGGTTTGTATGTCCCATTGCTGCCATGGTATGGTATACGTTCACCTGACATCTACAGTCTCCACAGGATATCTACATTTGTGTGTCCATTGGTGCAGATATGTGGGGCTGCATTATGATGGTCACTTCTGTCATTGTGTTATTGACGAATGTTGACAATGTCAGCCCCCATGGGTGATGTTTGTCTGCACATGGCCACAGGTATAACTTATTTGCACTGCACTGTTTGCCTCACCCAATGTATGTTGCTATGGGACACAAGCACTACTATGTCACAGATGTGTTTGTTGTTCTGTGACCAGGAATCATCCATGCTGTTTGGCATTTGCAGCTTTTCCCATTACAACACTTACCTTTTGGTCACTGTGGTGATGGGGGTTTAGACCCCATTGCCACAATGTTCAAAATGTGCTTCAGCTATGGACCCCACACTTAAATTTTGGTCACTATGGTGATGGGGGTTTAGACCCCATTGCCACAATGTTCAAGATGTGCTTCAGCTATGGACCCCACACTTACATTTTGGTCACTGTGATGATGGGGGTTTAGACCCCATTGCCACAATGTTCAAAATGTGCTTTAGCTAGGAACCCCCACACTTCCCTTTTGGTCACTGTGATGATGGGGTGTCATACCCCATTGCCACAGTGGTCATGGTCTGCTTGCATTGTGGAGGCCACACACATTTATGTGTGACACGTGTGATAGGGGGTCACATTTTATGCTCAATGTCATGTTCAGTGTTGTAGGCATTTGACACAGACTACACAAGCATGTCATGGTGTTGGTGGGATGTATTTTCAGACATTCCTTATGTTGGAGTATGCTGGTTGTGTCATGCATTTCCTGTCCTATGTGTAGGGGTGATGTGGGTGGTAGGCATTCATCCCCCTATGAGTGGGGATGGTAGTAGTGACAGGCATCCAGGCCCCCCTGAGTAGGGGTGGTATTAGTGGTAGGCATTCAGCACCCATGAGTAGGACTGGTGGTAGTGGTGGGCATCCAGGCCCCCCTGAGTAGGGGTGGTGGTAGTGGTAGGCATCCATCCCCCTATGAGTGGGGATGGTAGTAGTGACAGGCATCCAGGCCCCCCTGAGTAGGGGTGGTGGTAGTGGTAGGCATCCAGCACCCATGAGTAGGGGTGGTGGTAGTGGTGGGCATCCAGGCCCCCCTGAGTAGGGGTGGTGGTAGTGGTGGGCATCCAGGCCCCCCTGAGAAGGGGTGGTGGTAGTGGTAGGCATACATCCCCCTATGGGTGGGGATGGTAGTAGTGACAGGCATCCAGGCCCCCATGAGTAGGGGTGGTGGTCAGCATCCATCCCCCTATGAGTGGGGATGGTAGTAGTGACAGGCATCCAGGCCCCCATGAGTAGGGGTGGTGGTAGTGGTGGGCATCCAGGCCCCCCTGAGTAGGGGTGGTGGTAGTGGTAGGCATCCAGCACCCATGAGTAGGGGTGGTGGTAGTGGTGGGCATCCAGGCCCCCCTGAGTAGGGGTGGTGGTAGTGGTAGGCATCCATCCCCCTATGAGTGGGGATGGTAGTAGTGACAAGCATCCAGGCCCCCCTGAGTAAGGGTGGTGTTAGTGGTAGGCATCCAGCACCCCTGAGTAGGGGTGGTGGTAGTGGTGGGCATCCAGGCCCCCCTGAGTAGGGGTGGTGGTAGTGGTAGGCATCCAGCACCCATGAGTAGGGGTGGTGGTAGTGGTGGGCATCCAGGCCCCCTGAGTAGGGGTGGTGGTAGTGGTGGGCATCCAGGCCCCCTGAGTAGGGGTAGTGGTAGTGGTAGGCATCCATCCCCCTATGAGTGGGGATGGTAGTAGTGACAGGCATCCAGGCCCCCCTGAGTAGGAGTGGTGGTTGTGGTAGGCTCCCATCCCCCTATGAGTGGGGATGGTAGTAGTGACAGGCATCCAGGCCCCCCCGAGTAGGGGTGGTGGTAGTGGTAGGCATCCATCCCCCTATGAGTGGGGATGGTATTAGTGACAGGCATCCAGGCCCCCCTGAGTAGGGGTGGTGTTAGTGGTAGGCATCTAGCCCCCTATCAGTGGAGATGGTAGTAGTGACAGGCATCCAGGCCCCCCTGAGTAGGGGTGGTGGTAGTGGTGGGCATCCATGCCCCCTGAGTAGGGGTGGTGGTAGTGGTAGGCATCCAGCACCCATGAGTAGGGGTGGTGGTGGCGGTGGGCATCCAGGCCCCCCTGAGTAGGGGTGGTGGTAGTGGTGGGACTCCATCCCCCTATGAGTGGGGATGGTAGTAGTGACAGGCATTCAGGCCCCCATGAGTAGGGGTGGTGTTAGTGGTAGGCATCCATCCCCCTATGAGTGGGGATGGTAGTAGAGACAGGCATCCAGGCCCCCCTGAGTAGTGGTGGTGGTAGTGGTAGGCATCCATCCCCCTATGGGTGTGTATGGCATTGGTGGTAGCCATCCCACCCCTATGGTTCTGCTGTTGCTAGTGTACGTGATTTCTGCATCCCTATGTGTGTGTGACATATGTTGGGTACGTGTCGTTTGTTTGTGTAGTGGGTGTTTGACTTACCGTCTTCGCCGTACGCGTCCGTACCGGTCCCGGTAATAGATGTAGAGTATTGGTAGGACCTGCGCGATGGGGTCCATGGTTGGTTCGTCTCGTTCGTCTTTCTCGTGGCTTCGACTCGTACTCGTCGCTGGCTTGTTCGTCTCATCACCGTGGATCGTCTTGTGGCGCGAATCGGAGCTTATGTACGGCTCTCCCGGATGCTCTGACGTGCCGGACGTAGCGACGAGTTCGGCGCATACGGAGCGCGCATCGTACTAGTCCTGCCGGAAGGTCCTGTATATTTGGTTCCATGCGACTCGATTCGACGTTTACGGATCCGGCTCGGGCGGGGAACAAGAGCTGCATTGGGTGAGTACGGCTCGCTCGGAATCTGGGCTGTTGTGCGCATCGTGCTTGTTCGTTCGGACGACTGTTCGAATCGGTCGGGAAACACGCGTTCGGCTTTTATTTTTTCCGAACGAATGGTGTTGGGTGCGCTTCCAGCCGAGATCGGAATCGGCCCCTTAGTGCCTACAACATTAGGAGGTGGCAATTTCTCACTTTCCTTGATGTGCCGCGTTCATCTCGGCATTGTTACAATGTGTGTCTTTAACCATTTGAACACTAAGCCTCCCCCACTCAGTGCTGAGTCTGTTATTGATGTTTGGGCCAATTTGTCCTTACACCTTCATAACTTTTTCCCACAAAATGCATCCACAGCGAATTTCTATATCCAAAGTTTTGGGGATTGTAAAGGCACCCGGGGATTGTGATTTACCCTGGCGGTGCTTGAGAAGTTTGCCAAAATACAACAAAAGTTTTAATTCTCAAAAAGGAGAACATGAAGAGCAAACAAATTTGTGTTTTTTAGATCTGGCATATCAACAAAACATTTACTGTGCGAAGATAGTGCACCTTCCAGCTTTCAAAAACAGGCAGAGGGGCAAAACATTTTTTTTCTCATCAAAGTGTTTGCAGTTTCCGAAGTGGCGATCAGTATTTCGTGTTTTTAAAATTTTTACCTTTTTGCAATTGATTGGGAAAACTGGTGTGACTCCATAGGTGAACCAAGAAAACAATGTATTTCTGAATATTAGACAATATCCTTGTTAGAAATCGGGTTATTAGTCAAGGGGCAGGTACCCACTTCAGGTTATAATCACAATCCTTGTCAGGGTAAACCCTCAAATCATTAAATTATCCTGAGCTCAACCCCCTCGTAGCTGTGCCACCAGTGGCGTAACAAAATGTGAGGGCCCCCCCTGCAAGATATGCTGAAGGGGCCCCTCCCATTCACATCAGTAGGGGCTGAGGGGCCCCCTCCAGCATGGGTAAGCCTGGGAGCCCCCCCCACACACTGCGGGAGTTGCGGGGGCCTTGGTTATGCTCCTGTGTGCCACAGAGCAGCCAGGTTTAATTTGGAGGCAATGTGTAAAGTATTTATGCAGTACTAAAACAACAATAGAGTCGAAATGCAAACAATAAAAATACCAAAATGAATCAGACAAATAGAGTAACATTTACTAAACAAACTGACGCCAACACGACAAAAATCCAATAAGGAAAGCCAGGGTTATAATTAGTGAAAGATGATTAGTATTTCCTATATTTACAATTTCTTTCTATTTGCAACTGAGGGGAAAACTGGAGTAAAACCGAAGGATGAACCAAGAAAGCTATGTGTTCCTGAATATTAGCCAGCATCCTAAATTCCCCAGTGGGTTATTTCGTTAATTAACTAATTATTGAAAATGAATATATAGTGAACATAAATAGAAACAAGCATTTGCAATGCAATAGGTCTCGCATTTACGTGAGTTTAAGCTACTAGCATTGTAAATGACAAAGCCTTTTATTTATTTTTTAAAAACCAAAACATAAATAAAAGTCATTGTCATTTTCAATGCCAATAGCTCAAACTCGCTTACATGCGAGACCTATTGCATTGCAAATGCTTGTATATCGTATCTGCGGCACTGTAAAATCTTTCTGTGCCTGGAAGCTTTCTTCTCGGCTTTGTTACATGATGAGCTAAGATTGTTCAAGAAGAACAAGCATGCCCCTTCCTTCCAGTTAAGTGTTTGGTACTTACCTTTCTTCCTCAGTGGCTCATTGATCCTTCTTACCATTGTCCTGAAGATAGGCAGATTTCGCCATTTCCCTGCTTCACTCTGTCAACTTGGAGTGCGGGCATGCAGCGGCAGATGCCATCAGCATTCTGACTGGCTGATCTAATGTCCGCATTCCACAGAGCGTGCTAATAACGCATCTAAGCTCTCAGTAAAGTTGAATGAAAGCCCCCTGGCCACAGCAGCAGAAGCCCCTAACCCATACAGAAAATTCTGTACTAAGCACCGCGACCTGTGGTGCGAAAGCGAACTGAGGAGACCTATAAAATGTCATCTGTAAGTTACCCACAGCACTGAAGCTGTACTGATATACACTGGCATGATAAAAGGACTTGCCACTACTATTTTCACTACAGACAGTAGGGTAGTGGTAAAGAGGTGCCTTTCACACACTGTACAGAAGAAACACTAAGCACCTCGAGATCATATTCCTATCAAATGAACAGCGGCACAGCACCCTTGAGAACTTTAAAGGAGCATGGGCGGTGATGGCGCCAAACAGCAAGAGCTGCCGACTTTGGGGAACTGAGTTTGAGTCTCGGCGTCGGCTGAGCATCCTGTGATTCTGGGCAAATCCCTTAACCTCCCCGTGCCTGAAAAACATATACAAAAAAATGAACCTGGCCTTTTGGAATGAAATATGGTGCTCATGTAAAACACCCTAATGCCTTTGGACCACTTTCACGCTATATATTAAAAAAAAAAATTCCTGCTCCTACATCTCACCCCTAGCCCTTGGACCCGCTCTCTAGGGCAAGGTGCAAACCGAAGGGTGCGAGATTAATAATTAGACTGCTCGTGGCCATGTATTTCTTCTATTTCTTCTAGGTTGTCTATTTTTTATCTTAGGGTTTGTTTTTCAGCACCAAGACGCCTATGGTACTTTTTGTGCTTTATAAGCAGTTAAATAAAAATGAAATCGTCGAGTAAAGACCCATATCAGAGCATTACAAAAGCGACCGGGCTCTAATAGTAATGCAGTACTGAAGCCACTAGCTCCTTTCTAAAGCGATACTGACTTCCAGCTGACCCACTGACAGCAACACTAAACTCTGTCTAGTCAACGCTTTAAAACGGCCAGACGATGACACAAGCGCTATACGTGCGATCAGGACAATCCCTGAAAACTGTCAGTTCTACACTAACACAGTACGAGGAGAAACCATAAGGTAAGCCCTCGAGTCATGATCTGTAGCGATTCTAAAGCACCAATATTAGCTGTGAAACATTTCGGAAAGTCCCAATAGTAGTAACATCGGAATTTGAGTCCATGAAGCAGCCCACATATCCAACCCTTTCTTACCCTGTTCTATTCTTTGATCAAATCCTTTCTAGTTTGTCGAGAGCATTGGCAAGGTCAGCAAGTCAAGCGGGCGCCTGCTGAAATATTAAGCATGGCGCCCGTGTTGCTGCTAATGCTGAAAGTTTAGCGCACGCCCAGGGGGCGGGAGGGCAATGAGAAGCCAGCTGCAATGCTGGCAAAAAAACTAAGCAAATAAAAAAAACGGAAGGGGCACGGCAGCTAAAATTAAAGCGTGCCATGCTTGTACATGAATAAATACATACACATGGAAAGGAGCAAGTTGCAAGGAAAATAAAGACGCGCTACGGCAATGAGGAGCAAGCTAGCGGGTTGCCTACAAAAATAAAACAAGCATGGATAGCGGCTATGTAGACGACGGTCTCATGGAGGAGGTGGGGCTTTAGGTCTGGCTGGGAGGGGGAGAACAGACACGAGGGCGACAGAGCAAGATTAAACAGCAACAGGGTGGGTAGGGGGTTGAGATAATGCCGGGCGCCTGTGTCGTTTCATCTTTGCGGACAGGGAGCCCCCAGTTTTGCTGTATAACCAAAGTTGGAAAGTAGCACATTCCAATCGTGGGGGAGATGTAGATTACGTTTGAAGATAGGACTCTTTGCTTCATTGAATGTACAGAACAGTGCAGACCCCTGTTACTGGAAGGGTGAGGCTGCTGCATAGCTTACACTTACGTCACGGTCCTTCTCCCCGCTTTGATCCTGTACCAAAGCATCTCCGGGGCACCCTCTCACGGGCAGTTTTGCCCCCCATACACAGTAGCAGGAGCAGTAAAAAACATCTGCTGCCCGCACACCGGAGTGCCGCAATTACATTGCAAATGGGGGGTGATGACACCGACGGTGGGTGGAGGTGGGGGGGGACGACACAGTCATGCATGGAGCAGTGAGCACTGACACAAGCATTAATTAACAAAGAGTTCTCCGAATAACAATTACGCTGTGTAAGCGTAACAAGACTGTATTTAGGCGGTGCTGCTAACGGAAGTTACGTATCAAATCAACAGCCAATAATAAGCCCACTAACAAAAGAAATGCCTGAGTTAACTAATCGCAAGCGGCAGGAGAAATTACCCGGCAATAGGCGGAGTTTCACCCCTCATACAGATTACTTGATGTCTCGGCGAGACAGCGCATGCGCGCTGCCTAGGCGAGACCTAAAAAAGTAATAGGGATCCATGTTTTCATCTGTAACATTTTACATTGAAGACCAACATAAAAAAAAGTAATGTTTTGTTTCGTCTTGTAACGTTTTCCACACTCTGTCACAGAGAGAAATAGTGTGTGGAATTAGTCCAAAATCCTGTAGTACCCAGAGCCAGCAACTGAGTCAGGCCTCACAATCATTTTTGATTGTGAACTGTGCATGAATCATTTCATAATTCGAAATCGAGGAATAATAATTGGAGTTTAAAAAAACTTTGGGGCTCATTACGATGGCGGGAGGACATCAGTCCACCCGCCATTGTTGCGGTGCTGGGACCGGCCGGCAGATGTGCGGCGGTCCCGCACCGCCAATTAGGATGCGACCGCCACCGTGGCGGTCGCATTCCGCATTGTTGACATTGCGGCTGGTGCTGCTGTAAGCAGCACCCGCCTCAATGCCAAAGAGGCATGTTGTGCATTGCCATGCACAACGTGGCAGGCACCGCACCGTGCCTGCCACCTTGTGCATGGCAATGAAGTGCAGCCCCCGACCCCCCGGGGGCCCGCAACGGGCCCCCAAAGCAATTCACTGCCAGCCTTTCCATGGCGGCAAACCCGCCATGGAAAGGCCTGTGAAACCCAGCATCCTAATATGGATGGTGGTGCCTGCTAGGCACAGCCACCATATTAAGGCCCCAGTCCGCCCGGCCGGCAATCGGAACGATTGCCGACCGGCGGTAAAGCGGCAGACGCACTTTGCATCCGCCGCGGTACCCCCGCCATTATAATATGGCGGGGGGTGAATCGGGTGGAGATGGCGGGCGGATCGCCACCGCATGGCTGGCGATGGCGATCCGCCCGCCATCCTAATGACCCCCTTTGTGTTGTTTTAATGTACAGAAGAATCTGTATTTATGAATATGGAATATTTGAACCACTAAGAATTCTGAATTATTATCAATGCCAGGTGATTATGAGAACGTTTTTTCCAATTGTGTTTTTGTCAAAGTGACTTACAATATGATACCAAAAATATAAAGTAATTCGATAGCTAAGAGCACATGTGCTAACATCTTGAATTCCCACGTTTCTCCCAATAAAAATAGTACCCCACATGTAGAGGTCGGGCAATTGTCCAGGACATGAAACGTTCAAAACCATTAACATGGACTAACATCTTCAAGGTTTCTATGTCATGGGATGTGGGTAGCTAGAACAGTACCCCGCATAGGTGGCAAGCCAAAACTGTGACCAGGTGAATTCAATATACTATCCAATTATTCTTCACTAGGGGTGTGCAAGCATTAAGGTGTGTGAAATTTGTCATGCCAATGCCTCTGGTGATGTTTTGCAACGAAAAACAAACCTGCTGATTCTTGGATGAGACTCAGGTTTCAGAAGGATTGGCTGCCCTGGAAGTCCCAATCAGCACTCATTTGAAATTGTCAGATAGCCAAGCCACCATAAAGTAGGATGCCTCTGCTCAGAAGCCCCCTCCCACCCCATCACCCTGGGTACCCAGTGTTAGACCTGGTACTATTGGCGTGAGTCTCCCTCCCATTTTTTGCTGTTGTCTCCTCTGTTTTTGATACGTTTTGCTGGTTTTAGATGCTTTGGGCACTGTGCCACTGCTATCCAGTGCCACAGTGCAAGTGCTCCCTATTGTAAAGTATTGTAATGGATTAGTGACTCCCTGATTGGCTTGTTTGATTTACTTGTCAGACCCTAGTATAGTGCACCATGTGTGCCCAGGGCCTGTAAATCAAATGCCGCTGGTGGGCTTGCAGGACTGGTTGTGCCACCCACAGAAGCAGCTTGTAAAGTGTGTTTCAGGCCTGCCATTGCAGAGCCTGTGTGCAGTCTAGTACTGCCAAGTTGACCTGGTAAGTACACCCACTTACCAGTCCCTAAACCTTCCCTCTTCTACATGTTAGCCACCCCTAAGGTAGGCCCAAGGGCAGGGTGCATTGTAAGTAAGAGGTAGGACATGCCCTGATGTGTGTGGCATGTCCTGATACTGAATTACAGCCAATTTCGTTTTTCACTATTGCAAGGCTACCTGTCCCCATAGGCCAGAATGGGCAGTTTGATTATAACATCTTATAATCCTAACTGACCCAGGGAACATGGTAGAAAAACGAATTTAGTATGCCTGAACTCAGAATGATAAAATACATCTTTTAGTGGAGTTGGTTTTAACATTCTGTGTTTGAAAATACCACTTTTAGAAAGTGGGTATTTTCTTGCCTAACCGTCCAGCCTGCCTCTGCTAGGTTGTGTATTGCATGTCTGGTTTGTGAGTGACAGGAGGGCTGGGGCTCCAGCAGTCTGATGAGTCAGGGCTGGGCTGAATAGGACCTTGGCTGAATAGAGAGTATGGGGGCGGGGATTTCCTTTCACTCCCCTGAGCCCTCATAGAATAGAGAGTAGGGGGAGGAGATTTCCTTTCAGCTACCTGGGCCAGGTCTGCTTTCAACAATGCTGTCTCCACCTCCTGCCAGGAAGCTGCACAGAACTGGTTTTGGCTAGGTACAGGCACCCTCTGCCTTCAGAGAACAAAGACTTTTTCAGTATAAATATTGGGGCCCAGACCCCAAGACTTTAGATCACTTCTGGGAATCAAGACGGACCTTTACCAAGGAGAAGAAACCAAGGAAGCTTAAGGATTTGACTGCCCCTGTGCCAGTGTGCTATTTTCTGGGGTTGGCCTGCAGTGGTTACTTTTTTGCCAAGGAAAGGGGAAAGAACTTTTATTGAACTTTCATCATCTTGAAGAAGAATCTCCAAGGGCTTGAACTGTGCTTGCCTCCTGCTGAAGTCTCAGGGACACAAGACTTCACTACCAGCTCCCCCCCCTGAATTTCCTTGCTGGTAATTCTGTCTGCAGAAGCCTGCGTATCGTTGGGAGCTGGAAGCGCGACTCAACGAGAAGATGCGTGACGCCGTCGCAGCTGTGCCATCGCATCATCGGAGAAGCGTGTCGCCACCGCAAGGGTCGCCGTCGCATCACCGAAGAAGCGTGTCTCCGTCGCAGCTGTTTGTCGTTGCATCATCGGAGAAGCGTGTCGCCACCGCAAGGGTCGTCGTCGCATCACCGGAGAAGCGTGTCACAGGGCCTGTCATGGCTCAGAAGTTACAGAGTTCGCCGCACGGCCGTCGGGCGTGCACGCATCGCCTTCACGTCGTCGCATCGCATCAAGGGCACCATCTTCTCGCATCGTGCCGGACCGTCGCAACGCATCGAAGCGCCATCTTGTTGCATCGTAACCGGAACGCCGTAAGGGATCGACGCATCACTTCCTCTCCGGTAAGGAACAGACGCATCGCCTACTTTGCGCAAGCACTGAGGAACAGAAGCATCGCCTCCCCCGAAGCAAGGAACCGACTCCTACCCTTCCTGCTACCCTTTTGTTTGTTTTGCGTTACGCATTTAAGGTACTTTGTGAGAAACATGTCGCATTTACCATCAACTTTGAACTAAGCAATTTCTACCATTTTTAAGTCTATTTCTGATTACAGTATTGTGGATTTTTGTCGTTTTGGGTCTTGTGTTAAGTCTATATAAAGAATACTTATTTTTATAAAACCTGTGTGGTGTCCATCTGTAGTGTTTTCACTGTATTTCTGTATGTGTTCACAAATGCTTTACACACTGCCTCTAAGATAAGCCTGCCTGCTCGTGCCAAGCTACCACAGGGTTGAGCAAGGGTTATTTTAGGAGTGTAGCCCCCTTACCCTGACTAGAAGGAAGGGTCCCTATTTGGACAAAGGTGCAAACCATTGCCAACTAGAGACCCCCAATTCTAACTTTGGTGGTCAGCGGTGAGGATCTGGACTTGCATTTGTGACTCATATATAGTAATTGGTGTACACTACTAGTGAGTGCAGACCAAACGCAACCACATACATTTTGGTAGACTGGAACTGTTATTTTTTGCTAAAGACTATCAATTCTTATTGCCATGAGCAACCCAGCATCCAACGCATCTATGGATCTAGATTTTGAGGAAGATAGGGTGGATACCTACACTGTGAAAATGCTGAAATTCTTCTGTAGAAAATGTAATGTTGCTATTCAAGGCCTCACCTAGAAGGATGAGTTCCAAAAGGCGCTGAGGGCCTGGTTGGAAGCTAGAAATGCCTCTGAGCATGTGGAAGAGCCTGTGGAGGAGCTGAGGATACAGATGGGCAGCTAGATGGGCCATTGGGCCCAGCCGGGGAGAAAGTACCTTCCCCGCCAGGCAGCAGTGTTTCTTCCAAAGGCCTGTCCCCAGAAGAGCTGGAGGACAGGGAGAGAAATAGAATGCATAAAATGGAGCTAGCCAAGCTCAAGATGGAGGGTCAAAAGGACCTAGAGAATAAGAAGCTGGAGTTTGAAAATAACAAGTTAGCATTGGAAAGAGAGAGAATGAAATTAGAGCAAGAGAGAATGTTGAGGGAGTTGGAGATCAAAGCTAAAAGCTTAGAAATTAATCCCTCTGGTGGCAGCACACCATCTGTGCCTGCAGAAAGCAGAGTATATATCCCCAAAGATGTCATAAAGGATTTTCATAAGCATGAAGATATTGGGTAGTGGTTTGCAGCCTATGAAATAGCAATGTTGGCCCACCGGGTCCCTGAGAAGGATTGGGGAGCGGGGTTGTGGTGCCGCTTTGTTAGTGATGGGAGGGATACTTTGTTAGACCTGCCTGCTGAGAATAGGATGTATTATGCCCACATGAAGGAAGCCCTGATGACCAGGTATGGGTTGACCCCAGAACTCTATAGACAGAGGTTCAGGAATTGTAAGAAGCTGGAGGCAACTACCTTGGTGGAGTATGTATCTTTCTTTTGCAGAGCTATGGATCGTTGGGTAAAGGGTAGCAAAGTGGATACTTTTGAAGCGCTCTATGATTTGTTTGCATGGGAGCACTTGTCTGCTAATTGTTTTTCAGAGCTACGCCAGCACCTTATTGATAGCAAGCTAACTAACCCTAGGAAGCTTGCTGAGGAGGCGGACCGCTGAGTCAGTACCCGGGTCCACAAGGATCATGTGGGAGACTTCGCCAAAGGTGGGCAGGGTCCCCAGCAGAAGAGTGGGAGGACAAGGGTAAACAGAGGGAGTTCCAGAAAGGGCCCCAAAGTAATTCCCAAGGGAACCAAGGGAAGGGTTCCCAGCCTCCCCCTCAGAAGAAGCCAGAGGCCCTGACAGGTAAACCTGTTCACAGGGGCCCCCCTAAATGCTTTGAGTGTGGTCAAGTGGGCCACCGTTGGTATGATCCCAAGTGTCCCAAGAGGGATCCCAATGCACCATCTAGTGCACCACCTCATCAGATGGCAAGTGTAGCCCTGGGGGGGAGGAGATGGGTGCCCAAGGTGGGTGGGGTCCTGCAGAAATGTCCCTTGTCTATTTAGGAGATTGTGAGATGGTCCCTAGGACCCAGCTGCCTGATAACACTAAGAAATACAGGCAGTGGGTGACCATCAATGGCCATAGGGTGGAGGCTCTGAGAGACACCGGGGCCAGTGTGACAGCTGTCAGTTGTCGGCTGGTGTCTAAAGAGCAGGTGGTCCCCCATGCATTCTTCCCTGTAGTTGCCGCGGACAACTCAGAGAGCCAGTGTGAGGTGGCTCAAGTTCCCTTTGAGTGGGGGGGTTTCAGGTGCCCTTTAAGTAGCTGTGATGCCAGCCATGCCTGTTGACTGTCTGCTAGGCAATGATTTGGAGAGCTCCCCTTGGGCTAAGGTGGAGAGAAGGTCTCATTTGGAGATGTTGGGTCTGCCTGAGTGGGCGTGTGTAGCCACTCGGTCTATGGCAGCCAGTAAGGGTGTTCAAGAGGACCTGGAGCCTGCAAGTATGGCCCAGGTACCTGCCTTTAAGAGAAGAGGTAGGGGGCGTGGGAAACCGGCCCCCACAGTTCCCACGGTCCAGGAGGAGGCAGACCTTGAGGGGGATGCCCTGGAACCTACAGGGGAGCAAGTGGCAGAACTGGGGGACCTGCCTGAGCTGACCCATTTGCAGCAAGAAGGAGGACCCTCCAGGGAAGAGTTCTGTGAGGAACAGAAGAAGTGCCCTTCTCTTGAGGGTTTGCGGCAGCAGGCCACAAACCAGGCAGCAGGTGATCAGTCTGGATCGCATTGGATCTACTGCGAGAATGGTCTCCTGTATAGCGAGCCTAAGGTTGCTGAGCCTGGGTCAGCCCGTGTGCTGGTGGTACCCCAGCGCTTCAGAGCCTTCCTACTGGGTTTGGCTCATGATGTGTGTTGAAGATAAATGATCACACCAACGCCGGTAAGTAGAAGGAAACGGTATTTATTGGGAGCGGTGAGAAGAGAGAGCGGACGCCTCCAAGCCAGCACAATAACTGACTTGGAACCGAACGCCTCTCGAGTGACGAACTTGGAATGCAGTGACAATAGCGAGGCATAGTGCTCTAGAAACACTAGTCCATGTATAACACATCTTCTTCCTTTCCTATAATAGCAATATACATACAGAAACAAGAAGCAAAAACAAAAGTAAAAACAAATTAATAGCAAACAAAGTCTTTTAGGTAAGCTGGTTGTCTGCGAGGCCTGAGCAGGCGTAAGGACGTTGATGTGTCGCCTTCAGTAGCACCGGAGGAATTGGCTCCCAAAGGAATTATGGAATCCCCCCCTACGGTGGAGCCCGAGAAGCCTCCCGAAGTCCCACCATCTTGTGCTAACAGGTAACCACTATTACCAGTACCTTCAGAACCTCCCCGGGCTGAAAGGGGCTCTGACATTTCTTGTACAAAGCTACTCTTCGAAAATTCCAACACTCTCCATTGTTTAGGATAACTCCATGCTTGAGAATTTTCCTTATGGTGAAAGGACCTCTAAACTTTGAAAGTCCTCTCCCTATTCTTCCAGATTTGACCTTAACCTGATCACCCACCTTCATTCCACACCTAGAAACAGCCAAATCCTCCACTATATCTTGGGGGTGTTGAGGAGTGACTAAGCGTCTCATCCATGAAGGCATCATCTTGCCACTTGGAGGCCTGCCCCTCATCAATTCAAACGGGGACTTTACCCCACTGCCATGTGAAGTTGAGCGATATGCCCATACCATGTCATCCACTAAGTCTCGCACCACTTTTCCACTGACCGTAGCCATCTGAATAATCCCCTTAACTACTCTGTTAGCTCTCTCACATATGCCATTTCCCTGAGGGTTATAGAGAGCCGTGCGGTGATGAGCTATGCCACATCTCCTTAAGAATGTTTGCATTTCTTTAGAGATTAGCTGAGTGCCATTATCCGTGATTAGCGTAGATGGTATCCCCTCCTCTTTAAACACCTTCTCTAGGAGTTTTATGGTGCGCTCGGTGGTGATATTGTTAGTGAATTCAACAATGAGCCATTTAGAGAACACATCAATGACAACTATGGCAAATCTGTCATCTTCACACATCTCACCCATACGGCCTATAAAATCCAAGCAAATAGTATGCCAAGGAAGTTTGGGAGTCTCTATATGTGTCTCACCTGATTTTTGGCCAATTTTCAACCTCTTTTCTCCTTCTAAGCACAAGGAACACTTCTCCACCCACTCCACCACTTGAGAATCTATCCCTGGCCACCAAAAATGATTCTTCAAACGACGCTGCGTAAGTGTCTGCCCCAGGTGACCTTCGTGTGCCAACCCAAGCAACTTCCCCCTAATGCCAAAAGGCGGAATGAAAATTTCACCTTTGACTAGAACATGCTCCCCGCACAAGGACAGTTCATCCAAGATTTTTGCATAAGGACGCACTGAAACTGGAAGACAACTCTCTCTCCGGGCCCCTGATTTAACTAACTTAACCACCTCCATTAACGTGTGGTCATTTTGCATCTCGTGTTCCCAATCTTTGGCACTAAAGGTTCCTTCCCCGACCACAACTACATCTTGCACTGAGGCGACAGCAATATCATCCTCTAAAATAGGTGTCATACCCGTGGTGGTGCGCCAGTCGACAGACAACCTGGAGAGACAATCAGCTTGTATGTTCCTCCAACCCTGAATGTACTCAACCTGGTATTGAAAGCTCTGGAGTTTGGCTGCCAACTTGACTAACCTTGCCGAACCTTTACCAGTTCCTCCCGGGGATAAAACCTTTATTAGAGGTTTATGATCTGTCTTTAGTGTAAATCTCGTTCCCCATAAGTAGGTCCTGAAGTACTCAACTGCCCATGAGGCAGCTAACGCCTCCCTTTCTATTACTGAGTAGTTCTTCTCTGAGTCAGTCAAAGTCCTTGAAGCGAAAGCTACTGTTCTTTCCATCCCAGCCTTACTTTGAGAAAGTATTGCCCCCAGCCCTGTGGAGCTGGCATCCACTGTAAGGATGGATTTGGAGTGAACATCAAAGGGGGTTAGAACATTTGCATTGCATATTTCACTCTTTATGTTTTCAAAACATTCACGATGCACCCCCTCCCACTCAAAACTAACACCTCTTTTAAGCATTGTACGTAAGCATGCTGTCTTATCAGAAAAGTTTTTTACAAACTTAGAGTAGTACTCTATTAGACCCATAAAAGAACGAAGTTGGGCTTTATCCACTGGGGAAGGAGCCGATCTTATAGCTTTACACAAATCCTCTTTGGGGCGGATGCCCTCTGCGCTGATTGTGTAACCCAAATATTCTACTTGTTCTACCATAAATTTGCATTTGTCCTTCCGCAGAGTTAAACCTGCCTTGTTAAGAGTGTTGAGTACCACCTTCAAAATTGTATTGTGCTCTTCCACTGTCTGGCCGTAGACCAAAATGTCGTCTTGGAAATAGATAGTATTGCAAATCCCTTTAAAGAGGTCTGACACCAGACGTTGGAAAACGCTTGCGGCTGAGTTCAACCCGAAAGGTAGACGTGTGAACTGAAAAGTGCCTTCCGGAGTTATGAATGCCGTCATCTGCTTTGAGTCCTCATGGAGTTTGATCTGGTGGTATGCGCTGCGTAGGTCGAGTTTTGAAAAATATTTTGCCCCTTTGAGTGTGGTAACGAGTTCAGTAATGTTGGGAAGAGGAAACAGGTCTGCTACCTCTGACTGATTGAGGGTGCGCAAGTCCACACAGAATCTCAATTTTCCGTCAGCCTTCTTCGTGACGACTACTGGCGAAATCCATGGAGATGCTTCTACTACTTCAATGACACCAGAAGAAAGCATGTCTTTAATGAGGCTCTTAACTTCCTCTCTCACCACAATGGGAATCCGTCTGACTTTATGTTGGACTGGAATTGCGCCTTTTTTTAGGACAATTTGGTGGACATACCCTTTAAGTAGACCCAATTCATCTCTAAACACCGCATGAGCTTCCCCCAAAATGTCTTCCAAACTTTCATCTTGCACCACCATTACTTGCATAGGTGCTCGTGGGTTAACGATAATGTGTAAGTCATATTGGTGTACCCATCCTAAAATGGGTGGACCATGGTCAGCAACGTACACTTTACCATAGATAGACCGCTGCGAAAAGCATATATTAGCCTCAAAGTATCCTAGAATATCAATAGTCTCTCCTTGGTAACCCCTGGAGATATGTCTTTAGGTAATAGGCTTTTATGACCCCATGTTTCACTCACTAGGCATTTTGGAAGAATGGTGTATTTAGAACCAGTATCCACCATCAATATTACCTCCCGCCCATCGATTATAAAACTTGCTTTGGGTCTGTTCGTTCTTTTATCTTCGTCAGATATCTCTTCTTGAGAAGTAACAACCAAAATCTTATCTCTATCCGTGTTATTTATGGTATCGCTCACCACTTGAACACTGGCAAAACTCTGTGTATTTTTGCTTCTACACATTCGTGCGTAATGCCCCACTTTCCCACATTTAAGACACTCTTGACTGGAAGCAAAACAAAACTTTGAATCTGCGTTATGTAAGTTACTCCCACATCTATTGCACATTCTAGTGCTGACACCCCTTTGGCTCACCCCTACCCTCGCGGTAGACGTCTTCTTGAAGAACTTCCCTTTATTCTTCACAACTGACACGCCATAGTCCTCTTCATCCTTTCGTTCGTGGACTGAAACCTCACTTATATCAGTACTGTAATTCCTTTTTCAAGCTCCTTCATGCATCCCTCAGACTGCTCTATGACTTTCGCCAAATCAATAGCAACTTTTAGATTGGGGTTTTTAGCTGCCCACAAACGTTCTTGTATTTTCTTGTTACTACACTGGACTATCAATTGGTCCCTTATTAATTCCTCATTCATGGCGCCAAAATTACATTTTACAGACATTTCGCGCAGCCTTGACACAAAGTCATCTATGGATTCCCCATCCTTTGATGTTGGGTGTAGAACTTGTATCTATTGAGAACTAGGTTCTCCTCCTTCGTGTATCTTGCTTCAAGTCTGCACACAGCTTCTTGGTATTCGTCGGGTAGTGGTTGTCCATTACCTTGGAGTGCTTGAGGGAGAAATTTAAATACCCTTTGTCCTTCCTTCCCTAAGATGCTCAACAAAATTGCTTTCTTCCTTTTGGCCGGAAACTCCTGCCCATCTAGAGCTTCTAAATAATTTTGGAACATAGGGTACCAATCTTCCCAAGCAATATCAGGAGTACCAGGTTGCGCTAGGAATGTGGGTGGTAAAGCTACTGTAATTTGGGATGTTGCCATGTTGGTGTGTAAGACTATGGGAACCCCTGGAAACTCCCCAAGTAACAGCTAATTGTAAGTGTCACTTAACAAAACCCACGATGATATGCCCGCTTTAAATTCCACTGGACAGTGTGGAGAACAGATGTCACTCAAGTAATATGCAGCAGACGTGTATATCGTCGAAAAGGTCGTAAAGAGGGTTATAGTTTGAGGTAATGATCTGTCCTAACTTGTTGACAGACAGCGTGTTACCAACTAAATTAGGGTCTTCCCTGGAAGCTTATGTGGAAAGAGGCTAATTTCCTTTAAGCCCCTGTTGCTCTGATGATTATGTCTTCGCTGCGCTTTTAAGCCCCTGTTGCTCCGATGATTATGGCTTCGCTGCGCTTACCGCTCAGTCACCATGAAGACTGCTTACTTCAAACACCTGCTTCTGTGGTGTTTCGTACTCGTTGCGGTACTTCTCCGGCCTCGGTGCTGGTTGCTATGGAGACGACTGGCTGTGGTGAATTTCAAGATGGCCGCCGACGTGCTGTGAGCGTATGACGTGGACAGAAGGTTTTCGCGTGATAGCGTGATCAGCTGACGCTCCTGCGTTCTGAAGGGACCTCGTCCTTCGAGCACTCTCCGCTGGTGGTGTGACGTCGGTAAGAGTCGCGTTGCTAGGCGACTCTCTCTCGATGACCGTTCATCGCAATGCTGGGCCTGAATGTGACCCTTCGCCTTGTATTCCGCTTGGGGAAAGACAGCTCTTGGGCAGTTTCTGCACCCTCCGCTCTCTCCTTGGCTCACCGTGTGCTCCTACGTGTTACAGGCTGCAGTGTACGGCCAGCGCTTCACTTCTTGGGCATCTCGTGATGTGGCCCAAAACAGCCGGAGATCCTTGTAATGCGCGTGGGGTCCGTTTTCCGAAGTCGTCGCCAAGGGCATTTTGAAAGGCTTGTTACCCACTTTCATTGGCCTCAAATGCGCAAGAGTTCAGATACTAATTGCAGGAACTGCCAGACTTGCCAGGCAAGTGGTAAAAGTGGAAGGAAGCACAAGTCTCCTCTCCAGCCTTTCCCTGTAGTCAGCACCCCCTTTGAACGGGTGGGTATTGACATTGTGGGGCCTCTGGACCCCAAGACAGCCATGGGCAACAGGTTCATCCTGGTTTTGGTGGACCATGCTACCCGGTACCCGGAAGCCATCCCGCTCAGGACAGTGACGGCCCCCATGGTGGGACGTGCACTGATGGGGATTTTCTCCCGTGTGGGGTTCCCCAGAGAGGTGGTGTCAGACTGTGATACTAACTTCATATCTAAGTATATGAAGTCCCTGTGGCAGGAGTACGGTGTAACGTACAAGTTCACCACTCCTTACCACCCCCAAGGTAATGGGCTGGTTGAGAAATTCAACCGGACCCTCAAAGGCATGATTATGGGTCTTGAGGAACCTATGAGGCGTAAGTGGGACGTCCTCTTGCCATGCCTTCTGTTTGCTTACCGTGAGGTGCCACAAAAGTCCTTAGGGTTCAGTCCCTTTGAACTGCTGTATGGTCACCCGGTAAGAGGACCTCTGAGTCTGGTTAAGGAATGTTGGGAGAAAGCTCCCAGGAAACATCCCCAGGATGTATATAGCTACATGCTGGCCTTCAGGAACCAGACTAGGCGATTCAGGCAACTCGCTCAGGCGAATCTGGAAGCCAGCCAGGAAGAGATGAAACGGTGGTATGATCAGAATGCCACTCTGATCGAGTTTTAGCCTGGACAGAAAGTTTGGGTCATGGCCCCAGTGGAGCCCTGTGTGCTCCAGGATAAGTGGACCGGACCATTTGAGGTGGTGGAGCACAAGAGTGATGTCACCTACTTGGTGGACTTGCGGTCTCCCTGGAACCTTTTGCGGGTCCTGCATGTTAACCGCCTGAAGCCCCACTTAGAGAGTCCGAAGTGGGCATGCTCCTAGCGACAGATGCTGGAATGGAGGAGGAGCCTGAGCCTCTTCCTGACCTCCTGTCTGCAACAGAGTAAGATGGTAGTGGATGGTGTAAGCCTCTCTGCCACACTGACCCCTGAGCAGCAGAATGATTGTCGCCAACTGCTGGGGCAATTCTCTGATCTGTTCTCCCTGGTTCCTGGTGTCACTGAGTGGTGCGTCCATGATGTGGACACTGGGGACAGTCCCCCTGTTAAGCACAAAGCTTACAGAGTGACTGACTGGGTCAGAGCTTACATCAAGGAGGAGGTCTCTAAGATGTTTGCCTTAGGGGTGATTGAGTCCTCTCACAGCCCTTGGGCCAGCCCAGTGGTCTTGGTCCCAAAGGCTGCCGCGCCTGGTGCCACACCCGAACTCCGGTTCTGTGTGGCCTACCGAGGACTCAATTCAGTCACCAAGAATGACGCGCACCCCATCCCCAGAGCTGATGAGCTCATTGATCGGCTAGGGGCTGCACGGTACCCCAGTACGTTTGATCTGACATCTGGGTACTGGCAGATCGCCTTAACTGATGGGGCCAAAGAGAGGTCAGCATTCTCCACACCAGATGGGCACTACCAATTCCGGGTTATGCCATTTGGGATGAAGAATGCCCCTGCACCTTTCAGAGGTTGGTCAACCAGGTGTTGGTTGGACTGGAAGATTTCAGTGCCGCCTACCTGGATGACATCGCAGTGTTTAGTTCCACCTGGGATGAACATCTGCGCCACCTCTGGGAAGTGTTGATGGCGCTGCGGAAAGCAGGCCTCATGATCAAGGCGAGTAAGTGCCAGATCGGGCAGGGTTCCGTGGTGTACTTGGGGCACCAGGTAGGAAGCGGCCAGGTGGCGCCCCTACAACCCAAGATTGATACCATCCTGGCATGGGAACCCCCCAAAACCCAGACACACGTGAGAGCCTTTTTAGGACTCACAAGGTACTACAGGAGGTTTGTCAAGGGGTATGGCAACATCGTTGCACCCTTGACTGAGCTGACTTCCAGGAAGCAGCCCAAAAAAGTGAACTCGACTGACACCGGTCAGAAAGTTTTTGATGCCCTGAAGACTGCCATGTGCACAGCACCCATGCTTCAGGCGCCCAACTTCTCAAAACCATTCATTGTTCAGACAGACGCTTCAGAGCATGGTGTGGGGGCTATTCTTTCACAGATTAATGAGGAGGGCCTAGACCAACCTGTAGCCTTCATCAGTAGGAGGTTACTTCCACACGAACAGAGGTGGAGTGCAATTGAGCGTGAGGCATTTGCTGTGGTCTGGGCACTGAAGAAGTTGAGACCATACTTGTTTGGGACTCACTTCCTGGTTCAGACCGACCACAGGCCCCTCAGATGGTTGATGCAGATGAGGGGTGAGAATCCAAAGTTGCTGAGGTGGTCCATTTCCCTACAGGGGATGGACTTCACGGTGGAACACCGCTCTGGTACAGAACACGCCAATGCTGATGGTCTGTCCAGATTTTTCCGCCTTAGTGAAGAGAACTCCCAGGAGGGTGGGTAGTTCTCCCCACATTTCAGCTGGAGGGGACACGTGTTAGACCTGGTACCATTTATTTATTTATTTATTTATTTAAAAGTTTTGTAGAGCGCCTGAATCACCCCCGAAGGGGTATCTCTGCGCTAAGCGGACCAACGAGCGAGCAAAGACAGACTAAAATAGGGCGGCTTTAAGCAATTTCCTGAAACGTAAATAGTCCGGGCATTGTCTAAGTTGTAAGGGTAGCTCATTCCAGTAAGATGGGGCGAGGAGGGAAAAAGATTTCCCACCAAGTCTAGCTTTCCTTACCCTTGGAACCTGTAAAAGAAATTTACAGCTGGATCTCAGTGTCCTGTGCGGAGAATATGGCTTCAGTTTACACGAGATGTAAGAAGGGCCCTTGTTATGGATGGCTCTATAGACTATGCAGCTGGTCTTAAACTTTATCCGCTTACGGACTGGTAGCCAGTGAAGTCTGCGAAGCAGCGGCAAAGAAGGGGTTCCAGGCAAGGAATTCGTGAGAAGCCGAGCCGCAGTATTCTGGACCACCTGAAGTCTATCAAGGGAAGACTCGTTTGCGGAGAGCAGAAGAGCATTACAATAATCAAGGCGGCCCAGAATCATGGTCTGAATAAGAGGTTTCCGTGTATAATCCGGCAGAAAAGGGAAAACTCGGCGTAGCATGCCCAGCACATGGAAGCAATTGCTAACAGTTCGGGAGACATGCTCCTTCAGAGTAAGAGTCTGATCAAGATGGATGCCCAGATTCTTAACAGAAGTTTTGGGAGTAGGGGGTGGCCCGAGAGCGGGTGGCCACCAATTCGGAGACCAGAGTAGAGGGGCTTCTCCGAATAACATTACCTCGGTTTTCCCTGCATTCAATTGGAGGAAATTTTTTCTCATCCAAACTGAAATGGCAGTCATTCCTTTGGCGAATGATGACAGGGCATATGTTGAGGTTTTATCAAAAGTGAAGAGAAGCTGAGTGTCATCTGCGTAAGAGATGGGCAAAAAACCATGACTCCTGAGTAAGTGGGCCAAGGGGGCAATATAGATGTTAAAAAGCGTAGGGCTTAAACATGAGCCTTGTGGAACACCCTTGGTCAGTTCCGAGATCTTAGAACGGAATGGGCCCAGGTTGATGGTCTGAGTTCGAGATGACAGAAAGCTAATCATCCACTGTAGGGCCGAACCCTGGAGTCCGATCTCCCTCAGTCTCATGAGCATAATCCGGTGGGATATAGTGTTGAATGCCGCAGAGAGATCAAATAGCACAAGTATGGTGGACTGGCCACTATCCAGAGTCATTCTGATGTTATCCGTGACTTCCAGTAGGGCCAGTTCTGTGCTATGATTAGGCCTAAAACCAGATTGCGAAGAGTCCAGGCAATTATTGGTTTCGATAAAGGTAGAAAGATGTAAGTTAATATATTTTTCCAAGACCTTGCTCATATGAGGCAAGAGGGAGATGGGTCGAAGATTAGACAAGTCAGTCATAGAGGCCTTGGAATTTTTCCGAATTGGAATGACCTGTGCCGCCTTCCAGGTTTGAGGGAGATAGCCCTCTATCAGGGAGAGATTAAGGATGGTACTGACATAAGGGGAAAGTACATTTGCCAGGAGGGCGGCTACTTTTGCGGGGATGACATCTAATGGGGAGCCTGATTTGACTGATCGAAGTAAATCAGCCACCGTTTCATTGGTCATAAGAGGGAAATTACTTAACATTTGTGAATCTGATACTGGGGAAACCTCAGAAAAAAGGGGGAGGAGTAATGGGTATTTCCTCAGTGGGAGCCATTTTATCGTATATTAGATCAATTTTATTAGTGAAATGCAGAGCAATACTATCACATAAAGATTGTGAGAAAGTCTCTGGCTTTTCACACGCCCTCGGATTGGTAAAGGACTTTAGTATCTGAAATAGGGCTTTAGGCCTATTTTCAGCAGAGATGAGTTGCTGGGCTATAAACTTTTACGTGCTCCTTTTATACTACTATGGTAGGAGGAGATAGCAGCCTTAAAAATTCCTTTATCTTTTAAATTGTATGACCTGCGCCAACGTTTCTCCAAATTTCTGCATTTACGTTTTTCTGTACGCAGCTCTGGGGTAAACCAGGGTTGAGTACGTTTTGTGGCGCTGGACACAGGTCTGAGTGGCGCTATTAGATCAAAGGTCCTAGTAACAATTGAATTCAACCTTTCTAATCCCTCCTCAATATTAGTAGGAACGTCGTAGGTTTTACAAACAGGAGAAAAAGCTGCCTGGAACTTATCAGGAGAGATCTTATACCATTGTCTGCGAGCTACCGGCAAATGCTCAGTATTTTTGGCCATAGCCTGTCTCCCCTGGATGGTAAATTCTATGGACGAATGGTCTGTCCAAGTCAAGGGTTGTGGACTTTCACATCTGATATCAGAGTTGTTAGAAAAAATGGCATCTAGAGTGTGGCCAGCAGTATGCGTCGGACCCTCATTGAGTTTAGTGAGGCCTAAAGAGGCAAGATCAGAGAGAAATGTTACTGTGTCAGGAAGGTCTTCTACTTCACTGTGCACATTAAAATCACCCAATAACAGAAACTCCTTAGATGAAATAACATGAGGAGCAATAAGTTCGGTCAGCTGGATAGAGAATTCTTTCAATGGGCCGGGGGGGCGATATACCAGGGCACCTTTCCAGCTTAATTGGGGGTGAAGGTCTATACGGAAGATAATAATTTCAATTTTGGAATTGCTCCGTTGCTCGAGAACAGTGACTAAAATACTGTCTCTGTGAACTAAAGCAATTCCACCCCCTGTTTTTGAGGGTCTACCATTGGCGTGAGTCTCCCTCCCATTTTTTGCTGTTGTCTCCTCTGTTTTTTATATATTTTGCTGGTTTTAGATGCTTTGGGCACAGTGCCACTGCTATCCAGTGCCACAGTGCAAGTGCTCCCTATTGTAAAGTATTGTAATGGATTAGTGACTCCCTGATTGGCTTGTTTGATTTACTTGTCAGACCCCAGTATAGTGCACCATGTGTTCCCAGGGCCTGTAAATCAAATGCCGCTGGTGGGTTTGCAGGACTGGTTGTGCCACCCACAGAAGCAGCTTGTAAAGTGTGTCTCAGACCTGCCATTGCAGAGCCTGTGAGCAGTCTAGTACTGAATGTTGACCTGGTAAGTGCACCCACTTACCAGTCCCTAAACCTTCCCTTTTCTACATGTTAGCCACCCCTAAGTTAGGCCCAAGGGCAGGGTGCATTGTAAGTAAGAGGTAGGACATGCCCTGATGTGTGTGGCATGTCCTGATACTGAATTACAGCCAATTTAGTTTTTCACTATTGCAAGGCTACCTGTCCCCATAGGCCAGAATGGGCAGTTTGATTATAACATATAATCCTAACTGACCCAGGGAACATGGTAGAAAAACGAATTTAGTATGCCTGAACTCAGAATGATAAAATACATCTTTTAGTGAAGTTGGTTTTAACATTCTGTGTTTGAAAATACCGCTTTTAGAAAGTGGGTATTTTCTTGCCTAACCATCCAGCCTGCCTCTGCTAGGTTGTGTATTGCATGTCTGGTTTGTGAGTGGCAGGAGGGCTGGGGCTCCAGCAGTCTGATGAGTCAGGGCTGGGCTGAATAGGACCTTGCTGAATAGAGAGTATGGGGGTGGGGATTTCCTTTCACTCCCCTGAGCCCTCATAGAATAGAGAGTCGGGGGAGGAGATTTCCTTTCAGCTACCTGGGCCAGGTCTGCTTTCAACATTGCTGTCTCCACCTCCTGCCAGGAAGCTGTACAGAACTGGTTTTGGCTAGGTAGAGGCACTCTCTGCCGCAGAGAACAAAGACTTTTTGAGTATAAATATTGGGGCCCAGACCCCAAGACTTTAGATCACTCCTGGGAATCAAGACGGACCTTTGCCAAGGAGAAGAAACCAAGGAAGCTGAAGGATTTGACTGCCCCTGTGCCAGTGTGCAATTTTCTGGGGTTGGCCTGCAGTGGTTACTTTATTGCCAAGGAAAGGGGAAAGAACTTTTATTGAACTTTCATCATCTTGAAGAAGAATCTCCAAGGGCTTGAACTGTGCTTGCCTCCTGCTGAAGTCTCAGGGACACAAGACTTCACTACCAGCCCCCCCCCCTGAATTTCCTTGCTGGGAATTCTGTCTGCAGGTGCCTGCGTATCGTTGGGAGCTGGAAGCGCGACTCAACGAGAAGATGCGTGACGCCGTCGCAGCTGTTGCCGTCGCATCATCAGAGAAGTGTGTCGCCACCGCAAGGGTCGCCGTCGCATCACCGAAGAAGCGTGTCTCCGTCGCAGCTGTTTGTCGTTGCATCACCGGAGAAGCGTGTCGCCACCGCAAGGGTCGTCGTCGCATCACAGGAACAGCGTGTCGCAGGACCTGTCGTGGCTCAGAAGTTACAGAGTACGCCGCAAGGCCGTCGGGCGAGCACGCATCGCCTTCACGTCGTCGCATCGCATCAAGGGCGCCATCTTCTCGCATCGCACCGGACCGGCGCAACGCATCGAAGCGCCATCTTGTCACATCGTAACCGAAACGCCGTAAGGGATCGACGCATCACCTCCTCTATGGTAAGGATCAGACGCATCGCCTACTTTGTGCAAGCACTGAGGAACAGAAGCATCGCCTCCCCCGAAGCAAGGAACCGACGCATCACCCTTCCTGCGACCTTTTTGTTTGTTTTGCGTTACGCATTTAAGGTACTTTGTGAGAAACGTGTCGCATTTACCATCAACTTTGAACTAAGCAATTTCTACAATTTTTAAGTCTATTTCTGATTACAGTATTGTGGATTTTTGTGGTTTGGGTCTTGTGTTAAGTCTATATAAAGAATACTTATTTTCATAAAACCTGTGTGGTGTCCATCTGTAGTGTTTTCACTGTATTACTGTATGTGTTCACAAATGCTTTACACACTGCCTCTAAGATAAGCCTGCCTGCTCGTGCCAAGCTACCACAGGGTTGAGCAGGGGTTATTTAGGAGTGTAGCCCCCTTACCCTGACTAGAAGCAAGGGTCCCTATTTGGACAGCAATGTTCTATCCAGAATATCCCTAACCCTGCCACATCTGGCCACAAGCACTGAGAAATATGTCAATATAAAAAGGCCCACTAGTTCCATTTATGTAAGGGGTCATGATAAAGGGATGTTTTGTCTTAGGACTTTGCATGCTCCCTCACATAGCCTTGGTCTGCCCATCTGGCAAATGCCACACTTAAAGTGGCTATGAAAAGAAAGGTTGAAAATGTGATTCCATCTTCATTTGAAGTCTACTTTGAAGACGAAAGTGGCCCACTTTCAGCCAGCGGATGG
Source organism: Calotriton arnoldi (assembly GCA_963921515.1). NCBI lineage: Eukaryota > Metazoa > Chordata > Amphibia > Caudata > Salamandridae > Calotriton > Calotriton arnoldi. The sequence goes on from CAWUFW010008314.1 coordinate 774,162, forward strand.
AGAGAAGCCAAAGAAAGACATGTTAAATACCTTTTTACAGTATGCCCAGTCATTGAGGATTTTTTCAGTTTTTTGCTTCCCCATCTCAACCCTTGTGTACCAAGAACAGACGAAACTTCAATTTATGTACTGTTGGGTCCTCTCCTGGAGTCAGAACTATTCACTCTATTCATGGCCGTACAAACAATAGAAAATCGATAGACACCTAAAGCTTTATATGTAAAAGAATAAGTGCCTGGGCACAAAGTTTGGATCAGAAGCCCATGGGAGGCGCTATTGAATGTTGGCATACCCAATACCAAGTCTGCATAGTCTTAATTCCACCATATGCCTCTTCATTCTGCCACCAGACAATTCCCGCCCCTTTATCTCACTCCTGAAGGTTCTTTTTCATCCCTACTTTCTCCCTTTGGCATGGTTTTTCGGTATCTTATTAGCAAAAATAAGTGATACAACCAAAGGCTCAGATTAAGCAATGCAGTTACCAGCTGGAAAAAAACAATGATCCGTCTCCATTTGCTGCATTTGAAATATAGAATTAATCCCCCACCCCAAAAAATAAATAAGCTGAAAAGTCAACCCACAACTTTAAATAGAAGTATACCAAAAAATACGAGATGCGAATAAACACTTTCAAATCAAAAGAAGTTCACAAAACCAAATACCGAACAAATTATAAAATCAAATGCCATGCACCAGACTGCTTCTGGTTTGTAGCCCTACCTTGTCTGTCTCACTATGGCCATCATATCTTTCTCATTTTCTGTGTGTCTAATTCGCTTCCCACTCAGATCCTTAAGCAATTTAATCACTTCAAGGATTATATTACACTTGTTGACTGATTTGCATTATCTCCCTATAAATTATCAAATTCAATCCACTATTGACCTGCTGTGTTATAGAACATCAAACAAGCAACCACTGAGTTGACAGCAATGTCTGTATTGGCAATGAAGATCAGATCCATGCTTTTCCTACTGGACCAACGACATGGACAGGTTCCAACTCCATCTGCTCGTCGATTCCGAGTGTTGTGTTTTTCTTTTACACATTGCAATTTAGAGTTACCTTGATTGTGAATGACGTGCGATTGGAGAGAATCTCAAAAATGTGAGCCCTCATTTTGTTCAATCGTTTGATTACTTTCAACACCGACGGGTACTGTATCTGGCAAAAATGAAAGGTACAGTATTGAAGTGGACAGAATCTTCACTATCAATACTTTTTTTGCGATAAAAAACCATAAAAGTAAAAAAATCTAAACAAATATCAATAAAAATCCATCGGCATACAAAAGCAAAACTATACGACCTTTTTAGACCCATTGTTACAAGGTTTATGAGAAAGGCCCTACCCTCACAGTTAATCACAGCTAGACCTGAGCCTGATGGCAGGCCTTAAAAAGCTAAGCGTAAACAGTACTGAATCATTTACATGAAGTTACAAAAAGATAAAAGCAGGTCTAACTCTCTTAAAACATGCTTTTTTAGGAACAGGAATAATAAAAGACTTTCTGGGAACCTCATAAAAGCCACAGAACATTAGAAAGTGCATCATATCCTGTGGAGACTGTCCGTCCCAGCCACAGGGTATGAGACACTGTCCTCTATGGGCAGCGCATGGTTGGGCCAAAAGGTAATGAAAAAGATCAAACCGAAATCTGGTCAATAAAAGCCGGTCATGATTGCTTTTAACCCCTAAAAGATATGGTTCAGTAGTTGGCACAGTTTTCAGTACGATGTACATACGCACACTTGGCTTTCTCAACTCTGCTTCCTCTCTATCCCATTTACACCTGGTAAAAAAGGTGGACAGATAGAATATCGAGTTTTAAATGTCGACATACACAAATATCGAGTTGGAAATATCGTGATACAGAAATATCGACAGCAAGAATATCGTGGTCAAGAATGTCGACTTGCAGGTAAGAAATATCGTTTTTGGAAATATCGAAGTTATTAATAGTGTTTGCAAAAATATAGTTGTTTAAAATATCGATGTTTTAAATAGTGTTATGTATTTTAGTATGCATTTTAAAAGTTTGTGATCTATTTTTTGCATAAGAATTGCTTTTGTTTTTTATATATATGTTTATTTTTTAGTAGTTATTAATTTAATTTAAATTAAATTTTGCGTTTTTTAGTTCTGTAGCGGTTTGTGGGTTTATAGAGGAATAGGGTGGGAAGTAATTTAATTATAATAAATTAATTATTATTTTTTATGTATTAGTATTTATTTAATTTAGATTTTATAGTGTTACTTGTGGGAATTAATTTATTATTAATTAATTATTAATTGGTTGTTAATTATTATTAAATAATTAATTGGTAATTATGTTAATTGTGTCATTATTTTAGGAGCGGGTTGTGGGTTTATTGAGGAATAGGGTGGGAAGTAATTTAGTTATAATAAATGTATTAATATTTTTATTTATTAATATTTATTTCATTTATATTTTATAGTGTTAACTGTGGGAATTAATTTATTATTCATTATTTATCAATTGGTTGTTAATTATTATTAATTAATTAATTGGTAATTAATATGTTAATTGTGTAATTTTTTTCAGGAGCTGGTGGTGCGGTTTATAGGAGAATAGGGTGGAAGTAATTTATTTATAATTAATTAATAATTGTTTGTTAATTAATGCTAATTAAATAATTACAATTTAAATATGGCAATTTTGTAATTAAATTTAGATGTAAGTTGTGGACTTTATAGTGGTAAAAGGTGGGAAGTAAATTCTTTTAAATTAATTAATAAGTTGTTAATTGATATTAATTTATTAATGTAAAATTAGTTATGGAAATTGTGTAATGATTTTTATGGGTGGGTTGTGGTGTTTATTGGGGTAGAGGGTGGGAAGTAATTTATGTTTAATTAATTAATAATTTGTTAATTATTAATATTAATTCATCAATTGATAAATATTTATGGTAATTGTTTATTTTTGTTTTGTGTGTGCGTTTTGGTTTTATAGGGGTAACGTTTAGGGAGTAAATTAATGTTTATCTGTTTTAATTTGTTTTTTAATTAATAATATTTCTTTAATTGATAATTAAATATGTTAAATATGGAGGTATTTTTTTTATTTAGATGTGTGTTGTGAATTGTGTGGTGTTATAGGGTAGGAAATAAAAAAGATTACATTTATGTAATAATTAATTTTTTTGTTTATAAATAATTTCTATTAAAAAATCGTTTTTGTTTTGTAAATTATTTGTACATTTTTTTCAATAAACTTTCTAGGTATTTGTTAGATCTTTTTAACATTCTAATCTGTTTATATCTTTCGTAATATTTAATATTTTTATAAATGTTTTATTTTTTAGTTTTTTAAAAATCTTTTTGTGTTGTTGATATTTTGTTTGTTTTTAATTTTGAACTGACTCCAGTGGAAATATTAATTTTTACCCATCTGCTATCCAACACTTTCCCTATTGTTGCACTAACTGGAGTGGAAATAGTAGTTTTTACCCCTCCGCTATCCAACACTTTCCCTATTGCTGCACTAACTGGAGAGGGAATAGTAATTTTTACCCCTGTGCTATCCAACTCTTTCCCTACTGTTGCACTCACTGGAGTGGGAATAGTATTTTTTACCCCTCCGCTATCCAACACTTTCCCTACTGTTACGCTCAGTGGAGTGGGAATAGTAATTTTTACCCCTCCGCTATCCAACACTTTCCCTATTGTTGCGCTCACTGGAGTGGGAATAGTAATTTTTACCCCTCCGCTATCCAGCACTTTCCCTACTGTTGAACTCACTGGAGTGGGAATAGTATTTTTTACCCCTCCGCTATCCAACACTTTCCCTACTGTTGCACTCACTGGAGTGGGAATAGTAATTTTTACCCCTCCGCTATCCAACACTTTCCCTACTGTTGCACTCACTGGAGTGGGAATAGTAATTTTTACCCCTCCGATATCCAACACTTTCCCTACCATTGCACTCACTGGAGTGTGAATAGTAATTTTTACCACTCCGCTATCCAACACTTTCCCTACTGTTGCACTCCCTGGAGTGACAATAGTAATTGTTACTCCTCCGCTATCCAACACTTTCCCTACTGTTGCACTCAATGGAGTGCAAAATGTAAGTTTAAAGACTATTAAATATTTTAATGTTTTAATTTTTATATATTTAGAAAATAAATTAAAATTAATATTTCATTTATTGTTTTAAAGTATATATATATTACATTTTATATATGTATGTTTAAATATTTTTTTAATTAAATGTATTTCTTATATTTGTTAAAAGGTATATTAAATCTAAATAATTTTTAAAAGTTAATTTTATTATTTAATATATTTAACATACATTTTTATATCAATATAAAAATTGATATTTTGTACATCTATATTTTTTACATCGATATTTTTTTTCAATATTTTTAGACTTACCATTATAAATATAGGATGTCGATATTTTTGACATCGATATTTAAAACTCGATATTTGTGTATGGGGATATTTTGGGCGTCGATATTCTATCAGTGAACTGGTAAAAAAACACTCTTTTAGCCTGGTTAAGTCCCTCCTACAGATTGCTTGCGGATTATCAAATAAATCTGCCATTCCTAACCTGCAAAGTTGTTCTTTTACATACTTTATCCAACAAATAAGATTAACGTGATCAAGTGAAAGACAATCCCTTAGAATATCCTTGCTAAGGGAGTTTTCCTTCTTGATCCATGTTTTCATGCACATGGCAAGGGGGCGGAAAGCCAGCTCATCTGAAAGAAAGGCCATCCCCAGTTCTTCATGCACTACATACAACGGGATGCACCGTGGAACAGAAAGTAACCATCTCAAGAAAGTATTTTAGACGATTTGCAATGCCCCCTGCTCAGTGTAACCCCATATCTCGCTCCCATAAGTGACCTTCGAGATACATTTGGCTCTGTAGATCTGCAGAAGGGCCCTAATCGGTTTAACGCCCAGTCTGGAAGCAAAATTTAAAACTGCATTGGTCGCTCTGGCCAGGTCCCCTTTATTACGAGTAATCAAGGGGCCCCAGCTCAGGCCATCATCAAACACAACACCTAAATATGAAAAGACATTTGTCTTGGGAATTGACGTGATTCCTACTTTAAAAGTATAAGGCTTAACTTACGAGGCCCCACCTGCATTACAAAAGATTTGCTGTGGTTAACCAGTAAGTCCAAATCCTCCATAAAATGTACAAAAGAATTCAACAAGAGTTGTAAACCCCCAGCTGTCCTCACCATGAGGACAGCATCATCTGCGTACAAGAGGACCAGCAAACTACGCTTACCCACGTGAGGGCAATCAACTTTAAATTTCAGAAGGACCTTCTCCAGAGAATTAATGTACAAATTAAAGAGGAAAGGAGCCAGGATACCCCCCTGATGCTCCCCTCTCCTAATAGGAAACTTTTGGGTCACTATAAGGTTTTTAGAGTAACAGACAACCGCATTTGAATCTCTATGGAGATCCCTTAAAAACAAGATGAAGTCCTTGTCTATGCCAATAGAATGCATCATCTGCCATACCTTTGATCTGTTAACACGATTGAAAGATGAGAACAAGTCCATAAATGCTAGGTGGATAAAACCAGTATGTGCCACAGTATACTTGTTCAGGGCCATATATAAACTTAAGCATTGGTCTACTGTTGAATGGCCAGGGCAGAAACCATATTGTACCTCGGCTAAGATCTTATTTTCCTCCGTGCAGGATACGAGCCGGTTTAAGACGATACGACCCACCACCTTTACCACAGAATCCAAAAGGGAGATGGGTCTATAACAATGAGTGCTACCCAAATCCCCCTTTTTAAAGACAGGGACAATGGTCGATAAGGCCCATGAGTCCGGGCGGCCAGCCTTGACCGCCGCATTAATGATTGCCATGAGAGCGGGCACCCAAGTGTCTATGTTCGCAATATAAAGGTCTGGCGGGATCCCATCTGGGCCTGGGGCCTTGTTTTTTTATAGACTCATAATACCTGCTCCGGTCTCTTGTGCTGCAAATATAACCTCAGGTTTAACAATCATGCTTTCCTGTCCTTCCCTAGTGGTTAGGTCGAGCTGGAAAATGGTCTCAAAGTGGCTAACCCAATTGTCCTCTTGGATATGGGCATCCATTAGATTGCCAGTATCATCTGCTAGAAAAGGGCTGTTAATGATGCTCCAAAACTTGGCACTATCGCCTAGGCTACTGGCCTCTACTAGATCTGACCAGGCCTCCTCTTTCAGGACTGACTTACGCTTAGCCAGGGCAACTTTATAGGCTCTTCGATGGTACTTGACAGCCAGAGGGTCTCGAGTTATCACTCCCAGAGCCTCTTTCAGTCTCCTTGAGGCACGGGAGCAGTCGGAATCAAACCATCTCGGTCCCGAGTGCGAAAGGCACCTGCCCGGAGCCCGCAATAAGTTCGCAATAGCACCAGACATATTACCAAAGGCCTCCATAATATCCACTGGGCTGGCTTAACTATCTAAACAGGTTGCACTGAATTAAAACGGCCTCAAAAAGCTGGTTTGGAATGATTTGACCCCACTTCAATCTCCTCCCTCCTTCCACAACTTTCAGGGGAACCCTCAAGCCTGCCTTGGAATATTTTTCTACCCGCGGCCATCCTGTCGAGACACACACATGATTATGATCACTGTGTTCGCTGGCCTTAATGGAAAAGTCCACGATGTAAGAGTAGAAAGGTGTAGAGACTAAAATAAAGTTAATAAAAGTCTCACACCCTCTCCCAGTAAAGGTAGGGGTGATATCAGTTTTCCCTGTGGGCAGCTTATTCATAGCAGATGTAAGATCAAATTCCTGCAAAATAACATTTAATAAGGAGCCCTCAGGAGTGTGTTTCATGTGTAATCCGGCGTAAAGCGCACAACCCGTGTTGTTCACCTCCTGTGTCTTATGTTCCCACGCATATGAACGTTAAAGTCTCCTGCTATAAATATATTGAAGTAATTTTGCCCACTCAGGGAAATATTCCTTAGAAGAGAACCCAACCATGTGATGTTACAAACTTCCGTTGTGGACTCTCCCGCGTTGTAAACATTTAAGAGCAGGAGTTTATTCATCCCATGAGATAATGACATCGCCTGGAGGGTAGGCAAAGTATGGGGCAGTGTGACGGAACTGCCACGGACTGCTAATGAGACAAAAGTTACTAGGCCCCCCTTAGCTCTTCCTAACATGGAAGAGGTGGCTGGCACGAACAAGGTTTTGTAACCTTCCAGATAGAATCTATTCTCAACAGCCCATGTCTCCTGAAGGCAAATCAGATTGAAACCCCTGACAAAAAGCACCCAGTCCAGATCATCAAACTTAATTGCAATACCTGCTGTGTTCCAGGAAATAAACTTGCACCCGCTACGGGTTTGAGAAACTGACCCCACTGCCCCAGTCTAACCCTGTGGTGGGGGGACTTCTGAATTCGGTAAGCTAACGCCCAGTCAATCACAACTGTCCAAGGAACTCAGGGGCGCAAACCTATTTGACGTGGTTACACCAATCCTTGCCTCCCGCTGTTTCATATGACTCATGACATGGGGACGCCTCCATGTATGACCAGATAGCGGCGGTGGATAATTCAAGGGCCTGTAAAAGTAACCCAGCGGCAGTGCCACAATGGCTGAGTTCCGACACCTATAATTACTTTGTGCAACTGAACATAAGATAACATTCACCTTAAAAGAGCTATTAAAGTTAATGATAACACAATCACCCACCCAAGATTTCTTGGCAGTGCCCACCCAGGCTACTCTATAATAATATGATTTTCCACCCTTGGACGGTGTTCAGGTTTAACCAATGCACAACCTTGTTTTTTAAATGGTCGAAGTCTTCAATGATACCCGGGACAAGTGGGGAAATATTGACTAAAACCACTACGAGTGGGGTCGCCTCTGGTGCCAGGTGAACGGTACACAAATTCTGGGTAAAATTACCAGGTTCCCCAGGGCGAGTCCCTCCCCGCTATTCATCAGGTGGACTATTTGGCCTGCTTATTTCAAGACCATAATTCTGATAGAGCTCCAAGTTTGAGGAACCCCCCACCATACTGTTAACTGTCTGTGCTGGTACCGATGGTGCTATGCTGTTCAAGGCAGGAGCTACTGTTGTGGATCGGGCTGTGGATACTGGGTGACTTGTCCGCTGCGTGGCTGCCTCTGACATGTGCCTGGGAGAAGGCCTGAGACCAGACTCATTGCTACAGGAACTTATTGTCATAACCCTTGAGGATGTAGAACATTTGGGCGGTAATATATTGTCCCTTTGCAAAGCAGTGGACAGTTTAGTCAGGTTGGTTTTAATTGCAGATAGACGCAGTAGAATTGGATCCAGTTTGGAGTCCAGTACTGATAGCAAAACTGCTTTGAAAGACTCAAACAAAACAGTCATGTCAGAGCCGGGCTCTACAATGGACGCTAAAGCATTTGGCTGTGATCCAATGCTCTTCCGATGCTTCGCGTGGCCCCTCAAGGAGGGGCCCTTCGTTTTCACTCCCCCTTTTCCCTTCCCCAATCCTGAACTCACCCCATGTGCTGTGCATACCGACTGTGGCGCCGAAGGATGTACGCTACCCTGTGGTGGAGAGGGTGGCGTCGACGGACAGACAGCCTTGGTCGGATCTTGAACCATGTCTGTCAAACCATTATGTGAGCATTGTGCGGGAAACCATGAGTATAAAAGGGTGAGGGAACTTTGGGATGAGGTAGCGATAGGAGATCGAGATAAACGCCAGGTAGTCAACTCAATTGTTTTGTCCAAAACACCAACGGCTCGCTGCAGGAAGGTGTCCATGGTGGTTACTATGTTCGTGGAGTCCTTTGAGGTGGCCCCCACAGGCCTACATTTTTCCATGGAGATAGTATCCAACAGTCCAAGTGACCCTACCAGGGAGGCCCAACTAGAGCCAAAAAAATGTCGACTGTCAAGATGAAAATGTTGGTGAGCCTCAGAGGAAAGGCATGCCTCTGCAATGACAAGACTGCAATTAGGGGGTGCCAATCAGCCAATCAGCAGGGCACCCACCAATCCAGTGCAGAGCCCACACACCTGTATGTTAACAAGTAGGGCTCTTACCACGCTGGGTTTACGGGACTCAAATCCTCCAGATATTACTCCCCGCAGGCTTTGGCAGTTGGCAGTTTCCAGCTCCCAGTCTTAGTACCGCAAAGTCATGGGCTGTAAAGCGACAGAAGGCCAAAGAGGGGGGCCTGGCATGGCCTCCTCCAGGCTATGATGGGCGTCTCCCGCGCCGCGGGAGATGGTCCGCACCTTTATGGTGCACTGTGCATGCGCGGGTCATCTGGGAGCAGCTCCTTCTCCCTCCTTGTCAGTCGTTGCCAAGTCCTGAGTGTCCTTTGCGGCAGCAAAAGAAGAATGAACAACGCGTCCCCAGAAGGAGTCTTTATCCATGGGCTTGGGGTGCAAGCACTATCACCTTTATTTTTTTGTAGGAGTAGTTGTGAAAATAGGATTCAGTTCATGCACATGGTAACTGGGTCCCGCGCTTTGAGGCGCTGACTCCACCTTCTCTTCACCCTGGTTCCTCGCCTCGACCTTAGGGAGATGTTGTTGTAATTGACTGGTGGATACTGGAGCGTTGTGGTTGCTGTTCAGTAGTTGCTGTTGGCGGCCACTTTATTTCTTTTATCCAGCCACCCGATCCCCAAGAGAAATTCTGGAAATGCCAGAAGCCTTGGACAGCTGTCGAGGCCGCCAGCTCCGATTTCTCCAGCTGGGTCTAGATGCTGGGGCTGCTTCACACTCCCCGCTTCCCTAGCGCGGCGTGTCCCAGCACAAGGTGGCAGTGTTTTTTGGGCAGCAGCCGCTGCGGTGCTTCAGTGCTTCGCCAAATCAGTTTGGGTGGGTATGGGAAATCACACTCACGCGCTCGAACTCCCAGGTTAAACTAACCGGGTGGCCCGGGTTAGGTGGCCTGGGACCGATACTCCACCGAACTTCATCTCCAGCCACGCCCCCTATGTTCGTACGTCCTCTCCACTAACCAGCACTAGCCATTCTGTTGCAACGCAGCCATTTTGGGCTTCCACTAAAAACATAATTTATAGGGTGCCACCAATATTTGGGATTTCTCCCTGTTTTTCAATCGTCAAATGCTGAAACTCATTAAGCATATCCACTGATTCAATGTTACGTTTGTTAACAGTTCTGGTGAGACACCACCTCATTCTAAACTGAGTCCTAATTCAAAGTAAGTGGAAAGTTTGCAGACTGTTGTACTGGTCATTGACGGCTGAATGGTAAACTATTTGATGAAAATGATTAAGGACATCTAAAACCATGATGCCCGCTGTTAGAAATTGGGTCTGTAGTTGGCAGAGGTATGCACCCTGTCCAAGTAGGTACCACAATCTTAGTCAGAGTAAGTCAGATACACACCCTAATGAACCTGTGCTCACCCTCTGGTAGCTTGGCACAGAGCAGTCGGGCTTAACTTAAGAGGCAATGTGTAAGGTATATGTGCAACAATTAAAAACAGTAAAACTGTGAAAACACCACACACAAATATACCAAACCTGGATATACAAATAGAGCTTACTTTTTTGAGCAAAACAAGACCAAAACGACAAAAATCAAATGAGTAGAACTGGAGTTATGAATTTTAAAGAATATCTGCAAATATAGGGGTCGATTCCGATCTCGGACGGAAGCGCACCTAACACTATTCGTCCGGAAAAAACCAAGCCGAACGCGTGTTTCCCGACCGATTCGAACAGTCGTCCGAACGAGCAAGGACGATGCGCATAACTGCTAAGATTCCGAGCGAGCCGTACGTACCCATTCCAGCTCCTGTTCCCCGCCCGAGCCGGATCCGTAAACGCCGAATCGAGTCGCGAGGAAGCAAATATACAGCACCTCCCGGTCAGACTAGTACGATGCGCCTTCCGTACGCGCCGAACCCGTCGCTACGTCCGGCACGTCAGAGCATCTGGGAGAGCTGCACATAAGCTCCGATTCGCGCCACAAGACGTTCCACAGCTACAAGACGAACAAGCCAGCGACGAGTACGAGTCGAAGCCACGAGAAACCCGAACGAGACGACCCAACCATGAATCCCATCGCGCAGGTTCTACCAATATTCTACATCTATTACCGGAACCGGTACGCACGCGTACGGCGCAGACGGTAAGTCAAACACCCACTACACAAACAAACGACACGTACCCAACATATGTCACACACACATAGGGATGCAGAAATTACGTACACTAGCAACAGCCGAACCATAGGGGCGGGATGGCCATCACCAATGCCATACACACCCATAGGGGCCTGATGGCTACCACTACCACCACCCCTACTCATGTGGGCCTGGATGCCTGTCACTACTACCATCCCCACTCATAGCGGGATGGATGCCTACCACTAACAACACCCCTACTCAGGGGGGCCTGGGTGCCTACCACCACCACCACCCCTACTCAGGGGGGCCTGGATGCCTGTCACTACTACCATCCCCACTCATAGGGGGATGGATGCCTACCACTAACACCACCCCTACTCATGGGGGCCTGGATGCCAACCACTACCACCACCCTACTCATGGGGGCCTGGATGCCTACCACTACCACCACCCTACTCATGGGGGCCTGGATGCCTACCACTACCACCACCCCTACTTATGGGGGCCTGGATGCCTGTCACTACTACCATCCCCACTCATAGGGGGATGGATGCCTACCACTACCACCACCCCTACTCATGTGGGCCTGGATGCCTGTCACTACTACCATCCCCACTCATAGGGGGATGGATGCCTACCACTAACACCACCCCTACTCATGGGGGCCTGGATGCCTACCACCACCATCACCCCTACTCATGGGGGCCTGGATGCTTGTCACTACTACCATCCCCACTCATAGGGGGATGGATGCTTACCACTAACACCACCCCTACTCATGGGGGCCTGGATGCCTACCACTACCACCAACCTACTCATGGGGGCCTGGATGCCTAGCACTACCACCACCCTACTCATGGGGGCCTGGATGCCTACCACTACCACCACCCTACTCATGGGGGCCTGGATGCCTACCACTACCACCACCCCTACTCAGGGGGCCTGGATGCCTACCACTACCACCACCCCTACTCATGTGGGCCTGGATGCCTGTCACTACTACCATCCCCACTCATAGGGGGATGGATACCTACCACTAACACCACCCCTACTCATGGGGGCCTGGATGCCTGTCACTACTACCATCCCCACTCATAGGGGGATGGATGCCTACCACTAACACCACCCCTACTCATGGGGGCCTGGATGCCTACCACCACCACCACCCCTACTCATGGGGGCCTGGATGCCTGTCACTACTACCATCCCCACTCATAGGGGGATGGATGCCTACCACTAACACCACCCCTACTCATGGGGGCCTGGATGCCTGTCACTACTACCATCCCCACTCATAGGGGGATGGATGCCTACCACTACCACCACCCCTACTCATAGGGGGATGGATGCCTACCACTACCACCACCCCTACTCATGGGGGCCTGGATGCCTGTCACTACTACCATCCCCACTCATAGGGGGATGGATGCCTACCACTACCACCACCCCTACTCATGGGGGCCTGGATGCCTACCACTACCCCCACCCCTACTCATGGGGGCCTGGATGCCTGTCACTACTACCATCCCCACTCATAGGGGGATGTATGCCTACCACTAACACAACCCCTACTCATGGGGGCCTGGATGCCTACCACTACCACCACCCTACTCATGGGGGCCTGGATGCCTACCACTACCACCACCCCTACTCAGGGGGGCCTGGATGCCTACCACTAACACCATCCCTACTCATGTGGGCCTGGATGCCTGTCACTACTACCATCCCCACTCATAGGGGGATGGATGCCTACCACTAACACCACCCCTACTCATGGGGGCCTGGATGCCTACCACTACTACCATCCCCACTCATAGGATGGGTAATGCATGACACAACCAGCATACTCCAACATAAGGAATGTCAGAAAAAGACATCCACCCAACAACATGACAAGAGTGTGTAGTCTGTGTCAAATGCTTACAACACTGAACATGACATTGAACATACAATGTGACCCCCTATCACATGTGTCACACATAAATGTGTGTGGCCTCCACAATGCAAGCAGACCATGACCACTGTGGGAATGGGGTCTAAACCCCCATCATCACAGTGACCAAAATGTAAGTGTGGGGTCCATAACTGAAGCACATTTTGAACATTGTGGCAATGGGGTCTAAACCCCCATCATCACAGTGATCAAAAGGTAAGTGTGGGGTCCATAACTGAAGCACATTTGGAACATTGAGGCAATGGGGTCTAAACCCCCATCATCACAGTGACCAAAAGGTAAGTGTGGGGTCCATAACTGAAGCACATTTTGAACATTGTGGCAATGGGGTCTAAACCCCCATCATCACAGTGACCAAAAGGTAAGTGTGGGGTCCATAACTGAAGCACATTTTGAACATTGTGGCAATGGGGTCTAAACCCCCATCATCACAGTAACCAAAAGGTAAGTGTGGGGTCCATAGCTGAAGCACATTTAGGACATTGTGGCAATGGGGTCTAAACCCCCATCATCACAGTGACCAAAATGTAAGTGTGGGGTCCATAGCTGAAACATATTTTGAACATTGTGGCAATGGGGTCTAAACCCCCATCATCACAGTGACCAAAAGGTAAGTGTGGGGTCCATAGCTGAAGCACATTTTGAACATTGTGGCAATGGGGTCTAAACCCCCATCATCACAGTGACCAAAAGGTAAGTGTTGTCATGGAAAAAGCTGCAACTGCCAAACAGCATGGATGATTCCTGGTCACACAACAACAAACACATCAGTGGCAAAGTAGTGCTTGTGTCCCATAGCAACATAGATTGGGTGAGGCAAACAGTGCAGTGCAAATAAAACATACCTTTGGGGGCTGACATTGTCAACATTTATCAATCACACAATGACAGAAGTGACCATCATAATGCAGACCCACATATCTGCACCAATGGACACACAAATGTAGATATCCTGTGGAGACTGTAGATGTGAGGTGAACAAATACCAAACCATGGCAGCAATGGGACATACAAACCATGATTATTGTGCTGACTGATGACCTAGGAATCCCAGGGACAGCAGGGGAAATCCACCAAACAACATACAGCCAATGGCACACTAAAGATATGCCAATGCAGTGGTGCAGATGCACAAACACAAACAGGCAGCCTCACACTGCATATCAAACACAACAGGTGATGGGGGGGGGGGTGCCAGTGTCCCTAGGCAACCACACAACACATGAGGAGGCCTGAATCCCAATTACACAGATGTGTATACAGTGCCACACAAAAGTAACTCATGGATCGGATTCCCCTATGTGGGCAATCAGGCATTGTTAGATGAGAGGGAGCCCAAATTACACATGTCACACAAGCTTGTAGGAACAGCAACAGACAGACACACCACAGCACTACCCCCAGGGACCCCACATTGTGGTGACACGAGCCTGCATGATAATCCCACTGTGATGACAAAGGTAGATGTCGTTCACACTGTGAACCACAGTCATGTGTCCTGAGCAACTAACTACCATCACACCTACACAAGCACAAATCAATCAGCACGGCCTGTCAGCCAAGGCCAATATGGAGGTAGGGGTCTAGCCATGCAACAACTCACATTTGCACATACTCAACACCACACACCTTGATCTCCACCAATGTGCAGCAGTGAAGCTCACATGGACTGGTGACATTGCACATGCACCCATGACAATCCCAGGGGTGGTGGTGGGAACTAAGGTGCAGAAACCCATCACACATGGCCAGTCAACAAGACTCGTGAATGTCTGACACACTGCACAGTACGCCGTACATGGGCATGACGTGAAATCCACTACAATCAATGGGATCCCGGCCACAGTCACACACCAATGAAGAAGCCAAGGTGACCCACAAAGAACACACATAGACAACTTCCAACATTGTAGCTCTGACCCTGAGGAGTGGCAGTAGTCACACACACGTGTCACAATCACTGAAAGCTACCACAAACTGTAAATTACATGACTTGTGTAACCAACAAGTGCCAAGGGAAATCCTGACTGTGTCCCATCTGCGTCTGCCCACATCCCCAGCCCTGACAACAAAGACAACTAGGGATGACAACCTGATGAACATTAGTTTGCAATGCACCCACATCCCGGAGAAACCAGGTCCAAGATGCTGGATGAACACAGGACAACTCAGCAAGCATCACAAACAGGAACATCCCTAGGGACACAGCCTGTGTAGGAAAAGGGAAGGGAACACACACAGACATGCTCACACAACACACAACACGGGCCCAGGCAATGTCACGGGATTACACACTGCCATGAGGGCACTCCACTCCTGTGGAAGGTCCGCTGTGCCAAACCTTGTCTGTGCACGACTCAAACATGTCAGCAGAACACTCGGTCAGTGAGTCAACAACTACAACACACTGAAGGCTCTGCTCACATCAGCCTGGGTACGGGAGTGTCACGTCAGTCACCTGCATACACCCAAAACCCGTGTCAAGCAAGTTGCACTGTATACACAGATGAGTCCTTCAACATTGATGTGCTAAACTGCATGTCCAGTGGAGATGGGCACACAGTCAGGGAAATAGAAACATTGAACAGTGGTAAGCCCACCAGATGTGCATCAGTGTAAGCCAAAGATGTTAATTTACAAATGCAAAACGTACATCCCTTTGTCAAATGCTGAACATTACACCCTCAGACTGCAACAAAGGATGCTATAGATCCAGACTACATTAGGACACATATCCCATGGACCACATGGAGTCCATCACAGCAACACTTCATTTTCCTGATCTGAACACTATTACAACTGCAAATGCATGATGATACTCATCTACATCATGTACATCCAAAGAAAAACACAAGTAAACAAAAAGAGGCTTTATTCAGCAAATGTTAAACTAAAATTTTAAGTCCAAAAGAAACTAAGGCCAATGGCCAGTCCAAATACACAGTCCCAACAGGGTGATACGTGACAACTTGTCACCCATTGCTTGCCTGCACTGGTACGGACAGGGGACATCCCCCTCGGAGGGGCATACAAGGGGCAGGCCAGGCACCGCAGGGACAGGATCAGGGGATGCCAGAAGGAGGCAGTGAAGGGGTGGTGGGTGCAGGAGTGTAACCGGCAACTGCAGTGGAGGTGTCTGACTCAGTGGGGGCCGGCACCACTGTAGGGCACAAGTCAGATGGTGTGGGTGCTGCAACCACTGCAGTGGGCCGGTCAGATGGAGTGGACTGGGTCCCCACTGCAGTGCCCGAGTCAGACGGGGTGGTTGTGGACTCCACTGCAGTGCATAACTCCAAGGGAGTGGAAGGGGGGGCAGATGAGGTGGGCAGGACAGAGGGGAGTCCCGGTCTCCACACCAGTGGCACAAACAGGCAGAGCGTCTGGTTTTGGGGTGGAAGAGCAAGTGGTAGGGGGGGAGGGCCTAAGCAGTTTGGGGATGCGGTATCGGTGTGTGGGGGAACCTGGGGCAGGGGGTGGCAGTGGAACCTGTGGAGTGGTGGCCTGGGGGATGGAGGAGAGAGACTGTGTGGTGGAGCTGCGTGGTGGTGGTGGTGGGGTCTTGCCCTTCCTGGTCCAGGGGGACTTTTGAATGGGGTCCTCAGTCTGCCTGTGCGTGGGGGAGGGTGTCCGGGTGTGAGGGGCACTCCCCTCTGTGTGTGGTGGTCGCCTCTTCCGCCTGGACTTTGTGTCAGATATATCTGTGGGGAAGAGGCCAAGCTCACAGAGGAAGAGCTTCTGGGAGGGGGGGGTTGCAGGTGAGGCAAGGGAAGGGGTTTTGGAGGGAGAGGTATCTGAGGACTGCGGAGTGCTCGTGGATGCGTGTGTGTGTGTGTGTCTGGGCCCCATCCCCTGTGAGTGAGGTATCAGTCCCCTGACTGTGCGTGCATGTGCGTATGGATTTTGGCTTGTGTGTCTGTGTGCTGCTTGTGTCTGTGCTGGTGCGTGCCGGTGCCGGTGTGTGTGTGCTTGGGACAGGTAGGGTGCTGGGGATTGTGGATGGGGCAGAGGTAGGAGGGGTGAGGGACTGTTGCAGGAGGGACACTGCTGCCGTCAGTGAGGATGCCATGGACTGATTGGTCCGATGTAGGGCAGACATGCCAGATGACATGCCCTCCATGAATGACACCAGTTGTGTCAACAGACCCGTGTGTGCATGGAGGACACTCAGCATTGATGTCTGCCCTACATGGATCTGTTTCAGCAAGTCCACAGACTCCACACTCAGGGCAGCAGGGGGACAGAGGCAGGGGGTGCGGTGCCTGGCATGAAGGAGACACGCTCCTCTACACGGGAGCCTCCACGGACATGTGGGATGGGAGCAGATGGGAGGGTGGAGATGGTGGTGGTGGCGGGGACAGACTTGCATGACGTTGCCTCTGGTCTGCTGATACCCGCCTCCACAAGGGAGTCCTCACTGGAAGTGCTGTTTTCCCCAGCCGAGGTGGTCGTAGCTGAGGTCTCCTCAGTGTGGCTCCCCTCACCCTCCGTGCCACTGGGTCCCTCGCTCTCCCCTACAGTTGACCCAGTCTGGCTCTGCCGCTCCTCTTGGTCCGTGGAGCTGTCTCCTCCTGTGGCCGTGGATGTATCTGCAAACAATCAGGATAAACAGAGCAACATTAGTCACCTGTACTGACCACACACACCACAGTAAGTACAGCACATCACAGAGCAAGCCCTGCCATCATTTGCTAGACATTGCAATAAGTGCTGACACTGATTTGAAGAAGTCCATTGTCTGCCTGACAGTCAGTCATGCCATACATATCCTACCTGCCCATGCACCCATCTGTCTGCTGCCTGTTGTATGCAACTAATCATATGTGCACACATGCACCACATAGACAGTTGTTGGACATCCAAGAGAACATATGGAAATGTGTCACTCCAAACACATGCCATCTCCTGCCACTGACTCAGTACATGTGTCAGGAAAAGTGATGGGCAAAGTCTCTGTTGATATGCGGGTTTTGCTTCCATCACCAGACACAATGATGTCCTCATGTCCTGATAGACAATGCGACAATGGTGTGCATGCAGGACATATCACACCACTGCTGGATCACCCTTTGCGATTGGAATGTCATGGCACAGGCCTGTCTGGCAAGTCAGTCATAACTGTCTCCTGTCACAGGGGCAGTGCATACACACAACACCAGTCTGCACTGTGTCACAATCATGGAAGTTTTTGAAATGTAAGCCCTGTAGCTGACAGGTGCACATGTGCACCCCTGGCCACCCACATCATGAGATCTGAGATGATCCCACGTCAATCAAATGAGACATTTGAGTGACTGCAAACACAAATCCATACACATGAGCACTTCACCGTCTGATGAGAATGAACCAAAGCTGCCTGCACCTCAATGTTTCATACAACATTGTGCACAGTCAAGGGATCAGAGACCTATGCATTAACCTATGTGCAGATCCCATAGTCACAACTCAGATGGCTGGCCACCCCAAATTGTTAAACACTCCAGGAGTCCAAAAAGCAAGACCACACCACGGTGACACAGAGGCATACACCTGAGTGCACTCTTCACAATGCCCAATATGTATGCTGACACACGGGAGTGGGAGAACAGAGTGCCTCTGATGTACGGAGTAGGCATTACAGTCCTGGTCCATGTGCAACATGGTATTACCCTGAACACTAGGCAGGTGGCTATGCATGTGTCACACACATGATTTACATACTTCTGAGGCTCCTACCTTGGTCTCTGCTGCAGCATGGGTGTGTGGCACATACCCCAGACATGTGGTGAGTCAGAGCAGCAATTGGAACACATATCAAAGTCATACCCAGAGTACATGTCAGATCACAGGCATTGTGAGCAATTGTACCACCCATGCAGCCCATCACAAAGTTCCTGTAACTGATGCTGTCCCCAACTTGAACCACAGGTAACTGCAAGTACACAGTACCCAAGTGACCTAGGTCACAGACTGTAAGGGCCACACCTGTATATCAGATGAGGAGGGGGCATGACACAAGTGAGGGACATGAGTCCAGGACGACATGACAGTTGTACTGTGGAAGTGGAACCAGGCTAAAGGTGTGCATAGAGCTGTCAGTCATAGTACACAGTTAAGGCTAGCACTTACCCCCTCCTTGCTGCTGTCTGGCCTTCAGCTGCCCATCCAGGTCAGGGAAGACCACCGCCAGGATCCGGAGCATGTGGGGGGTCAGGGTCCGGTGTCCGCCCCTCCTGCGAGGAGGCGACAGCTTCAGCTGGACCCTTGCGATCCTCCCGGTCCAGCCCGAAGGTACTGCCACCTCTTCTGGCAGTTGCGGATCCTGCGCCTGTAGACCCCCACAGATCGTACTGCCCGGACGATGGTCAGCCAGATCTCCTACTTCTGGTGGGCATCAACCTGTGAGGATGACAAAGTGAAAAGGCCATTACTACACATGCAACATTTCCGTGCATCACACAGTTGGATATACATGTCTCAATCACAGGGGCATATGATGTACACAGGTAGGTCAACTATGGCTATGAACAGTTTGCCAGCAGTTACTAAATGGTATCATTGCCTGGGAAGTCAAACCTTGTTGGAATGCACTGTTACTGCACTATACCTGTTCAGTGCATGTGACTACACACTTTGGGGGGTGACATGTACTCAGTGAGCATGCTAGCCACTGGTGTACACACTGTAAGTCTTGCTAGTCAGACAACATGCACAATTAGTAAGGCAGTGGACAGCACACTCACCTGCTCCCCTGGTTTCCCATACAGCTTGCTGTACTGTGGAAGGAGGCTGTCCAGCAGGGCCTGGTTCTCCTCAGTGCTGAAGGCTGGGGCTCTATCCACAGTACGTGACATTGCAGTAGCCAGAGGATGCAGAGACAGCAGCAGTGGTGGTGGCAGATGTCGTCCTGGAGCATGTAGTGCAGGCAAGTGAGCTCTCAGGGGAACAGCCAGCATTATATGTGTGCTGCAGAGGCAGATACTGTCCCATGTGTCCAAAGTGATAGGTCCAAGTCGTTTGCATCTTCTGAATCTGGCCAATCCATGGAATTGCACCACTTATACACGCCCACAGCATCCTTCAAAAGTTCAACTTCATGACACCAATGAATTTGCAACATTGTTGTGGGTGGCCAACTGAATTCACTGCATTCGACTCGTTTAAGCTTCGAAAACGTGTCCGTTACCATGTCAGGCCATAGCCAATGCGTGCGCACCGATCGGACCATTGCTGTACGACGCGTATTTCGAAAAACAACACGCATCCGTCCACATCATATGCAATGGCCAATGCGTGCACACCGATCGGTCCATTGCTGTACAACGCGTATTTCGGATGACAACACACATCCGTCCACATCATATGCAATGGCCAATGCGTGCGCACCGATCGGTCCATTGCTGTACAACGCGTATTTCGGATGACAACACGCATCCGTCCACATCATATGCAATGGCCAATGCGTGCGCACCGATTGGTCCATTGCTGTACAACGCGTATTTCGGATGACAACACGCATCCATCCACATCATATGCAATTGCCAATGCGTGCACACGGATCGGTCCATTGCTGTACGACGCGTCCCTGTACAAGTCACTCGCATATGTCACCATGGTTCTCACTGGTGAATGTATGCCAGCCACAATTACTTGCCAGGGACTCAGGGGCACACCTACAACACCACAGCCTGTCCACACTGTATCCTAAGGCATGTAAGGCTGCATTACCTGTGTGTGTATGGGGGTCAACATGTGGTTTTTTTGGTGGCACTTGGGGGCAGCCACTCCCAGGCTGTGCACGTGTTCATGGGGACAGAATCCTTTGTGTGTTGTGCACATGACCACTGTGATGTGCAACTGTTCAGTTCAGAGCATGTGGCATGGTCACATTTCCAGGTTGTGTATGTGTATGTCATGTCACATACACCCTGAGTCCCATGTGGGAAGGTATGTACATCACACGGTGACCCATTGCCACAATAGTGATGGCCCTCCACAGTCTGTGTGCATGTTGTGTTTCAGATGTCTCTGATTCCATGTGCACAATGGGAGACAGTCTCCACATCCACGTTGTTTGTGCATCGACTTTGATGTTGTGCGTGTGTGTGTCACAGACGTCCATGTCTGTCCTGCAAAGGCAACAGGGGCCACTACCTGTGGGAGTCATGGTTGTTTTGCTGATGTGTACATGATACGCCATGTCATGCCAGTGTCCATGTGGCAATACAGGGTCCCTGGGAATCTACCTGTCAATGAGCTGTGATGCCTGTGGCACATCTGTCCTCACTTGTCACTGTGGTGTGTGTTTGAAACGTGACAGCAGTACATGGGTACTGTGACACAGCCTAATGATTTCCCATAGCACAACCTGGAACTTGTTGTCAACACATGTTGAACTGTGATGTTAGATGTTGGCCATGTAGGTGCCATATATGTCCATACAGAACGGCACACACATCAAGTACTTGTGTCTCGTAATGATGTATCATGTGATATTGAGTATGGTCAATGCCACATATGTGGGGTGACTGACAATCTTTCTTTGTTCACCTATGCACTGCAGGGCACCAGCTGTCCATAGACCATTCCCTGACCTTGCAACCATGGTTGAACGTGACTGCATCCGACGGTACCGCTTCAACAGGCCGCTGATTGAGGAATTGGCGGTGCGGTTGGCCCCACATTTGCAACCTGCCCGGACATACCCTACAGCGCTGACCCCCAAGGTGAAGGTGATGGCAGCCCTACACTTCTTTGCCACCGGTACCTTTCAACACACTGTGGCGTCACTTGGTGGGATGTCACAGACCATGTTCAGCCGTGTGCTACGCAATGTTTTGGAGGCAATGTTGAGATACCTGAACCAGTACATCTATTTCCCTAAACGTCAACAACTCACTGACATCAAGAGTGACTTCTATGCCCTGGGGAGGATGCCACATGTCATTGGCTCCATTGATGGGACACATGTGGCTTTGGTACCACCACAGGCACATGAGCAGGCATACAGGAACAGGAAACATTACCATTCTATCAATGCTCTGGTGGTATGTCTTGCAGATATGAGCATCTCACATGTGTGTGCACGTTTCCCCGGTTCTGCACACGATGCCTACGTGATGAGGAGTAGTTGCATCCCGAGGATGATGTCACAGATGCAGAACCAGCGTGCCTGGCTTGTCGGTGTGTACTGACTTTGTACCATTGTGTGTGTTCTGCAATGTTGTATTCCACCCTCTTTTCCAACTCAGCTATTGTGCAATTGTCTGTATGTAGGTGACTCCGGATACCCCAACGTGCCGTGGTTGCTGACACCCCTCAGGAACCCTGTGACACCAGCCCAGATGCGCTACAATGAGGCACATGGTCAGACCAGGAGAGTGATCGAGCGGACATTTGGTCTCCTGAAGAGCCGCTTTCGCTGCCTGGACAAGACAGGAGGGGCCCTCCCATATGCCCCAGCAAAGGTGTGCAAGATTGTCATCGTCTGCTGCATGCTACACAACCTGGCAGTGCGGAAGGAGTTGCCTCTCATCCTGGATGACGATGACCAACATCCGCCACCTGTGGAGGATCCTGGCCTGGGCCACGATGCCAGTGATGATGATGATGATGAGGGTGATGTCCGCACACAGCTCATCACCAACTTCTTCAGCTGAATGTGAGTATCATGTCAATGATTTGAGTTTGCATGATATGTGTTGGTGGTGCTCTGTTGCTGTTTGAGTGTGGCCATGTGCTACTTGACTGGATGCGTGCAGCGATGTGTCCTTACAGGTAGTCTGTACTCCCCAACAGTGTTGACATGCTAACTTGGTTTTGTGTAGGTATCTTGTGACATGTATTGTGCATGAGTATTGCAGTTCTGTCCTGTTCTTCAGTGCTTTTGACTGTGTGTCATGTCTGTCCTTCACAGGGTACTTTCAGAGTTGTTTGGTCAACTCGGATCCCCCAACACCATGATTCAGCTTTCAGGGTGGGAGCAGTCGTTTCCCTACATGTGATGTGCCACACACCCCTGGACTTTATTTCTTCTACACTTGTTGACTGTGTGGCCACTGCCACGTGGGATTACATTGCATTTGTAGTGGAAACAACATGTTGCAAATGTGTAATAAACCTGTGCTTCACTTTGGGATGTGCGTTGTCTGTGGTCACACATCTGCCTGACATTTGCTTACTGCACCTGTGGGCTAGTTAACACAGACTGTGAATAGGTGTGGTGTCTGTGCATTCCACTGTATTTCCTGGCAACATCAGTGTAGGCGATGAGTCAGATGGCCCTGGTGTGTATGTGTTGTGTAGCCCTAGTGGTGTGTCTCCCTCATATGTGTCACGTCACCATGACTCACATGACGGTGTAGAACTTGCTGTAGCAGTTAGCATGCACAGTGTCATTTAGCAGATCATCATCTCCATGACAAAAACAACATTGGAATCACAACAGAGGCAAGTATGGTGTATTAGTGAGTTTATTTACATACATGTGTGAGGATAGTGCACAGGATGGTGGGTGCTGTACATTGGGATTGGAATCCAAAGTTCCCAGATGAGTTGGAAGTGTTGGTAGCAGAAATGTCCTGAGTAAAGTCCACAGTCATCTGATACATTTGTCCAACTTAAACTCCCCATGTCATGTGGGAGAGTTGGGTTGCATTCGACAGGGTGAACAGTTTGCACACAAAGGAGAATTTCCAGAACAGGTGTTGGGTTCCTGGGGATGTACATGGCCTTCGGCCTCTCAGTTGTCCTTCCTCGGATTACCCCTCTTCTTTCTGGGGGGACCCTCACGTGCAGGCCGCTGCGGTGCAGAGGACTCTCCACCAGAGTCATCCTCCCTCCCTGTGGCAGTTGCAGTTGTTGCGGCACCAGATGTTGTGGGCACACATGGAGGTGTGGACATGTTGGTGCTAATCTGGCGGAGGCATGTCAATATGTCCCTCTGCACCGCTGTCAGTTCTTCCAATGTGTCCCACTTGGACTCCATGCCAGACATGTGTGTCTCCACATGGGACATGTGTGTCTCCACACGGGACATGTGGGAGTTCAAGCGGGCATGATGGGCAGCCTGCTGCTGTTGAATGTCCTTGAGGATCCCCACTACCTGGCTGACCTCTCCGGTGCTATTCTGGTACGCATCAGCAATGCGTACCAGTTGTGGGTCATCATGCAGTCCAGATCCCTCTGCAAACAGCGACCTCTGCCTACCACCCCTCCCACCACCTCTGGCCACACGTGCAGGACCTGCGGTGGCACGCACAGGTGACCCTAGGCCCCCTTGGGGGTTGGTACTGGGGTTGTTGTCTGTTGCTTCACGGTGGGCTGGGGTCCCTGTGCTGTTGTCATTCAGTTTCCTTGGTCTGTCCGTGTCGGCGGGGGTGGTCTGTGTGTTGCCAGATGTTGGAGGAATGGGTGCAGGGGGTGCAGATGGTGGTCCTGCTGGTGCTGCATGATGACTCACACCGGAGGTGCCAGGTTGGTCTTCGCCATCCGATAAGGGCAGAGGCTGTTCCACACCAGAGAGCTCAGGGGCCACCGGAGCCTGGGACAGGGACTCCTCCTCATCTGCTGCTGTGTCCCCATCATCACCTGTTTTTGGAAGAGACACACAATGTATGTTATGTTTCTGCAGGCTTCAATGGTTCAAAAACATGACAGTTGTGACTGTACCTCTGGATGCGGGCCTGTACATTGCATTGTCCTAAGTTGTCACAGTCAGAGGTTGATATTGGTGTGGCTCATTGTCCTGCCAACCTGATGCATTTCAATGTGGATGTTGAGGTGTGTGCATGACCAGCATTGGTGGTATTTGGTTGACATCCGGATCTCCTTCTCCCCCAGCCCAGTTATCCCACCATGAAGCATGCCACCCTTGCAGTGGGTGCAGGTTAACTCTCAGGATGTCAGTCAGTGGTGTCCTGCTGTTGGTTGGTGCCCAGTTCCCAGCAGGGCCTGGTACTCCCCACAACAGAGCACCATTGTCAGACATCTTAGAAGTGGCTTTTCACTCCCTGTGAGGTGTGCATGCTTCAGTGTGAGCTTGCTGGGCCATGTGGTTGGGGGATGTTGAGCTGTGACTACCACTCCCACCATGCTATTGCCTATACCCCCTTCCCAGCATGCCCATACTTCCTTCCTTTTGACTCTGCTTCCCTGTGGGGTAGTGTGCCTGTGCTGACAGGATGGCTGACAGTGTTGTCCTGGCGTTTGTTTGGCTACAAGTCCCAAAAGTGTCCCTGTGCTTCACACAGCATAACCCAGTGTGGTTGTTCTTTGTGGGATATTTAATTAGAGTGTGAGGCATTGCATTCTCCCAGGTGAGTTGTGTGGAGTTTGTGTTAAGGGGGGGTATGAGAAAAGCTGCTTGTGACTATGGTCAGAGCTGTCAGTCCTCCTTCCCACCCAGCCAGATATCCCACCATGGAACGTGCTTCCATTGCAGGGAGTGCAAGTTGGCTTTCAGGATGTCAGTCAGTGGTGTCCTGCTGTTGGTTTGTGCACAGTTCCCAGCAGGGCCTTCTGTTCCCCACAGCAGTACCCAGTGTCAGCCATCTTGTCAGTTCTTTTCCACTCCCTGTGATGTGAGCATGGTTCAGAGTGGTGTTGATGGGCCAATTGTGAGGGTGACCAATATCTGTGACTACAACTCCCATCATGCTATTGCCTACACCCCCCTTCCCAGCATGCCCATACTTCCTTCCTTTTGAGTCAACTTCACTGTGTGTGAGTGTGACAGCAATGGCAAGATGGCTGACAGTGGTGTCCTGCTGTTGGTTGGTGCACAGTTCCCAGCAGGGCCTTGTGCTCCCCACAGCAGTACCCAGTGTCAGCCATCTTGTCAGTTCTATTCCACTCCCTGTGATGTGAGCATGGTTCAGAGTGGTGTTGATGGGCCAATTGTGAGGGTGACCAATATCTGTGACTACAACTCCCATCATGCTATTGCCTAAACCCCCCTTCCCAGTATGCCCATACTTCCTTCCTTTTGAGTCGACTTCACTGTGTGTGAGTGGGACAGCAATGGCAAGATGGCTGACAGTGGTGTCCTGCTGTTTGTTGGTGCACAGTTCCCAGCAGGGCCTTGTGCTCCCCACAGCAGTACCCAGTGTCAGCCATCTTGTCAGTTCTTTTCCACTGCCTGTGATGTGAGCATGGTTCAGAGTGGTGTTGATGGGCCAATTGTGAGGGTGACCAATATCTGTGACTACAACTCCCATCATGCTATTGCCTACACTCCCCTTCCCAGCATGCCCATACTTCCTTCCTTTTGAGTCGACTTCACTGTGTGTGAGTGTGACAGCAATGGCAAGATGGCTGACAGTGGTGTCCTGCTGTTGGTTGGTGCACAGTTCCCAGCAGGGCCTTGTGCTCCCCACAGCAGTACCCAGTGTCAGCCATCTTGTCAGTTCATTTCCACTGCCTGTGATGTGAGCATGGTTCAGAGTGGTGTTGATGGGCCAATTGTGAGGGTGACCAATATCTGTGACTACAACTCCCATCATGCTATTGGCTACACTCACTTCACCAGCATACACAGAATTCCTTCCTTTCAGTGAGCTTCCCTGTGAGGTGGTGTTCTAGTGGTGGCAAAATATCTGACTGTGTTTGTTGGTTAGATTTGTGCCACTGCCTTGCTCTATTTGTTGTTAGGTGTGTACATGTCATGACACAGTTACATATCACTATGAGATGGCATGTATTGTGTTTATCTAACTAACATACACATCTTGGGATGATTATCTTTTGGTTGCTGAGGATTTGCTAAGGGTGCATGGTTTGACTATCCCCTTGACAGTGATGTGTGTGTATTGTCACACAATATTGGGTATATTGGTTGTGTACTCACCAGGCTCTGGGATGTTTGATAGTCCATATAGGCTCACTGGTGGTAGGATGGCCCGCACCTTCTCCTCCCAGGGCCTGAGGTATACTGGTTTGAAGGAGGGCCACTGCCGGTGCGATTACTCAAGCGTAATCCTTCTTCAGTAGGTCCTTGACCCTCCTGCGCACATCATACCACCTGTTCTGGATGTCTTCCTTTGTGCGCAAACATGGTGATTGTGCATTCACCCTGTCGACGATCCTCTCCCACATCTTGGTATTCTGCGACATGGGGGTCTGTTGAACCAATGTACCAAACAACTGTGACTCTAACCTGAGGATTTCATCTACCAGGACTTCCAATTCATTATCTAGGAACTTTGGATTCTTCTTTGGGGGCATGGTGATGGGTGGTGGTGGGGATTGATGTGTGTGTGAGTGTGCAAGTGAGGGTGGGTGAGTGTAGGTTTTGCTGGGTGTATGTGAGGGTGCTATTTGGGAGGTGCTAATGGTGTGTGGCTTGTGTGATGGATGAGTTGTGGGTGTGTCTGTGTTTGCTGTCTGATGGTGTTCTGTGCTGGCAGGTCAGTTGAATTTGCAAAGGATCATGGTAGTGATTTGTGGCCTTTATATGGGTGGAGTTGTGGGTGTGTCTTTGTTCCATGTTTTTCCCCCCTTGTATTTATTGACTTTGTCATTGTTTGTTTGGCCCTTTTTTTTTGTATTTTTCCTTTGTGTGTTTTGGGCATGTAGGAGACGTTCTTCTGACCGAGTAGGACGCTGCAGTTGGCTCGTGCGGGCTTCTCCAAGTCTTTCAGGCTTCGTTCCTGATGGGTTTCATGTGCGGCGTACGCGTCGGTCGCTGAGTATTGGGTTGCTTCGGCTCGGTTTTGTATGCGTGTCGGTCGTACGGCTTGGGCTCCGTGCGACTCGGTCTGGTTTTACACGCATTGCATCATACTGCGCGGGTTGGAGTTCGCGGGTACGTTTCTGTCGGGTTCATCCCTGGTGCGTGTCGTTCGATTCGCGTAGTTTCCCGGCCGGATAGCTGGTTTCCGTGCGGTTCGGTCGTTCGGCTTGTGTTCCGTACGAGTCGGTCGTAATTCACATGCATTGCATCGTACTACGCGGATCGGGCAGCGCCGGTACGTGTCGGTCGGACAACATTCCCGTACCGAGTCGGTCGGTATGTTTTCCGGCCCGAATCGGAATCGGCCCCATAGTGTTTAAAGGCATAAAGCGCCACCCGGGCCAATCTGGTCATGCTTGACAGGGTCAAATCCAAACGTTCAGGCTGACCACGATGGAGAAAGCAAACACAAGGAGATGATGGACGGAGTGCTGAAACTTTTCAAACACTCACCCCCAGTCACAGATCTGGGTTGAATCCATCATCATTCTTTAGCTCACTTTGCCACCCAAGTTCAGACACAGCTATATGCAAATCAGTCTTGACACTGTGCCTCATGGGAACAGTCCAGCCCGAACTGCCAAGCTATGTCTTCCCTGGACCGGAAACAAGCATCCTGGGACCGGTTCCGGGCTAACAGCCCTCATCAGCCAGGCTAGCTTGATTCCAGTGGCAAAGTGAGCAAGGGACCCACGTCTGGGCATACCCTGCCAACTTAGGGCGAACAAAGCAAACACAAGGAAATGATGGACGGAGTGCTGAAACTTTTCAAACACTCACCCCCAGTCACATATCTGGGTTGAATCCATCATCATTCTTTAGTTCACTTTGCCACCCCAGTTCAGACACGGCTATATGTAAATCAGTCTTGACCCTGTGCCTCATGGGAACAGTCCAGCCCGAACTGCCAAGCCATGTCTTCCCTGGACCGGAAACAAGCATCCTGGGACCGGTTCCGGGCTAACAGCCCTCATCAGCCAGGCTAGCTTGATTCCAGTGGCAAAGTGAGCAAGGGACCCACGTCTGGGCATACCCTGCCAACTTAGGGCGAACAAAGCAAACACAAGGAGATGATGGACGGAGTGCTGAAACTTTTCAAACACTCACCCCCAGTATTTGTGCAACACTTAAAAACAGTAAAACTGTGAAAACACCACACACAAATATACCACACCTGGATATACAAATAGAGCTTACGTTATTGAGCAAAACAAGACCAAAACGACAAAAATCAAATGAGTAGAACTGGAGTTATGAATTTTAAAGTATATCCGCAAATATAGTGTTTAAAGGCATAGATCTGGTCATGCTGGACAGGGACAAATCCAAACGTTCAGGCTGACCACGATGGAGCACAGGTCAGATACAGGGACCAACCTTGCCCTGCTGAAAAAGTACCTTGTTGCGCTGTCGACGGGGTCTGATGCGTGGAGCAGAGGAGGTGATGCGTCGTCGTCGATCCTTCTGGATGAAGGCAATGTATCGATTCTGACCCATGCAAATCGAGATGCGTTGTCGGCTCCTTCAGATGATGGCAATGTGTCATCATCGAGCCCCACAGCGGGCGATGCAATGTCTTCGTCCTCTGCGGCAGCGGCAATGCGTTGGCATTGGGGAGAGATGCTTCAGTTCCGACCGGCACAACCACGGCGATGCATGGATTTTGATGGGAACAGTACAGAAACCCATTTCCAAGGGCCCAGGACTGCTTTGGCACCACTTTTGCAGTGTAAAACTCAGAGTTGGCAAAGTCCAGGTGCTGTAGCAGGGTTGTTGTAAGTCTTTGATATCCCTGAGACTTCAGAACAGGAGTCAAGCCAGCAAGCCCTTGGAGTTGCTATGGTTCTGGGGAGTAGAGACGCTGGTCCAGTCCTTCTCACTCCTAGGCAAGGAGGGCAACAGGCAGCAGGGCAGGCACAGCAAAGCAGGAGTCCAGCAAAGTCCAGACGAATTCATCAGAGTAACAATCCCTTCAGCAGCACAGCGGTCTTTCCTCCTAACAGAGTATCCTCAGGTCCAAAAGTGTACTAATTTGGGGGTGTCAGGGGTCCAGTAATTATTCCCAGTAGTGCCATTGAAGTGAGAAATCCTTCAAAGAGAAGCCTTTGAAGTGGAAAGAATCCCTGCCCTTCATGCCCTGGCTCCAGACTCACTACAGGGGGGTATAAAGCCCTTTGTGTGGAGACAGGCACAGCCTATTCAGGTGTAAGTGCCAGCTTCTCCGTCCATCCTGCCCAGGATGGCCCATCAGGATCTGGATGGCTAATCAGTTACACCTAAGCTCTCTTTGTGTATGGTTGTCTGGAGGAAATGCACAAAGCCCAGCTGTCACCCACCATAGACATGTATTTAGAGACAGCCAGAAGTCACAGAATGGTTAAAGTAAGGAAATGCAAACTTTCTAAAAGTGGCATTTTCAGACTTGCAACTTAAAATCCAACTTTACCATAAGTTGTGATTTTAATTTGTGAGTCAATAGACACCAAACTTGAAAAGTCTATCTTGTATTCAATTGGAAATTACACTTATAAAGTGTAATAAGGTAATCTCAATGTTAATCTATGGGAGAAATAAGCCTTGCAGTAGTTAAAAATGAATTTAAGAGGTTTTCACTACCAGGACATGTAAAACTTAAAAGTACATGTCCTACTTTTTAAATACACTGCACCCTGCCCTTGGGCTGTCCAGGGCCTACCTTATGGGCGACATATGTATTAAAAAGGAAGGTTTGGGTCTGGCAAGAAGGTTAACTTGCCAGATCGACATGGCAGGTTAAAACTGCACTCACAGCCTCTGCAGTGGCAGGCCTGAGACATGTTTAAAGGGCTACTTATGTGGGTGGCACAATCAGTACTAAAGGCTCACTAGTAGCATTTATATTGCAGGCCCCGGGTACAAGTAGTGCACATTACTAGGGACTTATAAGTAAATTAAATATGTCAATTGTGGATAAGTCAATGTTACCATGTTTTAAGTACAGAGTACATGCACTTTAGCACTGGTTAGCAGTGGTTAAGTGTCCAGAGTCCTAAAACCAGCAAAAACAAAGTCAGCAAAACAGGTGGTCATAAGGCAGAACGTCGAGGGAAACCACACCAAGGATGCCAGGTCTAACACCCACCAACTTACTGGTCTCTTACTCTATGGATGTGAAATTTGGCTAGATGTCATGTTCCTACTCAAACTATTCTAGACCTTGAGCCTACAAGGATTCCCCAGATCATGCAAGGATATGACTCAGCTTTTAACATCTTAGATTTCTAAGTGACTTTCTTTGTGATTAAATTGTTGAGCTTTTCACAAATAATTTACAAGGGGAAATTGAGGAGTGTGCTGAATTGTTGACCTTTTCACAAAGACTATACAAGGGGATTGGGGAGAGTGCTGAGTTTACCATATCATTCAGAATTTCGATCCATGCGCAAACTCCTCTTTGCACAAGGATTGGAATTTACTCCCACCTTGTAAACAGACCCTAGAGTACAGGATCTACTTGGGGCAACCAAAGCTTGGGATGAAATCTTATAAGACCATATTTCATTGCTGACCATCTGTCTTTTAGGAAAGCCATAAAAACATATTTGTTGGGGTTGACTCAGTCACTCGAACTGGCTACACACCTTTAACTTCCACCCACCAGCACCAAGAGGCTTTTGTGTGGTGAATGTTGTACTCTAGAAGGTCACTATAATATAACATTGCAATTTATTCTCAGTGGACGTTATGATGATGCTTGCTACAGCAGCAACATTTTTAACATCCAACTCCCAACACAAACAGGCCAAGAATCATCAAGAACCAAGGTACTCATCTGCCACTTTCAGAACTCTATTTTTTGTTTAGCTTCTGATCAGTGTTTTGATATTAATAGTTCCCTTATTAATGTATTATTTTCATTTTATTTAATACATGTACTCGTAAGATGACTTTATGACTCCTAAAGTGTATGCACATTGGGGTCACATTTGTACTATAGTTATAATTAACTATGACAAGACGAGGTAGGCATGAAACCTGAAACAGCACATCCATTTCTTCATTCAAACCCATAACATATTGACGCGCGTTTGCAAGGATAGCTCATTAAAACAAAATATGATCACTGATGTATATTTTGGAAAAGGAGTCACGTAAATAAAAGAAAAACAGATGGTATTTTGAATTTCAAACATTATTTCAGTATTCAGTCATTTCGCTGCAATCTGTTTTGTAGATTTCAAGCAGGCTAGGAGCAGCCGAGCTGCAGAAGCTCAAGAGCATGAAACATGTCTGCACCACACGGAGCATCCTTCAGCAGGCTATCACACCGTGGAAGGGCTTCCCACGTTTCTTGCCTGTAAGCATAGGGCTCGCATGTGGCGCACAAGACTCGCTCCTAAGCTTGAAAAGTAAACACAGCCAACAATGATTTGCAAAATTATAATGATAGCAAAAGCAGAAATAGAATGCGCAATCCTTCTTAAAGACTTCGCATAATAGGCAAATATAGTGATAAATATTCCAGGCAATATATTTTATTTTATCAACTTTATTAAGGATGTTATAGAAAGCTCATTATTGGTTTATTGTTGATACTGAAGGATGCATTTTTATTTGGAAATACCTCATTCCAGCAGGGGAAGCACATTTAGACTGAGCATCATTCATTATTATAATATTCCTACGACCCTGGAAAATTCTTCCTACAACTAAACTGAGAGTTAAGGCTAATGCTCCATTTCCTCGCCTTCTTTGTTAATGCTGCCAATTAGTAACTGGATATGGGCCAACATCGATGATAGTTTTATAGGTGTTTTCCCAGAACATATCCTTCTTTAAGCAAAGTAAAGGACTAGGCAAAGAGAATGTCGTGCACTGAAATAAAGAACACACTGATCTTCAAGGCACAGCTATGTATCTAAAAGTGTCCTTCAGCAGGTGGCAACTGACAAACCTGGAACCCTGAGCATGCAGAGGCCACTGAGGATAATATATAGGATTACTCACATTTCAAACATCAAGATCCAACGCATCCCACGTCTTTACCACTTCCTTACCCCTTACACCCATTAACAGGTAAGTACAACAAAGCATAGATCATGGTACATGCACAATGCTCCCCAACATAGTCATTCAATTATAAGTCCTCAAGTGCACGTCTTCTAGGGCAGCTATGACATTCTTCAGCTATTGTATTGTATCTTGCACATCAGGCAAGGAAGCCAGGGTGGTTTTCAACAATGCATTAACGAATCGCATTTTTTCCCAGGATGGTCATAATTTTCTTCAGCAAATTATATTATTTATTGGAAGACTACTTCATTCTTTCAACAAACTACTCCTTTCATCTGCAACACCCTTCACCCACACACAACGCAAGGTCTAAAGCACCTTCTCACTCTTACTGCCAGACACAACCAGCATCTTGCTCTTGCGCCACACTCTTCCATCTTCCAGTAGCATGACACCATCCTTCATATTGACTGCTGTCTTGGGCACAGAAAAGTTGTTATTACCTGTATCGATCCACTCATTCATATTCACTCACTCTACATCACCAACCATAAACTCAATCATTTTATTCCCTGTCTGGTTTTTTTGCAGTTTTTATCTAGCGCAAACTTGACCCGAAGATCTTGGAGCGCTTTACATCAGCACCAGTTGCGTTCATATTTTGTAGGCACAGGAAGATTAAGTGATTTGCCCAGAATCACATGATGTTAAGCAGATGCCGAGACTGGAACCTGGGTCCCCAGTTGCAAAGTGAGGAAGCTCTGGTTGTTAGGCCACATCCTCTTCCTTTCGCTTCATACCGCTCCTTTGCTGAGCATCTCATGTCAGCCGCCACCCCACTTAACTTGTCTTCATTCGCCTGTTTGCATCCCTATGCATTCTGTATGAAGCATAAACCCACCGAAGCTTCCTTTCTGCAATGATATCCCAGTACTTGCATGTAATGAAGTGTGCAGTTGTATGTCAGAATATTGTATATTTTTTATGCTTTTTATGCTTGTATATACCTTGAGTCTGCCTCCTCTTTTATGCAGCAGCTTACATCTGGGAAGTCCCATTGCTCTGACTATGCTTTAATATGCTTACCGTTCAAAGAAGGAACACAATACAGTATTTCTTTTAGTGCAACAGCATCCCCTCAAACATGCTTGACCAAGATCTTCCAGCCCTTCCAGCCACCCTGACACCTGATGGTAGCATGCTGAACTTACTTGCCACACCCTTCTACCTAGGCTTTGAATATTCAGTGGGAGATTCCTTGATGTTCACGGCTCTATTATCTAGCCTCTCCTATCCTTACCCCTGAAGATCGGATGCGTCTGTTGGGTGGGGGGACCTTGTGAAATGGCAGAGAGGCTTGGAGGCACACATATTCCCCTTAGCAGATGGCAGGATGGAGGATACTTTGTCTCACCCCAGTCCCTTAGTCCAACCCCCCTCTTCTATCCCTCCACTATCTATCTCAATGCAAATAACAGACTAACATATCCACCGCTCAAATTACTTTCTTATTTCACTATACTAATTCACCACTAATCCTCTGCGGGTTCCGGAGTAGCGTGCTACTCGCCGAAAAGCACTTCAACATCTCATAAGGGGTAGCAAGCACTATATAAATGCAAAACTTTTTCTCTCTTCTATCCCTCCACTATCCTTCTCAATCCAAATAACTGACTAACATATCCTCCACCACTCAAATTACTTTCATAATTCACTATACTAATTCACCAATAATCCTTTATGGGTTCCAGAGTAGCGTGCTACTCTCCGAAAAAGTGCTTCAACACCTCATCAGAGGTAGCAGGCGCTATATATATATATGCATTCCTTTTCCCTCTTCTGTCCCTCCACTATCTTTCTCAATCCACATAACTGACTAACATATCCACTGCTCAAATTACTTTCATATTTCACTATACTAATTCACCGCTAATCCTTTATGGGTTCCGGAGTATCGTGCTACTCACCAAAAAAGTGCCTTGACGCCTCATCAGCGGTAATATGCGCTATATAAATTCAATTACAATACAATACAATGCCCTGAAAAGTCAATCTGCATCCTGCCTGTTAAGCACAAAAGACCACCGATAACCTTCTTTAAAACAAGACCTTGACATTGACCTTTCACCACCATTGAGAAGACAACACTCTGCCCCTTATAGCAATGGTTCATAGAAGATCTCTGCTTATGAGGCCTACCACGTACCCACTCCCCCATCTTGTAACTGCTTAGAGGTAACTAAAGCATGAATTCCAGCGTCTTTACCACCAAAAACACCTTTCTTTCACCTACAGGAACTCTGCTTTTTTAAAAATGCACAACCATTTCATACACATTTCTACAATTGAGCAAAAATACTCTTTTGTTTCCTGTCTCGTTCTCACCTCTTTATCTCCCAGAAACACTTGGTGCCTTATTTATGAAAACTGTTGCATTGCTGCGTGAAAACAGCGATGCAACAGTTTTCACTGCGCCCTCCTTGCGACAGGATGATTGTGCCGTATTTAATGTAAGGCGCTCCATATCGCAAGAAGTTACAGTTACGTCAATATTTCTGACGTATCTGTAGGCGCAAAAGTGGCGCATTGCTGGGGTGTGTCTGAAAACAGGTGCAACTCCAGCAATGTGTCCACAAAAAGTGACGCAACTGCGGCGTAAAAGTGTTACAGGCCTTCATATAAGGCCCTTGCAGCTTGTTCCTACTATGTGTGTGGATAACGCTACACTATGCAAGAACCCTTGCAGGCACAGCATATTAAGTATGCCACACTAAGTTATTTCACACAGCATTGGCTTCTGCGTCAAAGCTTGAACACGTGATCCCACAGGCACCAATCATAAAATGGCAAAAACATATATGGTGTATGACGCACTAAACAATGAATAATAATTTTATGGTTCATTGTGGCAGCTCCCCAATCATTAATGCTAACAGTGGAAGCGGGAACAGATTTATTCGATTCAAGGCGAAGCAAAAAGGTCACCTTTTTCAAAACCGCAAACTATTTTACAGAGATTTTAGTCTACCCATTTGCATTCTTTCATCCCATTCTGCTATTAAAAATGAATAATTGGCTGCAGAAATTATATACATGAAATTGTAATCACAAGGGTAACATTTGAAATGCTGCAAATCACGCGGATGCCCGTTAATGATCAGTAATAAAAGTGACAACAACATCAGCTAAAAAAAGATGTGTCCCACAGAGTGCAAACAAAATACAATTTAGTCAAGTCATTAATCTGTGTATGGCTGGTTCCAAGTGTTCTCAATTCAAAATTAATGAGTTCTCAGCAAATCAGCTCCTAAGTGGTTAATGGGGATCATTCCTGTGACTACACTTATGATTTAGAAATGAGATAACGTGTTCAGGATACCAGTTAACAGCTTTCCCCATCAAGCCAGAGCAGGATTTGGGAGCATAGCAGGCTTTTTAGTCGGAATAAAGTCAGCACTTAGTAGACATTAGGCCTCGCAGCCTCGCGATTTTTACCTTTACTGTCTCAATTGTATAGGGAGCTGGCTGTGTCCAAAGTATAAATAATTAAAGATAAATTATTAAGAAAGCAATTTTTCCATGTAAGTAACTCAATTAGACGACAGATGGTGCTCACAGCAATTACTGCATTCTGTACTGAGACATGAAAAGAACAGCATGGAAAAGATTTTATGTCACATGACGCTGCAGTTGATTAAAATCATATTGGGGCATATTAGCAAGGGCACTATCGCCGCTTTAGCGGCACTTTTTGCCGCTAAAGCGGCGATATTCATATCGCCCTATCAGCAAACTGTCTCTAACAGCAGTTAGCGACAGTTTGCGGGCATTAGCGCCCGTTTTTTTACCGCTTTGCATGTCAGCGATATTTATGGCTAATGACATGCAAAGTGGGCGTTCCCGACGAACAAACCTGGGGAACACCCGCTAACAGGCCTATCGCCTATTAGCAAGGTGGCCATGGCCCCAGTTAGCGACGTGAAAAGTCGCGCTAAACGGGGTCATCGCCATTTATTTAACACCTGCAATTAGCAGGTGTTAGCCATACCTAACATGGGGGTGGATTATGCTGATACGACCACAGGGTCGTATCAGCAAGGTGTTCTCCCTTCTCCATGCAACATCGCTGGTTTTTCAGCGATGTTGGCTCATTTCCCCGCTATCGCTGGAATATTCATCGCCATAGCGCTAATCGTTGCTAATACAGCGTTAGCGTGGCGATATATTCCAGCGATAGCCGGCGATAAAAAAAATCACGCTAAGCAGGGTTAGCGATGATTATCGCCTCTTCTTGCTAATATGCCCCATTGTTTTATCTACATAAGATACAATAGACACCTATTTAGAACAATGCGTGCAATATAGATGCCAACACATTCTCTTTTTTCCTTTTTGAAGCTGGAGCTCATTGAGAAGCAAACTAGTGGAAATATTTCTCCTAAGAAACACCAAAATATGGCCTCTTTGCACATGTGAGTGACAATCCCTGTCTCCCTGTAGCACTTGGTTCCCATCGGGGTATCTATACTACATGTCTTAGACACATAAGGACAGCCAGCCTCCATGTTCACACCCACGTACACTGGAGGCCTCATGTTTATCTCTCATATCCTTGTTTATTTTTGGTTGTCATAGCTAAGGGAAGCTCCTCACCCCCTCTAGCTCAACCGGAAATGACCCCAAGCCGGCGTAACCTCGTGGCCCTAGTGTCGCTCTCCAATCTTGATAAGAAAGGTTCGGTTGCCACCTTTGCCAAAATCCCAAAAACACTTTTTATTTCCTTTTTTTTCGAGGTGAATATTCATTATTCTATTTATATAATCCTTGCGATGGAATTTGTTATGGCACTGTGCGGGCTGCCATGACGCGACATCAATTCTTCGACACCGGCCACTTCGATAAAACAAACGACACGCCCACCTCAGGCCCGTCATCATGCCCACTGACACGACTCATCCACGAGGACATTGCGTGGCAGTACGTCTCATTTCTCTATTCCGGCTTGGATTAGCCGAGCGCTGTTATCTGCGGTGCGCTTCTCCGATCGAGAGAGCGCAGAATTCTGCTATAGAGGGATCTACCTCTGTCCCTATTATGGTGAGACTAAAGTCCATCCCTTGTTACACTATACACTGCTACACTGTATTAATTCACTCTGGGGCATATTCTCAAGAACGTGTGATAACTACCGCAAGTGTAGCTTAACGCAACCCTACACATCGCAGTCCATCACGGGAAAACAACTCCGTGTTAACGTGGTATTCACAACACGGCGGTACCATGCGATAGTCACAGGACAACGCGTCAAATGAACGCGTTCGAAACAACGCAACGCCACAAAAAACACGAAACCCAACGCGAAAATAGTAGCGATGACGCCAATCGCGATACAAAAATCTGCAAAAACCAGCCACAGGCCTGCAATTCCCACGCGTCATGCGGGAAAATGCACCATAAAAGTAGAAAAAAACATACCGACAAAAGCCAAACAACAGCGAAGCACAATGGAGGCAGCCGGAGCAAGTACAGAGGACAACTAGAACCCCACAAGCCCCATGGAGGACCAGCCTGGGACCTCGGGGTCAGGGAAGAGCAAGGACAAGAAGAAGAGGAAGACCAAGTTCAGTCCGCAGGAAAACAGGATCATCATCACGGAGGTGATAGAACACCATCAATCACTGTTCATCACCTCCACTGTGTCACTGGTAACTAAAAATGGAATATGGCAGACCATCGTGGACAAGGTGAATGCAGTCGGAGTGCTGAAGAGGACAATGGACGAGGTCAAGAGGCGCTGGAATGATGTGAAGCGCAAAACCAAGCTGAAACTCGCAAACAACCAGAAGGCAGCAATGCAGACAGGAGGTGGCAGTCCAGCACCACAGGAGGAGCTGGACGAGATGGAGGAAATGGTATCCACAGTCATCAGTGGGGAGACGGTGGCAGGAGTCGGGGGACCGGACACTGCTCAACATGACCCGACACAACAGCACCAGGGTGAGTAACCACCAGGGACTGAGGGGATGGGGGGAGATGGGCACAATGGCACACATGCACAATTAAGCATAGCACATCTGCGGACAAACCATGCCCCAGACCCACAACTCCCACCAAGAGACCAATGCACACAGGTATGCAACATCTCAGCACTACAGAAGCACAGAACCCAGAGGCACACCGCATGGAAGGGAGGACGGCAGCTAAATCAGAGCTGCAGGGGCGACTCCCCAAAATGCGGCACACACACATCACATGCAGAGCACATCAACATTGACAACGAGGTGGTACAAACCGCAACACGTCCACAACAGAACAGAGGACACAACAGGTGCCGCATGTGCGTGGAAACTGGCCAATCACATATGGAACTGCAGGGAAATGTGAGTTGACAATGTACAAGTACAAACTCGCATCCGTGATGTAGTCGGAATGTCCACTGTCCCCCATCAAAGAGGCAGCTCCCCCCAAACAGTCACAAGTACACTGTCATGCAGTCTGAATGCAGACATGTACAATGCGTCAACATACATGTGTACACGATGTCAAACTGCATCTCCCCTTAACATTGCAGGGGGAAATCCAACACTTCCTGCAGAGCAGTCCGAACCTCTCTTCTCTGATGACGAAGAGGACCACCACACCTTCGACTCAGACGCCCTCCAACAGCTCGTGGAGAGCCTCCGCAGCCCACTTCCAGGATCAGGGCAACCCAGCTGCCACGAGGAGCCCCCCCTGCACAGTACACACAGCAGGCAGCACCCACCACCACGGCTGCCTCCCAGGACCCCCACGACGAACACATGGCCTTCCAACGCCGTGTGTTGGGGTGCCAGGAGAAGCTGACTGAACAGGTGCAGGTGGGGTTTGACCGCATGGCAGCCAAACTAGACGCCATACGTGGGTGTCTAAGTCCTATCAGGGACCACTCACAGTCCCTAACGGATGCCCACAGTCAGCTCCATGCCCTCCAACGGACCATGGTGGACATCGCCAGAGTCCTGACTCTGCGACAAGAACGACTGTCTAGCCAGAGTTCCTCCAGCGATCTCGCCCGGGAGTTGGGACACATGCGGAGGATCATGGAGAACATGGAGCGGATGCAGGCGGAAAGTGCGGGTGCCACGGCTGCACACCAGCGAGAGGTAGCTGGGTCCCTCAATGCCCTGAAGACCCTCCTCATGGCATTGCTGCCACAAGGCCTGGCGCTGATGCATGCTGCTGCTACCACCCCATCCACATCTCCGGCCCCTGATGTGTCTGTGCCACACAGTGCTGGGGACAGTACACCACCACCCACATGTGAGGCACATGCAACAGCAGAGGACGAAGATGCGGATGAACCCACCCTCGTGGTCAGGAGGATGCAGTAGCATTCATCTCCGCCATGTGGCCTGTTTCTGTTCGGTTCTGCCCTCTGCATCATCACCTTCCACTGACCCCCGATGCACTCTGCGACACTCACCTCTGACCTCGACATGGACTGCCATATTCTGTTTGGTCGCCAATGACACAGCTATCAGACTGCAGACTGAAGTCCTCCTCTCCTGATGTACCTGTCATTCCCTGAAGGACTCTGGCTGGCCCTCCACGGGCCGACAATGTGAAGTGGGGTTGGCATGGCCCTGTACTGCTCCAGCTGCAACACTCCCTTGAATGTGTAATAAACATTCCTATCCACACAGATGTGTCATGTCTATGATCTTTCAAGTGTGCAAGTATGAATGTATGTAGGGTCAGTGATTCCCCCTTACGTCCATGTTGCCCATGTTGTGGGACTATTGTCACAGGGTGACAGATTGCCGATTCCGGTCCAGGTGGCGCCGACACTACAACGGAGACACATCCATTTGTCACTTCCTTGTCCAGCCCAGGACTGAACCACGCCCAGAGCCCCTTGGTCATTGTTCACACCCTTACGCTGGACTGGCATACGCCAGGACAGCCCACTTTGATTACGCACACAGGGGGGGACGACAGCGCTACATGTCCTAGGTCTTCACTGTGGGATTCTGCAGCTAACAGGTCTAGTTGTCAGCATGCCCCAGCCACTCCCTCACGGCTGGTGTACACCCACACCACACCCATCCAGCACTGGCGTCACAGGACATGTGACCCTGGCAATAAAAATGGCTTGGCGCACGTGCTGGACGCCATTTCCACTCTCTCTGACTGGGTGTCTCCGTTTAGTTCTCATGTGTGCATGAGGGCCTAGGGCCCTGCCACCTCACATTGCTCAGTGCCGGGGGTGACATGATGGCGCCCGCACAACGGGACTCAGTCATTCAGGGTCCATGGCTAGCGGGGCACAGACTTGGTGGCACCGGATACACTGCGGCAGGCACAGGTATCCCGCCACGGGACGGGGTCTTGCAGTGCAGTGAGATAGGGGCACCTAAAGTGCTGAGCGGGTGTGCAGCCTGCGATGATGCGCTGTCCTGGTGGTCCGGACTGTCAAGGATTAGTGTGAGCCCTGCTGGGCCGCAGTGTAGGCCTGGGCCAGCGGGCAGTGGGGGGGCCTCCCGCCACGTGGCATTGCGTCGCGCTTCACAGAGTTAGTGGCACCTCAAGCGCTGAGCGGGTGTGCAGCCTGCGATGATGCCGTGTGCACTGATGTGGTCTCTGCCATTGCATAATCAAGACCCAGAGTCAGGTGTGTGACTTGGTGGCCCGCGGTGCGGGGCTGCATGATGTGGAGGGTGCCATGGTCGCGGGCACCGGGCTTGGAGATCCCTCCGGAACATGGTGGGCCCTCTTGGAGACACGCCGGTGGCGGAAGGTGAGCAGTGAGGCCTGGTTGCGCAGGGGCGGGCAATCACCACTGGGCGGCGGGAGGGGCTGGGGTGCAGCAGCCTGTGTGCGCAGGGGCGGGCAAGCGATGATGGCATGTGCAACTGTATGGACTCTGCCATTCATGTTTCTGGAAACTGTTTCAGATGAGGGACCTGGGGGAATGCTGTGATTACCGGCACGTGGTTGGAGACACACCGGTGGCAGCAGGTGAGCAGTGAGGCCTAGGTCCACAGTGTCGGCACTCTCTCCCTCTCCCCCTCTCTCTTTCTCTCTCCCTCCCTCCCTCTCTCTTTCTCTCCCCCTATCTCTCTCTCTCTTTCTCTCTCCCTCTCTTTCTCTCTCCCTCTCTCTTACTCTCTCCCTCTCTCCCTCTCTCTTCCTCTCTCTCTCTCTGTTCTTTGATGAGCGCAAGGCACACTTTCTGATCCAGATTTCTGTTTTGCAGGCTGTGACTTACAGAATGTCCTGAGACGACCCGCCATGCCTCTTCAGATTTTTTTTTTTTTGCTTTGTTCTGTAATACACGTATTGTTTGGATATTTTGTTATGGGTGTATGTTTCCCTTTTTCTGGCCACACATGTATGTTGGGTGTTGTGATCGTGCGACTTCAGGCGATTTGTTTGGTTCATGTTTTCGTGGGGTTGATGGGCAATATCTTTGTCCATAGGGGGGGTGTTCCCGGGGTAGGGCCCGGGGGGGGTTGGGGGGAGTGGGGTCCTGGGGGTGGTGGCGGTGGGTGTTGTTGTCCTATTGGGGCTCAGGCCTGCATGATGGGTTGCTCCAGGGCATCTGTTGTTCTTCATGTGTGGCTTTGGGCTGTGCTCCCTTGTCTGGTGCCCGTTGTCGTCCGACTTTACACCAGGTAGGAGCAGGTGTTAGTTTCCTGCTGCTAACGCGCCTTAGCGCATGTTTTGTGATCTTATCGCCGATCTGGCTGGTCGTTGAGAATGTTGTGGAGTGGTGTTGTCGCGGCTTTTGGCACGGGAACGCCTACTCTGCATATCATTAGCGTTAGTTGCCGGGCTCCTCTGTGGCGATGTTTTTGCGAATGCTATCGCAGGTAAACTGGTGTTATGGGCTGTTAGCACCAGCTTGGGAATGGGGAGATAAATTTATCGCGGATTTGGCTGCGATAAAGTGCCGATGACTCGGCGATAGCTCCTTGAGAATATGCCCCTCTGTTTTATCCAACAAGGTTACGATTAATCAAGGCTATCCTTGCCTAAATAGATTCCTTCAACCAATCTCAGTGACTTTAATATATATATTTTTATAAAAATTGTTTGAACACCTCCCCCTAGCCAGCCCTCACTGTAATCAAGCCAGTAAATATTACTCTCTACAAATAGTTCTCTATTTCCACAATGTAGGAAATTACAAAGGACATCTTGCTTTCCTGAACTGGCCTTAATTGCCACCATCCCTACTCACCTTGAGCCCAAAAGTGAACACACTCCGGGCTGGCAGTTATTCTTGATCACCACACCCACAGTGGTCCTTAAAGGAGTGGATAGGACCTTCTCAACTTTTAGCCAGTATGTTATTGTTCATTTCATTATCCCG
Organism: Calotriton arnoldi; assembly: GCA_963921515.1. Taxonomy (NCBI): domain Eukaryota; kingdom Metazoa; phylum Chordata; class Amphibia; order Caudata; family Salamandridae; genus Calotriton; species Calotriton arnoldi. Next base: position 817,309 of record CAWUFW010008314.1, read on the forward strand.
TATTTTCTCTCACCCTCAATCAACTCTCAGCCATTCAGCCTGGTAATTTCATGTGTTTCCTTAGTCCCCAGGTTACCACAGTTCTGATGAGACTCTAGTATTGGATAGAGGGTTGAAACACTGTCAACACACAAAAAAGACAGACTGGACTTTTGTATGGGTGACACATTGAGAAATCGCTCTGTGTCTTGTATTGTATTAAATATAATTGGCTGTCTTTTTTACGGAATAACCAATATACCTCAGATGTTCACAAACTGTACCACTGTGTTTTCTGTTTTGTATGGTTTGGTTTTTTCTCATTAGGGGCTTGCTTTTCTTTTTCAAAAAAGTCTTCTATCACTCACATCATTATGAATGTTAAGAATGCATAATTGTCTTTTTCTTAAAAAATAGAATTCTGTTCAGCTGAATCGGATTATACCACAAGATACTGGCTGTTCATTTTGAATTAACATTTACATTGATTAAGTCAAGAGCGGAAAATTGTGTCACAAAACTTTGAATTTAAATGTTGGTATATACTTTAAGTCCACACAGAAAACTCTTGTGTCACTAAAATCTGTTTCCTTAAATGAGTTCCAGGCTGGAGATAGCCACAGTGTTACCTGCTGTGACAAACATCACTCTACCCAAAGAGTATGTCTTGACACCATCCTGAAGCACGGCACTTGAAAAGAGAACCACCTCAATCAGGTTCCACAGTTTGAGGCAATGTTCCTCATCCCCTCTCTAGCAGTGGTGTATAAAAATGGGACATGAACCATCCCTCTTTGGTCCAGTTCCAATGCCTTTATGACCAAGGAAGGGAGTGCTCTGCAGAGTACTTATATAACTACCTTGCAACCAGGACTGGTGTATCCATGACAGCCAGTTTCCCAAAGGTGATGGAGAGTTAATTGAAGTCTGACCTTTCTGCTGGAGCTGTTGATCTCCCCCCGGGGCACCTAGAAGCCTGTCTACCTGCTGGAAGAGGGAAGTTGTTTTCCTGGCCCTGAAGGAGAAAATGTCCAGCATTGCCGAGCATGCCTGTGCACCCCTGGTCTCCCATTTCGGCTCTTGGCAGGAACCATTGTACTGAGCTCATTGTCAGCCAAGTCAGAGCTGTGACTAGGTGATTGCCAAAGGTGTCGGTGAGGGCTGCATCAATGTGATTGCTTCAGCCTGGATGAGGGCTGAATCCATATGATTGGGAACGTGACTGTTGGACTTGGCCCTTTTTGGCTAAAGTTCCCTAAACTTTTTGCTTTCCACCCAAACCTTTTTTCTGACATGGTGTTGCCAACTTAGATGCTTTGGACACTTTGCCACTGCTAATCAGTGTCAAAGTGCAAGTGCTCCCTGTATAAAGTGTAATGGTAATTGGTTGTCCATGATTGGTATGTTTGCCTTACTAGTAAAGTCCCTAGTAAAGTGCACTATGTGTGCCAGGGCTGGTAATGCAAATGCTGCTAGTGGGCCTGCAGCACGAATTGTGCCACCCACACAAGTAGCCTTAAGGAGGGAACTCAGGCCTGCCACTGCAGTGCCTGCGCGCAGTTTGTTAAACTGCCATGTTGTTCTGACAAGTGCACCCACTTGCCAGACCTTACCCTTCCCTTTCTATGCACATCACACACCCATATGGTAGGTCCAAGGTACCCCCTGGGCAGGGTGCAGTGCATGTGAAAGGTAGGACATGTACTAAGGTGTGTACCATGTCCTGACAGTGAAATAATCTCCATTTCGTTTTTCGCTGTGGAAAGGCCATCTTGCCCATAGGATAAAATGGGGAGGCTGTGTAATATGTTTTCCGGCCTATCTCCCCAAAGGCTTAAGATGGAGAGGTGAAGTTTAGTGTGCCTGAACTCACAATGTAATAACACATTGTGAGAAGTTGGCCTGGTATATGCTGTTCACTAATTAAAGTGGACACCTTGCACCAGAACAATTCGACTCTTATGGTAGATAGGTTTAAGACAACCTTTATAGAAAGCTATCCTAGTGGTAGCTGTGGAGAGCAGCCTTCAGGCTAAGTCTTGAAGGAATGTAAAGCAGCTTGTTTTACCACACAATCTCTTGAATCACCAAATGAAAAGACACCACACAGGTATATATATCAAATATATATGTATTTATTAATAAACACTCTCTACTAATCTCTTTATGAGATTAGAGGATAGGAACATATGTACAAGTCAACTATTCTCAGGATAAGTTTAGCACAATTGAATATTACAATCTTAGTTTGCTAGACCTAGGTCTAGGGCATCTAGAATCGAGGGACCCCCAAGAACCACCCCAAGTAGTTGTAGGAGACCCACAGGGGACGGACGCGGTGACCTGGCACCGATGCGAATCCTGTGCGAGTCTATGCACTCAGACGCGATTGAAATATCAATGTTAAAGGTCCCTTGCGTGTTCGAGGCGAACACACCGATCGGTCCTTGTACGAGTCGAAGGACGCGGTTACAGATGGTATTGCAAGGGAGATGGACGCGTTGTGTCTAACACAGACGCGAACCTTGTGCGAGTCAATGCAATGGAGATCTCAGAGTTACAGGCCCTTTGTATGTTCGAGGCGAACACCGATCGGACTCAGTACGAGTCGAAGGATACAGTTTTAGATAGTGTTACAAAGGAGATGGACGCGAACCCTGTACGAGTCAGCGCAATTGTCGCACTTGGAAAGTTAGCGTTTTAGGACACTTCTAGGGAAGCTACAAGCAAGTCACTTACTGGGTAAGTAGTTCTAGGGCCCACACCCACAGGAGCACCGTAGTGCTGAAGTTACCTCACCCAGGGGAGCCGGGTGCATAGGTGTTCTTTGGTGTCGGGACGCGGCGTCGTTTTCAATGGGAGCCAGTGAAGACTTGCTGCTTGCGGCGACAGGAGAAGTGTCCGGAGGAATCCAAGCCTGGATTCGGAAGATGGAAGACCTGAAAGCAGAGGGGACAGTGTTCAAAGTCACTTGGCAGTGACTCGGGGCAAGGAAGATGGATGCCCACCGTCGTCGCAAGATTCAGGTCGTCCGTGGTTGCCTTGACTCTTCAGCCATGAGGTCCAGGAGGCGTCGTCGACAACCAGGAGCTGGATTCGGTGTGTCCCATGATGTCTGCAGCTTACGGCGGTGTCGGCGACTCGATTGGAGCCACCAAGCCTTGGTAACAGCAAGTCTCAGGGAAAGTGTGAAGAGACAATGGCACAGACCAGCAAGGTCTGTCGGACTCACCCAGCAAGAGTAAGTCAGGGCAGGCCTGGAGCAACCAGGGAAGCCCTTCGGTTTCTTTATAGAGTCTTCTGGGGACCCACAAGCCGGCTGGCAAGGGATCGCGAAGACGCCTCGGGAGGATCCACTCACAGGGGCCCACGGTCACTCGGGATGTGGTAGGCCTCTGATCTTAGGAGGGATTCCTGCTGGAGACGGGGACCACACGTGGTCCAAAGCACAAGTTCGTGGAATGTTGTGAAGGGGTTGCACTTGACAATAGTGCACGGTTCCCAGGGGTCATGGTTCCTCGTTACTCTTGGGGTCCACTGGCCTCAGCTTTGCTGGGGACTCACGATGGCCTTGGAGAAGTCAGGAAATCCACTTCTTGGGCTGCAGGGACTTCGGAATCCGGCGGGAGTGGCGTAGTTTGCGACCGTCGTTTGTAGTTTTTGGTGCCTGCAAAGCAGGGGAGTCACTCCTTGACTCCAAGGGAGATTCTTCAGTCTTCCAAAGGTAGTGGAACGTCGAAGGTCCAGGATTCTTCTTGTAGAGCGTCGTCCAGGGAAATATGAGGTGCTATGCACAGGTTCCCCCTCTTATACCAAAAGAAAGGGAGGGACTAGCTCTATGACCCTACCTATGAGAGGGTCAGGGGAGTGGGTGGCTACACCCACCTCCCTTTGTCCAGTTTCACGCCAGAGCAGGGACAGGTAGCCCCTGAGCCGGTTTGAACTGGCATATGCACAGAAGAGCCTTCTGCTCCCCCAGTGCAGGACTTCAAAGCACTCTAAGAGTGCACCCACCCAGCCCCAAAACACTAAACCCTGTCTGGAAGGTGGTCACAACCCCTTGGGACAGGATATCTATTGTTGGGCTTCCGCCACTGCGAGTGTTGGACATCAGCAGGAGGGCAGCCCAGTGTCTGTGACTGGTGGCATCCATTTTGTGATGCCAGGGCTCTGCAAGATTCTACCGCGTTTCCACAGTAGGTACATGTCTATCCCTCTAGAAGGGTGGAATGCTACCCCCGCCGCCAGGACTGGCGGGTGGGTAGTATTCCAAGATGTTTGACACCAAACACAACATGTTTCGATGCAGCCATTCCAAAGTTAGCATTTTACCGCGAGGATATAATGCACTTAAAAGTATATGGTTTAACCGCATCCACAAACAGCACCAGAGAATGGACTCTGAGAGCTGCAGAGGGGCCCTGCTCAGGCAGAGGCACCCCCTCACATAGAAGCCAAGCACCCTGCCCTCAGGATTGATAGGGCCTGCCTTAGGGGTGACTGATAGGGTTATATGTGTGTGCAGGAGAGATATAGGGAACCTATATCTCAGTGAGGAGTGCTAGCACTTCCTCACTCAGGCTGCAGTAGCAGGCCTGTGGTGTCAGATTTAGTCTGCTTCCCAGGGGTGGCATAATACATGCTGCAGCCCCTGGTAGGCCTGTGAAGTACCTATCCCTTGGTACCTAAGGTACCATATACTAGGGACTCATAAGGTACCACAGTATCCAATCACTAGTGCACCTAGAGTGCACTCCAAGTCGTTTAGAGAGAACAGAGAGGCTGGGGCCCTGATTAGCAGGGGCCCAGCCAGACTATAGCCAGAAACCAGTGTTAACATCAGAAAAAAAAATGGGGGCAACATAAGAGGCATATCCTACTCTCCTACACAACCCCCCAAACGCAGGGACACTAAACTAACCTTGACCAGTTGAGTCTTCGTGTTCAAAGTGGAAATACCTTGAGAGTCCATCTGCATTGGCATGTTGGGTCCCAGGTCTATGTTCCACTGTATAGTCCATCCCCTGTAGGGAAATGGACCACCTCAAAAGTTTTGGGTTTTCTCCTTTCATTTGTTTAAGCCATAGAAGGGGCTTGTGGTCGGTCTGAACTATGAAGTGAGTACCAAACAAGTATGGCCTCAGCTTCTTCAGGGCCCATACCACAGCAAAGGCCTCCCTCTCTATAGCTGACCAACGTTTCTCTCTAGGGGTCAGCCTTCTGCTAGTAAAAGCTACTGGCTGGTCTTGACCTTCATCATTCAGTTGAGACAGTACAGCTCCCACACCCAGCTCAGAAGCATCTGTTTGGACAATGAACTTTTTGGTGTAGTCTGGACTCTGTAAGATGGGGGCAGTGCACATTGCCTGCTTTAGGTCTTCAAATGCCTTTTGACAGCTAGCTGTCCACTGAACCTTTTGGCATTTTCTTTGAGGTCAGATCATTCAAGGGGGTCACTATAGATCCATATCCCTTGACAAACCTCCTATAGTACCCAGATAGGCCTAAGAAGGCTCTCACCTGTGTCTGGGTGGTTGGAGCAACCCATTCCATTATGGTCTGGATCTTGCTCTGTAAAGGCTGAACCTGGCCTCCACCTACAAGGTGGCCCAGGTACACAACCTGACTCTGCCCTAACTGGCACTTAGTGGCCTTGATAGTGAGGCCTGCCTTTTGCAGGGCCTCCAAAACATTCCTGAGGTGGACCAGGTGATCCTGCCAGGAGGAACTAAAGACAGCAATATCATCTAGATAAGCTGAGCAATAAGTTTCCATCCCTGTCAGAACTTTATTCACCAACCTCTGAAAAGTGGCAGGTGCATTTTTCAATCCATAGGGCATCACCACAAAGTGGTAGTGCCCACCAGGGGTCGAAAATGCTGTCTTGGCTTTTGCATCATCAGCTAATCTGATCTGCCAGTAGCCAGCTGTTAGGTCAAACGTGCTTAGATACTTGGCTGAGGCCAAAGTATCAATCAGCTCATCTGCCCTTGGTATGGGATAGGCATCAGTCCTAGTGACTGCATTGAGGCCTCTGTAGTCTACACAAAACCTCATTTCTTTCTTACCACCCTGGGTATGAGGCTTGGGTACCAGGACTACTGGACTAGCCCAAGGGCTATCTGAAGGCTCAATTACACCTATCTCCAACATGTTCTGGACTTCAGTCCTGATACAGTCCCTGACATGGTCAGGTTGCCTGTAGATTGTATTCTTGACAGGCAGACTGTCTCCAGTGTCCACCTCGTGGGTACACCAGGAAGTCTGACTAGGGGTCAGGCTAAACATATGTCTAAACTGTTGCAGAACTTGTCTGCACTCAGTTTGCTGATGGTCAGTGAGGCTGCTTGCCAAAGCAACACCATCTACTGACCCATCATCAGGGTTCTGAGAGAGCAGGTCAGGGAGAGGGTCACTCTCCTCCTCCTGGTCCTCATCAGTTGCCATGAGCAAGCCCATGTCAGCCCTGTCAACATATGGCTTTAATCGGTTGACATGGAGCACCCTCAGGGGGCTCCTGGGAGTTCCAAGATTCAGCAGGTAGGTGACTTCTCCCTTCTGTTCAACTATTGTATGGGGGCCACTCCACTTGTCCTGGAGGGCTGCTGGGACCACAGGCTCCAACACCCACACTTTCTGTCCTGGCTGGTATACAGTCAGTACAGCCTTTTGGTCATGCCAAGCTTTTTGTAATTCTTGGCTGGCCTCTAGGTTTTTGGTTGCCTTTTTCATGTACTCTGCCATCCGGGAGCGGAGACCAAGTACATAGTCCATCACATCTTGTTTGGGGGCTTGAGAGGTAACTCCCAGCCCTCTTTTACCAAACACAGTGGACCTCTCACAGGATGTCCAAACAGAAGCTCAAATGGGCTGTAGCCAACCCCTTCTGTGGAACCTCTCTGTAGGCAAACAACAGGCAAGGAAGAAGAAGGTCCCATTTCCGCCTAGGCTTCTCTGGGAGTCCTTTAATCATACCTTTCAAGGTTTTGTTGAAGCGTTCAACTAAACCATTGCATTGTGGGTGATAGGGGTGGTGAACTTGTAAGTTACACCACACTCCTTCCACATTGCTTTTAGATATCCTGACATGAAGTTGGTACCTCTGTCAGAAATGACCTCCTTTGGAAAACCCACTCTGGAGAAGACTCCAATAAGGGCTCTTGCCACCACAGGGGCTGTGGTGGTCCTCAGAGGAATTGCTTCTGGGTACCTGGTGGCATGATCCACTACCACCAGGATAAACCTGTGCCCAGATGCAGTTTGAGGGTCAAGGGGACCAACAATGTCAATCCCTACCCTTTCAAAGGGTACCCCACCGCAGGTGGTGGTATCAGGGGGCCTTTGTTGTGCCACCTACCTTACCACTGGCTTGGCATGTGACACAGGAGCGACAAAACTCCTTTGTGTCCTCTGACATATGTGGCCAATGAAAATGTGGAACAAGCCTGTCCCAGGTCTTGTTTTGGCCAAAGTGTCCTGCTAAAGGGATGTCGTGTGCTAGGGTCAAGAGGAACCCCCTAAACTTCTGAGGTATTACCAACCTCCTGGTGGCTCCAGGGGCTGGGTCTCTACCTTCAGAATATAGGAGTCCCTCATCCCAATAAACTTTATGGGACCCACTAGCACTCCCAGCAGCCTCAGCAGCAGCCTGCTGTCTGAGGGGTTCAAGAGAGGGGCAGCACTGTTGCTCCTTCCTCAGATCTTCCCTAGAAGGGCCCCCTGCCCCCAAGAACTCAACCTGATCAGGCTCAAGTCCCTCTGGGGCAGTTCCTTCTTCAGGATCTGCTTCACCTCCCTCTGGGGGTGAATCTGTGATCTGAGACAGAGGGAAGGCACTGCCTTTACCCTACTGCTCCTCCTCTTGAGAAGCATCTGGTCCATTGTTCCAGGATCCAGAGCTGGTTCAGTGTCATGCATTCTTGCTTGTGACCTGGTCACAGCAAATACCTCTGCAGGGATGCCCAACATCTCAGCATGAGTCCATAACTCTACTTCAGACCAGGCTGAAGTCTCTAGATCATTGCCCAATAGACAATCGACAGGGAGGTCTGCACTGACTACAACCTTCTTGAGGCCAGTTACCCCTCCCCAGGAGAAATTCACAACTGCCAGACTATGGTTGGTCTTGGCGTTGCTTGCATTGGTCACCTGGTACATTTCGCCCAGGATGATCTGTCCAGGGTCCACAAGATCCTCTGCCACCATGGTGACACTAGCACCTGTGTCCCTAAATGCCAAAGCCTTTTTGCCATTTATTACAGGCTGCTGTTTGTATTTGCCCAGGTTACTGGGACTCACTAGGAAGGACATGTTAAGGTCTCCCTCACAAATCAGCATTGCCTGAGTGGGCACTCTGACTAGGTCAGAGTCCACTTCAGAACCCAGGGTCAACCCTACTACACCCTTATTCTGTGTACCACCTCCACCAGTAGCTGAACTAGGGGGAACAGTTGCCTTAGGGGCAGGAGTGGTGGTGGTTTGGTCTTTGGACGTGTTACAGTCAGAAGTCCAGTGCCCTTTCTGTTTACAGAATTTGCACCAGGGCTTCTTTGGCCTTTTCCCTTGTTGGATTGTGACTCCCCACCAGATGCAGATTTTTGGGGCCCTTGTGAAGACTTCTGGTCTTTTGACTTATCCCCACCTTTCTCAGAGCCCTTAGGATCTTGCTTCTTGGTGTCACCCCCTTGGTTCTGGGGTATCTGCCTCACCCTGGTTCTGACCCACTTGTCTGCCTTCTTTCCCAATTCTTGGGGAGAGGTCAGATCCGAGTCCACCAGGTACTGATGCAACAACTGGTTCTGGCAATTATTAAGGATTTGTTCTCTCATCATCAGATTATACAATCCCTTGAAATCAGTAACCCTACTGCCAACCAGCCAACCCTCCAGAGCCTTGGTTGCACAATCAACAAAGTCAGTCCAGTCCTGAGTCTGTGCCTTCTGGGTGTCTCTGAACTTTAACCTGTACTGTTCAGTGGTTAAGCCAAACCCATCTATCAGTGCACTCTTCAGGACTTCATAATCATCAGCATCCTCTTCTCTAACAGTGAGGAGCTTGTCTCTACCTTTATCTGAAAAGGAGAGCCACAAGATTGCTGCCCACTGCTTCTGGGGGACCTGCTGTACTCTACAGGCCCTCTCCATAGTAGTTATCCACTTGTGGATATCATCCCCACTCTGGTAGGGAGGAACAACCTTGCTCAGGTTCCTATGGTCTGGGATAGATTCCCTGCCTCTAGGGACACTGTTGCTGCCACCAAGGGGTTCTAACCCCTCTCGTCGAGAAGCTCTCTGGATCTCCAGGGCTTCTCTATCCAGTGCCAACTGCTTGGTTCTGAGGGCAACTCTTGCTTCCTCATACTGCAGCAGTTTGCACATTCTTTCAGAGGAGGTCTCTCTTATGGGAAAGTATGAGTTCCTCTGGTGGACAAATTCTCTGCCAGAGTGATAAGAGTGCTCAGATTCCCTGGAAGGGGACCTATGCCTCTCATCCACTCTGTCAGTTCTCTTAGGGAGAATTCCTCTGTCCTTTTCAGGCCCCTTGAGGCCTGGCCCTTCAATCACAGAGTCCTGGTCATTCGGATTTTCATCGTCTGACCCAGATACTGTAATTGACCCACCCACTGATTCAGACCCATTAGCTCCTAGAGCCAATCTAAGATCATCTGCTGTCAGCAGATCTATCAGGTGCAGGGTTGATGGACTCTGTCCTAGTCTCAGGTGTCTTTCAACACACATGGCTCTCAAGTCAGAGAAAGCCATGTCCTTATACTGAGGCTGAGTGGATCCACTGGTTCCACCCTTTAAGGACATTCTAGTGTTGTGCAGTGTTGTACTACCTACACTAGTTTGTGGCCTACTGATACTAGCTTGAGCTGTAGAAAGGGTGTGCTATCCCTTGGCACACAGCTCTAAGTTCAGTAGAACTTATCGATACTAAGCTTGACTTTATATGTACCATAAGTACCTATAGTGGTTTTCAGTTAGTAATTCAAATAGAGATTTTCTGGTAAAACAATAGCAAGCTGGAATCCCACACGCTGCCCACCAATGTGAGAAGTTGGCCTGGTATATGCTGTTCACTAATTAAAGTGGACACCTTGCACCAGAACAATTCGACTCTTATGGTAGATAGGTTTAAGACAACCTTTATAGAAAGCTATCCTAGTGGTAGCTGTGGAGAGCAGCCTTCAGGCTAAGTCTTGAAGGAATGTAAAGCAGCTTGTTTTACCACACAATCTCTTGAATCACCAAATGAAAAGACACCACCCAGGTATATATATCAAATATATATGTATTTATTAATAAACACTCTCTACTAATCTCTTTATGAGATTAGAGGATAGGAACATATGTACAAGTCAACTATTCTCAGGATAAGTTTAGCACAATTGAATATTACAATCTTAGTTTGCTAGACCTAGGTCTAGGGCATCTAGAATCGAGGGACCCCCAAGAACCACCCCAAGTAGTTGTAGGAGACCCACAGGGGACGGACGCGGTGACCTGGCACCGATGCGAATCCTGTACGAGTCTATGCACTCAGACGCGATTGAAATATCAATGTTAAAGGTCCCTTGCGTGTTCGAGGCGAACACACCGATCGGTCCTTGTACGAGTCGAAGGACGCGGTTACAGATGGTATTGCAAGGAGATGGACGCGTTGTGTCTAACACAGACGCGAACCTTGTGCGAGTCAATGCAATGGAGATCTCAGAGTTACAGGCCCTTTGTATGTTCGAGGCGAACACCGATCGGACTCAGTACGAGTCGAAGGATACAGTTTTAGATAGTGTTACAAAGGAGATGGACGCGGTGTGTCTAACACAGACGCGAACCCTGTACGAGTCAGCGCAATTGTCGCACTTGGAAAGTTAGAGTTTTAGGACACTTCTAGGGAAGCTACAAGCAAGTCACTTACAGGGTAAGTAGTTCTAGGGCCCACACCCACAGGAGCACCGTAGTGCTGAAGTTACCTCACCCAGGGGAGCCGGTGCATAGGTGTTCTTTGGTGTCGGGTCGCGGCGTCGTTTTCAATGGGAGCCAGTGAAAACTTGCTGCTTGCGGCCACAGGAGAAGTGTCCGGAGGAATCCAAGCCTGGATTCGGAAGATGGAAGACCTGAAAGCAGAGGGGACAGTGTTCAAAGTCACTTGGCAGTGACTCGGGGCAAGGAAGATGGATGCCCAGCGTCGTCGCAAGATTCAGGTCGTCCGTGGTTGCCTTGACTCTTCAGCCACGAGGTCCAGGAGGCGTCGACGACAACCAGGAGCTGGATTCGGCGTGTCCCACAATGTCTGCAGCTTACGGCGGTGTCGGCGACTCGATTGGAGCCACCAAGCCTTGGTAACAGCAAGTCTCAGGGAAAGTGTGAAGAGACAATGGCACAGACCAGCAAGGTCTGTCAGACTCACCCAGCGAGGGTAAGTCAGGGCAGGCCTGGAGCAACCAGGGGAGCCCTTCGGTTTCTTTATAGAGTCTTCTGGGGACCCACAAGCTGGCTGGCAAGGGATCGCGAAGACGCCTCGGGAGGATCCACTCACAGGGGCCCACGGTCACTCGGGACGTAGTAGGCCTCTGATCTTAGGAGGGATTTCTGCTGGAGGCTGGGACTACACGTGGTCCAAAGCACAAGTTCGTGGAATGTTGTGAAGGGGTTGCACTCGACAATAGTGCACGGTACCCAGGGGTCGCGGTTCCTCGTTACTCTTGGGGTCCACTGGCCTCAGCTTCGCTGGGGACTCACGATGGCCTTGGAGAAGTCAGGAAATCCACTTCTTGGGCTGCAGGGACTTCGGACTCCGGCGGGAGCGTCGTAGTTTGCGACCGTCGTTTGTAGTTTTTGGTGCCTGCCAAGCAGGGAGTCACTCCTTGACTCCAAGGAGATTCTTCAGTCTTCCAAAGGTAGTGGAACGTCGAAGGTCCGGGATTCTTCTTGTAGAGCGTCGTCCAGGGAAATCTGAGGTGCTATGCAAAGGTTCCCCTCTTATACCAAAAGAAAGGGAGGGACTAGCTCTATGACCCTACCTATGGGAGGGTCAGGGGAGTGGGTGGCTACACCCACCTCCCTTTGTCCAGTTTCGCGCCAGAGCAGGGACAGGTAGCCCCTGAGCCGGTTTGAACTGGCATATGCACAGAGGAGCCTTCTGCTCCCCCAGTGCAGGACTTCAAAGCACTCTAAGAGTGCACCCACCCAGCCCCAATACACTAAACCCTGTCTGGAAGGTGGTCACACCCCTTGGGACAGGATATCTATTGTTGGGCTTCCTCCACTGCGAGTGTTGGACATCAGCAGGAGGGCAGCCCAGTGTCTGTGACTGGTGGCATCCATTTTGTGATGCCAGGGCTCTGCAAGATTCTACCGTGTTTCCACAGTAGGTACATGTCTATCCCTCTAGAAGGGTGGAATGCTACCCCCGCCGCCAGGACTGGCGGGGGGGTAGTATTCCAAGATGTTTGACACCAAACACGACATGTTTCGATGCAGCCATTCCAAAGTTAGCATTTTACCGCGAGGATATAATGCACTTAAAAGTATATGGTTTAACCGCATCCACAAACAGCACCAGAGAATGGACTCTGAGAGCTGCAGAGGGGCCCTGCTCAGGCAGAGGCACCCCCTCACATAGAAGCCAAGCACCCTGCCCTCAGGATTGATAGGGCCTGCCTTAGGGGTGACTGATAGGGTTATATGTGTGTGCAGGAGAGATATAGGGAACCTATATCTCAGTGAGGGGTGCTATCACTTCCTCACTCAGGCTGCAGTAGCAGGCCTGTGGTGTCAGATTTAGTCTGCTTCCCAGGGGTGGCATAATACATGCTGCAGCCCCTGGTAGGCCTGTGAAGTACCTATGCCCTTGGTACCTAAGGTACCATATACTAGGGACTCATAAGGTACCCCAGTATCCAATCACTAGTGTACCTAGAGTGCACTCCAAGTCGTTTAGAGAGAACAGAGAGGCTGGGGCCCTGATTAGCAGGGGCCCAGCCAGACTATAGCCAGAAACCAGTGTTAAGATCAGAAAAAAAAATGGGGGCAACATAAGAGGCAGATCCTACTCTCCTACACACATCTTTTTATGAAGGTGGTTTTTGCATTGTGTGTTTAGAAGCCACTCTTTTAGAAGTGGCTGGGTTTTTGTGCTCTAACATTTCTGTGTGTCTCTGCCTGGTTGTGGATTGACAGTCTGGGTTTGAAAGTGATAGGATCTGGGGAATGTCTTGACCCGGGGAGGAGGTGAGACAGCAACAGGCTGACCTGCATCTGGAGTGTAGGGGGGAGGAGTAGCCCCTAGAGGTGAAGAGGCCTGGGCTGCAGCCATAAACCAATGGCTCCGTCCCCTGCTGAGTGATTGAGGATCCAGACCCCCACTATCAAAGGAATCAGGTGTCACTGGCAGTGAGGCACCCAGAACTGGTTTGAACAGGGGTCAGTGCACCCCTGAACACAAAGACTTCAAAGACATTTAGGGGTATAACTATGAGAGCTGAAGCCCCTGAACTTTGGAGAAATGGATTGATCAAGATTGAACAAGACTGAAGCTACTTCATGGTCAAGAGGAACCTTTGCCAAGGAAGAAACAGCTGAAGAGACTGAAGGAAAGGACTGACCCTTGTTGTGTGTTCTGGGGCTGGCCTGCAGTTTGCTGCTTTAACCAAGGAGAGGCTAAAGGGACTTTGCTGTGTGCTGTGTCCCCCTGCTTGAAAGGACTTTGCTGTGTGCTGTGTCCGGAAGTAACTTATCCCCAAGGGCCCGAGGTGAGCTGGCTCCCTGTTGCGGAAACTCAGGAACACAAAAGTTTCCAGGAGAGTCTCAGCGACGCTGTGTGCGTGTGCTTTTTGCAGCCTGAGACCCTCGTAAGAATTGCCCTGTGATCGTGGGCCTCTGGAGTCCAAGTGAGTCTCAGCGACGCTGTGTGCGTGTGCTTTTTGCAGCCTGAGCCCTTCATGAGGATTGTCCTGTGATCGTGCACACCCGGAGTCCAAGTGAGTCTCAGCGATGCTGTGTGCGTGTGCTTCGTGCAGCCTGAGACCTTGGTGAGGATTGCCTTGTTATCGTGCACCCGGAGTCCAAGTGAGTCTCAGCGACGCTGTGTGCGTGTGCTTTGTGCAGCCTGAGACCTTCATGAGGATTGCCTTGTTATCGTGCACCCGGAGTTCAAGTGAGTCTCAGCGACGCTGTGTGCGTGTGCTTCGTGCAGCCTGAGACCTTCATGAGGAGTGCCCTGTGATTGTGCACCCGAAGCTCAAGTGAGTCTCAGCGACGCTGTGTGCGTGTGCCCTGTTGCAGCCTGAGATCTTCGTAGCATCAGCGGCCCGGACCGGCAGCCCCGGAGGAGCTGAGCCGCCGGCCCGAGCCCGCCGTTGCCAGAGCGGGACCTCGAACCAACCTCGTCGAGGGAGGGCCCGCGTCCCACTGCCCGGAATTCACAAAGATTGCATCGGAGACCCAAGTCGCGGGAAGAGGAGAGGAGAGCGAGGTCGTGCCCCCCAGGTAAAGTGTGTTGACGCCTGGGGTGGGGTGCGGGCTCGGAGGGAGACGCTCTCGGCCTCTCCCATTCCTGCAGTGCGAGCTTCTGCTTCGGTTCGTATCGCGGCCCGTACTTGCCAACGGAGTGGCAGTACCGGGGCCGGAGTGCGGAGCTGCACTTTTTGTTTACACCATACTCGTGTGGGGGCAACTGTTGATAGAGGCTGACTGCGAGTCAGTACGAGTGGCGGAGAGACCACCTGAGGCACTGTGATTGGTGCTGGAGTGTATTACGAATTGCATTGTTTCTGCATAACGAACTACCTGATTCGAGCATTACGAACTGCATTATTGCTACATTGCAAAGTGCCTGATGCTAGCATTACGAACTGCATTATTTCTACATTGCAAAGTGCCTGATTCGAGCATTACAAACTGCATTATTTCTACATTGCAAAGTGCCTGATTCTAGCATGACGAACTGCATAGCATTGCATTAGGACTGCAGTGGAATGTTTAAGAAGTGCTCATTAATATCGCCAGAACTTACAAGGGCGGGCTGGCCTAACAACCGGCCAGGAAGAATATTACAAATACGCATATGTTGCATTTATATCGTGTGGCCTTATCGTATATCTTTTTATATAAATTTATACTCGTTTTTATGAAACTCGTGTGGAGTCCATTTGTGGTGTCATCATTGGGTTGCTGTGAGCGTGGTTGCAAATACTTTACACATTTGCCTTGAAGATAAGCTTGGCTGCTCGTGCCAAGCTACCAAGGGGGTGAGCGGGGGCTATCTGAGAAGGTGTCCTTCCTTTCCCTGACGTGAGAGCGAGGGTCCCTATTTGGCCTAAGGTACCTACCTCATCCAACCAGGGATCTCGGGTCTAACAGTGACTTTCAAGATTGCCACCACCCTACCCTCTGGCTGTACCTACTTTGGCTCAGGCAGGGCTGTATCGCTGCAGTAGATGAAGACCACCACAGCTGGGTCCATGCCTGCATCCGCAGAGGCCCTGCCACACATACTTCTCCAACCAAGGCTGATGAAGCACAGCTGCTAGCAGAAGCATGCTCTGGTCTCCGACACACCAGTGGCCTGAGCTTGTTCACTGGAAGCCCTGCTGAGTAGGGAAAAAGGATCCTACTGATAAAATGCAGTGAACAAGTACTCATAAAGTGTCACCCATTCTGTTGAGGGATAACACCAAACTCTAATTGATCGAATTTGACTGTGCATATATAAGCTGTTCCTGAATGTTATTCACACTTCTCATGATTTTACAAAGGGGAGGGAACCGTAAGCTAGTGGGACCACATGAAAGAGGATACTAGAGGGATGATGAAAGGTGTAGTGCCTTCAGGGGGATGGCACTCAGGGACACTGACTTGTGTGATCAGTCAATTATGTTGTATGTAGTTCAACTGGTGATTAACGTACTTTCTTTCATGAAAAGTAAGCACTGATTCAGACATTAAGATTATTGTCTGTTGATCAATTGTTAAGTGCTGTGCTCGAGCACCCCCACTATCTCCCTGAGAAGTCTGTGAATGCTCACACTCACTACCGTGAGAGTCACGTGCAAAGAGGTGGTAATTGGAGGGTTTGCAGCATCATAGTAGGATGGGCCCGAGGAAACGAGAGGCAAATTACCTCAACTCTATGTTTGAGGCCCAGTAGCCTCTGCCTGCCGTGTGGCCTCCGTGAATGGGTATGACAAGCTGCTTAAAGACAGATACACTTCGCTACGGCGCTGCTAACTACATTAGTTCTTGTGAAAAAGATAACTCTAGAGAAGTAGTTTTACTTCAATGCAACCTGCAGAGCTAAACGAACATGGTTTCTCACTAGGTCTTGAACTCGGATATGCAGACTTGAACTAACTCATCCACCTCTGCCATTGGACCAAGCCATTAAAAAGAATCAATTCTCACTGACTTCCTGCATGCCAAAACAGATATCATGTGGTGTTCTGTGGAAAGAACAGACAATTACCATACAGCTATTTATACATAGAGGATTTCAGATTTCGCTTTAGTATATTTTTACTGTGTAATATTTAAATGCTTGCTACCATGCATTTTTGATGGAGCAGAGACATAATTTTACCCTTGTGCAGTGTGTTCAGTGGTATTCATGCTGTCCACACTGGGATATCCAGAGTGTAAGCGAGGGACAGGGAAATCTCTCCCTATTCTTTTTGCTTGGATACCATGCTACACAGAGCAGTGGGGCACGACTCGCAGGAGTTTCAAAAGCAAGGGTTAGTGAGGGATTAAATTCACTGCCAGGGTGCAGAATAGCCTCTTTCTGCAAGGCATCCTAGCAGACCTGGGGTTGTTGGAGCAAATTCTTAGTCAGGTAGTCTGAGGTGTTAGTGAAGTGGGTATGGGATTTTGGTAGTTACAGTACATAGTGCAAGTAATGTTAGGGAGTGTAGGAAATTGTGATACTGGTTGAGAGGGTTGAAACCTTACCCAAGCAAACACAATTCTTGACAGGGTGGAACACAAGCCATCTCCAAATTAAACTGTCCTTAACCCTCAGGTAGCTTGGCACAAAAGCCGTCAGGCTTTCCTTAGAGACATTCTGTAAAGTACTTATGCAGCACGCAAACAATAATAAAGTGAGAACACAACGCAAGAAAATTCCCACATCAATTTAGAAAAATAGTGATAAACACCCAATTGGAACATTTAATTTACTTCCCCAGTAAAGTGGTACTACATGTACTACATGTACCTAGGGCATGGCCAATCAAATGCTACTAGTGGACCTGCAGCCCTTATTGTGCCACCCACTTAAGTAGCCCTTTAAATATGTTTCTGGCCATTAAATGAACCTGTGTGCGCAGTTTAGACTACCATATCGACCTAGCAAAATAAACCCCTTGCCACACTTACACCTTCCTTTTTGATACATATAAGTCACCCCTAAGATATGCCCTAAACAGTCCATAGGGCAGGATGCAGAGTATTTAAAAAGTTTGACATGTACTTTTGACTTTTACATGACTTGGTAGTGAAAAACTCTTACATTCGTTTTTCACTACTGCATGGTCTACCTCTCCTATGGGATAACATTGGGTTATCTTATTGCATTGAATAAGTGATAACTTTCATTTGGGAGCAGGTAGAAAAGTCAAGTTTGGTCTCTAAAGAATTGTAATTCAAAACCCTCTTTAATGATCAAGTTGGATTTAAGTCATGTTCTGAAAATGCCACTTTTAGAAAGTTGACATTTTCTTTTTCCAACTATTTGGTGCCTGCAAGTTTTATAGTGGGTCAGATGACTAGGTGTTGCGGCCAACTCGTCTGTGTATTACTCCCAGTCAGAGAGACAAAGAGGGAATAGGTGTTGGCGGGATGGGACATCTCTGACTTGATAGGTGGTGGAGCTGTCAACTACCACACTTGCACATCACAAAGACTCTACCTCAGCATGCACACAAAGAGTTTCACATTAGTCTATTGTTCCCCCCAGACAAGCTGGAGCCAGGGCAGGGAGGAAGGACATTCCAGACACCTCTGTAGGAGCCGGGGTCTCGAAGATTTCCCCACTTCAAAGTGGGCACCAGGTATAAATGGTGGACTCTCAGACCCAACTCTTCACTTCACTTCTGGACCTGTGGAAGACTCAGGAGAACTACTACTAGTCAGAAGGTTCCACTCCCCCTGCGATGTCAATCGGACGCTTGTGTGTCCGGCATCATAATGTGACCCTTGATCTTCCCAAACACAAAATGTAATAATCTATTTCCTTCCATTTCTAATCCCCTGAAAATATAATATAATGCTAAAATCCTGAAAATTCTATCTGAGATCGCAAATAATAACATTTCACTCACTATTGGTTTAAATCCTATTAACTTATCCACTGAAAACTAAGAGACTCAAAATTTTTAACCGTTTTGTACGTGAGAGACATTTATCAACTGTGAGCACAATGCAAGCATTGGGTTCTCATAATATGGCGATTCAAGCATTATGGTTGAAGAGACCAATTACCTTAATACCGAATATCTTCATTTAGATTCTCAGTAAATTACTAGACTCCAGATTATATGCAGACTTTATGGAAGTTTGCACTAATGAAACCACTACTCAAACAAACCGGAAGTTTTGAGCAATAATCACCCAATCTGACTCCTCACATTCTTTGGTTAACTCTTGAGCATTATTTAATGCAAGATATTTTGAGCAATCATCAAGCAGGTGTCCGTTCAGGGAGATGCACAGAACTGGTAGTGGTGTCTGTCTTGGATGACCTCTGTACAATAGGAGACAAAAGAGGAATGGCTGCCTTGGTCCTCCTGAATTCGTTGGCAGCTTTCAACTTATTTGATTAGACTATTTTGCTCTCTAGGCTTGCTGACATTGGCATCTCAGTTACTAGCCTGAACAGGATTACTGCTTTTCTAGAAGAGCGCAAGCAATCAGCAGTTGTTACACCTTTTCATGCAGAACCCAGAAAAAGCTGCCATGGTATTAAGGGGTGTACCTCGCGTAATTCCATGTAGCCTAATCACGCACAATTACCTAAGAAGTCACTGAGATTGCGCTTGAAATACAGGTGTAGAGTAATTCTGCATTTAGCGATATTCCTTAGTGTAAAATGCCCCCTTGCATCCAAAATGGATGTGAAGATGTATTGTACGCTAAAAAATAGAGATAATGCAGCAGAACATGAATTGCAAGAGGTTAATCGTGCATGATAAATGTGCTTTTGGGGTAGGATTTTTCCGCAACTTGCTAGAGACATTAAGCGCTAATTTCTTACCGCAAAATGCACCCTTGTGTCTAGAATGGACATGAGGATGCATTTGCGCTAAGAAATAGCATTAGCCATTGCTCGCATTCAGTAGATGTGCTCTCGCAGTAGGATTCCCCCACAAATTACTCTTAATTTCGTAAGGAGGCATAATGGCACAATTGTCGGTAACTCCACATCAAAGAGTAACGCATATATACCGAAATTACTGTGATTAATTCAGTAGAATTGAAATTCTGCTCAGGCCTTCATTGTATTACGCAAAACCAAAGGGGATGATGGACGGAGTGTTGAACATTGCAAGCACTCACCCCCAGTCAACTGATCTGGGTTGAATCCATCATCATTCTTTAGCTCACTCCGCCACCCCAGTTCAGACATGGCCATATGCAAATCAGTCTGACCCTGTGCCTCATGGGAACAGTCCAGCCTGAACTGCCAAGCCATGTCTTCCCTGGACCGGAAACAAGCATCCTGGGACCGGTTTCTGGCTTACAGCCGTCATCAGCCAGGCTATCTTGAATCCAGTGGCAAAGTGAGCAAGGGACCCACGTCTGGGCATACCCAGCCAACTTAGGGCAAACATAGCAAAACCAAAGGGGATGATGGACGGAGTGTTGAACATTGCAAGCACTCACCCCCAGTCAACTGATCTGGGTTTAATCCATCATCATTCTTTAGCTCACTCCGCCACCCCAGTTCAGACATGGCCATATGCAAATCAGTCTGACCCTGTGCCTCATGGGAACAGTCCAGCCCGAACTGCCAAGCCATGTCTTCTCTGGACCGGAAACAAGCATCCTGGGACCAGTTTCTGGCTTACAGCCGTCATCAGCCAGGCTATCTTGAATCCAGTGGCAAAGTGAGCAAGGGACCCACGTCTGGGCATACCCTGCCAACTTAGGGTGAACATAGCAAAACCAAAGGGGATGATGGACGGAGTGTTGAACATTGCAAGCACTCACCCCCAGTCAACTGATCTGGGTTTAATCCATCACCATTCTTTAGCTCACTCCGCCACCCCAGTTCAGACATGGCCATATGCAAATCAGTCTGACCCTGTGCCTCATGGGAACAGTCCAGCCCGGACTGCCAAGCCATGTCTTCCCTGGACTGGAAACAAGCATACTGGGACTGGTTTCTGGCTTACAGCCGTCATCAGCCAGGCTATCTTGAATCCAGTGGCAAAGTGAGCAAGGGACCCACGTCTGGGCATACCCTGCCAACTTAGGGCGAACATAGCAAAACCAAAGGGGATGATGGACAGAGTGTTGAACATTGCAAGCACTCACCCCCAGTCTACTGATCTGGGTTTAATCCATCATCATTCTTTAGCTCACTCCGCCACCCCAGTTCAGACATGGCCATATGCAAATCAGTCTGACCCTGTGCCTCATGGGAACAGTCTAGCCCGAACTGCCAAGCCATGTCTTCCCTGGACTGGAAACAAGCATCCTGGGACCGGTTTCTGGCTTACAGCCATCATCAGCCAGGCTATCTTGAATCCAGTGGCAAAGTGAGCAAGGGACCCACGTCTGGGCATACCCTGCCAACTGAGGGCGAACATAGCAAAACCAAAGGGGATGATGGACGGAGTGTTGAACATTGCAAGCACTCACCCCCAGTCAACTGATCTGGGTTTAATCCATCATCATTCTTTAGCTCACTCCGCCACCCCAGTTCAGACATGGCCATATGCAAATCAGTCTGACCCTGTGCCTCATGGGAACAGTCCAGCCTGAACTGCCAAGCCATGTCTTCCCTGGACCGGAAACAAGCATCCTGGGACCGGTTTCTGGCTTACAGCCGTCATCAGCCAGGCTATCTTGAATCCAGTGGCAAAGTGAGCAAGGGACCCACGTCTGGGCATACCCAGCCAACTTAGGGCAAACATAGCAAAACCAAAGGGGATGATGGACGGAGTGTTGAACATTGCAAGCACTCACCCCCAGTCAACTGATCTGGGTTGAATCCATCATCATTCTTTAGCTCACTCCGCCACCCCAGTTCAGACATGGCCATATGCAAATCAGTCTGACCCTGTGCCTCATGGGAACAGTCCAGCCTGAACTGCCAAGCCATGTCTTCCCTGGACCGGAAACAAGCATCCTGGGACCGGTTTCTGGCTTACAGCCGTCATCAGCCAGGCTATCTTGAATCCAGTGGCAAAGTGAGCAAGGGACCCACGTCTGGGCATACCCAGCCAACTTAGGGCAAACATAGCAAAACCAAAGGGGATGATGGACGGAGTGTTGAACATTGCAAGCACTCACCCCCAGTCAACTGATCTGGGTTTAATCCATCATCATTCTTTAGCTCACTCCGCCACCCCAGTTCAGACATGGCCATATGCAAATCAGTCTGACCCTGTGCCTCATGGGAACAGTCCAGCCCGAACTGCCAAGCCATGTCTTCTCTGGACCGGAAACAAGCATCCTGGGACCAGTTTCTGGCTTACAGCCGTCATCAGCCAGGCTATCTTGAATCCAGTGGCAAAGTGAGCAAGGGACCCACGTCTGGGCATACCCTGCCAACTTAGGGTGAACATAGCAAAACCAAAGGGGATGATGGACGGAGTGTTGAACATTGCAAGCACTCACCCCCAGTCAACTGATCTGGGTTTAATCCATCACCATTCTTTAGCTCACTCCGCCACCCCAGTTCAGACATGGCCATATGCAAATCAGTCTGACCCTGTGCCTCATGGGAACAGTCCAGCCCGAACTGCCAAGCCATGTCTTCCCTGGACTGGAAACAAGCATACTGGGACTGGTTTCTGGCTTACAGCCGTCATCAGCCAGGCTATCTTGAATCCAGTGGCAAAGTGAGCAAGGGACCCACGTCTGGGCATACCCTGCCAACTTAGGGCGAACATAGCAAAACCAAAGGGGATGATGGACAGAGTGTTGAACATTGCAAGCACTCACCCCCAGTCTACTGATCTGGGTTTAATCCATCATCATTCTTTAGCTCACTCCGCCACCCCAGTTCAGACATGGCCATATGCAAATCAGTCTGACCCTGTGCCTCATGGGAACAGTCTAGCCCGAACTGCCAAGCCATGTCTTCCCTGGACTGGAAACAAGCATCCTGGGACCGGTTTCTGGCTTACAGCCATCATCAGCCAGGCTATCTTGAATCCAGTGGCAAAGTGAGCAAGGGACCCACGTCTGGGCATACCCTGCCAACTGAGGGCGAACATAGCAAAACCAAAGGGGATGATGGACGGAGTGTTGAACATTGCAAGCACTCACCCCCAGTCAACTGATCTGGGTTTAATCCATCATCATTCTTTAGCTCACTCCGCCACCCCAGTTCAGACATGGCCATATGCAAATCAGTCTGACCCTGTGCCTCATGGGAACAGTCCAGCCCAAAATGCCAAGCCACGTCTTCCCTGGACTGGAAACAAGCATCCTGGGACCGGTTTCTGGCTTACAGCCGTCATCAGCCAGGCTATCTTGAATCCAGTGGCAAAGTGAGCAAGGGACCCACGTCTGGGCATACCCTGCCAACTTAGGGCGAACATAACAAAACCAAAGGGGATGATGGACAGAGTGTTGAACATTGCAAGCACTCACCCCCAGTCTACTGATCTGGGTTTAATCCATCATCATTCTTTAGCTCACTCCGCCACCCCAGTTCAGACATGGCCATATGCAAATCAGTCTGAACGTGTGCCTCATGGGAACAGTCCAGCCCGAACTGCCAAGCCATGTCTTCCCTGGACTGGAAACAAGCATCCTGGGACCGGTTTCTGGCTTACAGCCGTCATCAGCCAGGCTATCTTGAATCCAGTGGCAAAGTGAGCAAGGGACCCACGTCTGGGCATTCCCTGCCAACTTAGGGCGAACATAGCAAAACCAAAGGGGATGATGGACGGAGTGTTGAACATTGCAAGCACTCACCCCCAGTCAACTGATCTGGGTTTAATCCATCATCATTCTTTAGCTCACTCTGCCACCCCAGTTCAGACATGGCCATATGCAAATCAGTCTGACCCTGTGCCTCATGGGAACAGTCCAGCCCGAACTGCCAAGCCATGTCTTCCCTGGACCGGAAACAAGCATCCTGGGACCGGTTTCTGGCTTACAGCCATCATCAGCCAGGCTATCTCGAATCCAGTGGCAAAGTGAGCAAGGGACCCACGTCTGGGCATACCCTGCCAACTTAGGGCGAACATAGCAAAACCAAAGGGGATGATGGATGGAGTGTTGAACATTGCAAGCACTCACCCCCAGTCAACTGATCTGGGTTTAATCCATCATCATTCTTTAGCTCACTCACTTCATTGCATTACCCCAGACTCTATTTTGTCTCCTCTACTATTTAACATTCATTTGTTGCCACTGGCCAAATTATTATACGCTTCAGGTATATTTTTGTACAGTGTGGTGCTGGACCTACTTGAGCTCTGAGATGGGGTAATTTAATTTACTATTTTGTTATGTCCCTTTTTGGCTTTAGTACTTTTAGAAGTGCAGTTTGTTAATAAAATTGAGTTACTCTTTTTTGGTGGGTGCATGTCTCTCCCTAAAACACTTGCTATCCCTCCCTAAACCCCCCCTTACCCTTTACTAAACCTCTGCCATTTAATATGGAGTATGCCTTTTTTTCCAGCCACTCCCCTGCCCCCCCTAAATTTGCTACTAAGGGTCCAATTACGATGTCGGATGGACCGGAGTCTGACCGACATCGTTTGGGAACTGGGACCGAATGACCTCCTGTCATCGGTTCCAGCCCAGCAAGTAGGATGCGACCGAACACAGAGGTGCAGTTCATCCCTGCACCCCGTGGCAGGTACCTCAAGGTGCCTGCCACCGGGTGCAGGAATCATCAGAAGGGCACCATAGGTGCCCCCTAGGCCATTAGCCGGAGGCCTTGCATCTATGGGGGCCCTGCTGGTGGCCCCCAAATTCGGATTCCCACTGCCTTTCTGTATAGGAAATGCTGACACAGAAAGGCTATGGCAATCTTTCATCGTAATCCCTCGGGCTGAAAGAGCCACCCAAGGGATTGATGGAGGATTTCCGAATGGCAGCCGGGCTCTCCGAGCCCGTCGGAGGTCATTTGGAAATCCGGTTCGGATTCCTTTCTGACCGACCCCATCAAAATGGGTCGGTTGGAAAGGAATCCGAATGGGACAATTCGATGCAGTCAGAACAGCTCCGACCAACGGTCAGAGCCGTTTCTGACCGCATCGAAATCGGCCCCTAAGTAGTAAACTTACATGTGTAAGGATCTCTCCAATTAAAAAATGAGAGAGATGGAGGTGGACATTTACAGGTTTGTGAATAGCATTTTGAAGTACTATAGTAGTACTATTGTAGTACCATTAAACTTACTACAAAATGCAGTTTTGCGAATAGGCCTCATGCATTTCTAATGATTGGCAACCACTATCCCTAAACTGGGGAATAGCTTATTCTTCCTGGTCACATCATTTCTTTCCTCAAACATCAAGGCACTTTACATTCTCTTTGCAGAGTAATTGTATCACAGTTCTATTTTTTTGTCGCAGTATTAATATGCTTCAGTCAGTTTTTGTTCTCATTTTGTAGGTTTGTGAATGGTAAGGTTGGCAATCCTTTAAGAAAATATCTGGGTTTTGGTGGTTGGATTGTGATCCTCTATTTTCCAAAATAGTTTTCATGATTAGGTAACATCAAGAATGCTACAGCTTTACAAATATTTGATCAACTATCCAATTATGTACAGTAATTGTAGTATGCTGCTGTTGGGTTTTCATTTTCAGAGGTGTATTGGTGTTAATTATGATCTAATAACTCTGAATGGTACATATTATGTGCATTTCCAAGGGTCCTTATTATTACTGGTGCTTATCAGGTATTTGTGTGCATCTTTGTGCTATTTTACTGTCATTTTTGCTGTGCATATATGTATATATTTAAGAATATGTTTAAAGTATGGTCCCTAGCTCAAAATCACAACTTAAGTTGGATAGTCACATCTTAATTGTAACTGTGATATTTGTATTGTCCTACATCCTAAGTCAACATCATTGCACCTCTTTTTAGCTACACCTTTGATGGAGCAAGGTTTCAAAAATGAAACTTGCTTGTACGCAATCCTCCTCATAGTATTAATTTATTAAACTTGTATTGTAAATACTAACCTTTGCATTCACAAACACAAGAGGGACAGAAGCTTGCTTATGTGTTTTACTAATGAATAACTGTTGGACTTGGCCCTTTTGGCAGGTTCACCCCTGAACTTTTTGCCTGTTAATATGACATGATCTTAGTAGTTTTTGGCCTCTGCGCACTTTAGCACTGTGTCCCAGTGTAAAGTGCGTTCGCACTCTGAGTGCGTGTGGTGAGATTGTCCTGCCCTCCCATAGGAATGCATGGGGGATATGTGTGTCCATGGTAATTCCTGGTGTGAGAGGAGTGCAGGGGCGAGTTTAGTATGTGCGAACTCGTGAGAATAAATGCTGCGCAATGGTGTGCGCAGATTTATTATGACTGGTGTAGAAATGCCACTTTTAGAAGTTGGCATTTATGTGTGCTCTGTGTCTGCCTGCCTGATGTGAATTGCATGTCTGGCTTGTGAGTGACAGGGGTTGGGAGGTGTGTGTGGCTCCAGGAGGGGCAGGGTGAGTCAGCGCAGGGCTGAATAGGGAGATCTGCATCTAGATGGGAGGGAGGAGTTGCACCTGGGACCTGAATAGGGTTGTGCCTTCCCTCCCCAATGCTGGCTCCGCCCCCTGTGGTGCGTCTGATGTCCCTAGCCTACCCTCTGAAAGGGAAGAGGAGCTGAGCAAAACAAAGTGCTCCAAAGCTCTCGCAAACCAGTTCTAACTGGTATCCCTAAACCCTGCACCTTTAGACAAAGGAAAATGTGTATAAAAGAAAGGGCTGTGACCCCATGAAAATGTTCTCAGTTGTTCCTGACTTCAGGGGGGCCTGCTGCTGCTGCTGGGCGCCAGGAGGAACCGCCACTAGGGACTGCCTCCCTGCTGGAGGGCCCTGTGAGCTGGCCTGCCTGGGCCCAGCCTTTTGCCCCCCCTTCATTCCAAAAGACTTTCTCTGATCTTTGTGCTAAAGCGCCTGGGAAGCGCTAAATCTTCATTTTCTGGGAGCGCTTTATTTTTCATTCTGAAGAAGCGCTTGATCTTCCTTTCCTGAGGAGCGCTTTATTGTGGTGCCTTTCTGTAGAGGAGCAGCGCTTCTATTTGTTGGCTGCAGCACGGAGCTGCGACCATTTTAAGGGAATCCCCGGCGTGGTGATCCCCCTGCCGTTGTGCCCTTTTCGAGCGGGAGCCCACCTTGCTGAGTACTGCTTGAAACCCGAGCGGGAGCCCACCCCGCCTCGGTACCTCCATAGCGGGTGCCTACCCTGCATTTTCGCATCGTTGAGCGGGTGCCCACCCCGCTTTTTATGGTTAAAGAAGAGGGAGCCTACCCCTCATCTGCCCCGCATCACCGCCGCAGCCCGGGGAGACGGGCACCGCAGTGGTGCCAAGACCGGAAGTCAGGCCGCGTGTTGCCTGACGTGGGGCGGGACTTCCGCTGTCCCGAGGGAAGCCCCGTGCCCACGGAATCCCCGGAGAAGAAGCCGGCAGCCGACGGGAGCCCACCCCGCGCTCCGGTGCACAAAGGAGAAGTGAGCCGGAAGAAGAGTCCAGGCGGGAGCCCACCCCGCACTGGACGGTGCCCGAAAAAGCGGAAGAGTGCCGCAGTGGCTGACGGGGCTCCCGTGCCGTGAGGGAGAGCCCCGCGCCTGCACCGGAGGAGGCGTCCCCAGAATTGAGGAGAGCCCCGTGTGGCAAGCCTGGAGACCAGAGGAGCGCCCCCAGACAGCCCGGTGAGTGGGGCTCGTTTCCGAAGGGGTTGGGGGGTGTGTTGGGGCACATTGCCAGTGCCCGCCCCCCTCCTGCCAGTACGTACTTCTTTGGGGGCACAGCTGCTGAGCGGACTCGCAGGAGGGCGAGCCGCTCCACCGTTGGGGCGTGATTTTTGTTCAAGGAGCCCCAGAGGGGGGCCACCGCCTACCTGTGCCCGTTCTTCCTGTTCTTGTGGGGCATATTTGTTTTAGAGCCTGTGTGCTCCAACGTGAGGGCATCAAGGTGCCCATGCCCCATTTCTCCCAGCTGCCCCGCTCGCAGAGGGCAGCTGCACCAAGAGGGACAGAGTTGGCACAGGGAGCGCCAGTGCCCACATTTTTGCCTTCACAGCTGCCCAGAAAGTAGTGGGCAGCTGCCACGTTTAGGCCTGAACTTTTGCGCACTCTACTTTTGCTGCATGTGCAGCCAGCCCTGACACTGTTGGACATAGGGCATTGGAGCCCTGTGAGAGGCCAGTTGGCCTGGGGCCAGTTTTGAGGTGTTGTGCCCCCGCCTGGGGCACACTGTGTTTATGATGGTAATTACATGATGTTTTATACCTAACCTGATGCCTAATGTGATTTATGCGTAATGTATTTATGCCCCTGAGGTTTGGGCAGGATATATTTGATTCCTAATGTGTAGTGTATTTATGCTTAGGATGTTAGGCATAATGGGATTTATGCTAAGTTGATGATGCCAAGTTCATTTCTTCTACCAGTAGCGACTGGTTGTTATTACTGATTGACTACATTTATTATTTTGTGCTACAGTTAGTATATGTTCTACATTTGCTAATTTCCCTTTGTGATTGTTCTGACAGTGGCCCAATTGGCCCTGTCCGGTGTATATAATCCCCTGTAGATACTGCCCAGTGCCAGTTGGCCCAGTGTATATGTGTGATTATGATCTAATGTGTTTATGGTAATACAAAGGCTATTTTTATATCTAACCTTGCGTGGAGTTCCCTTTTGTGGTGTACCTAGTGTGTTGCTGCTGTGTGTGTGTGTTGCGCAAACGCTTTACACATTGCCTCCGGGATAAGCCTGACTGCTCGTGCCAAGCTACCAAGGGGGTGAGCAGGGGTTATCTTGGGTGTGTAACTCCCTCGCCCTGACTAGAGTGGTGGTCTCTGCCTGGCTTTGGCGCAAGCCTTAGCCAACCAGAGATCCCATTTCTAACATTGGTTGTCAGCGGTGAGGATAGGTCTTGCGTTTGCGCAGTACCACAGCGACAACTGGCTGCACTACAAAACTCTGCATTTAGATAATCACGTGTTTGGGGATTATTGTTCTGAGTTTTATTTTAAATCTTCTCCTAAAAGTGTCATTTTTAAATTGTGTACTCTTGCTTCAGCTCAGAAACCTAGGTCTCCTGTGTTGCACGTGTCCCTGAGCGTCCTGCCAAAATGGAGTCTGCTTTTAATTTTTGTGGTCTGTTTAGATACAGCATGTGGGAGTTGGTGGATTTCTGTAAGGAGAGAGACATAGCAGTGAGTGGGTCAGACACCCAGTCAAAACTGAGGGACAACCTGATCCAATGGCAAAAGGATGAATGGGACTGTGAGCGCAATGAGGAGAAGAGGGCCCTGGCCGCACGCCAAGAGGGTGGTGGGTCTGAGGGGGCCGTGAGGAGTCTGAAGAGGAGGAAGAAAGTGACAGGACAGGGACGCCAGTAGATAGTGAGGACCCCATGGATAGGAGTCCCTTGCTGGGTCCAGTGTCGGGGGCAGTGCCCCATCCCTTTCCCTGTCCCCAGAGGAGTGGGTGGATAGGAGGGAAGAAAGGGAGCATCAGCTGGCTTTGGAGAAGCTCAGGTTAGAGCATGCCAGGGAGATAGCGCAGCTGAGTGTGGAGGAGAAAAAGCTAGAGACCGGGAGGGTCTTAGCGCAGGAGAGGATGGCGGAGGCTGAGAGGGCCTTCGCCAGGGAGAAATTAGCTCTGGAGGGTAGGTTATCCCCTGAGAGTAGTTTCAATTGTCTGGATTCC
Source organism: Calotriton arnoldi (assembly GCA_963921515.1). NCBI lineage: Eukaryota > Metazoa > Chordata > Amphibia > Caudata > Salamandridae > Calotriton > Calotriton arnoldi. The sequence continues at coordinate 846,364 of CAWUFW010008314.1, forward strand.
CCAGTGAGGGTGGGATCCAGTGGTGGCAGCAATATGGAGTCCAGTGCAGGAAGTCCCATTCCCAGTTCCCAGAATATGGTACTTGGCTCCCAGGAAGAGGAGTACAGGTTGAAGTTCAGGGGCAGTAGGAAACTGTCTCACCAGTCTTGGGGGAGGTTTGTGGATGACTGTAATGATGCACTGAGTGACTGGGTAAAGTGTACCACGGAATAGGATTTTGAAGGACTGTTCAATCTGGTTATTAAAGAGCACCTGCTCAGTTGTTGTTTTCCAGGGTTGCGCCAACACCTGTTGGAGTGTGGGCACCCTGATCCATGGGATCTTGCAAGGGAAGCAGACCTCTGGGTGGTGGCCCGAGGTTCTGAAGAGGCATTGGGGATTGATCCCAAAAGTAGTGGCTCAGGTATCTTCCCGTCCTGTATAGGGGAAGAGGTTCAGTGTAGCCCAGCTAGGTCCCAGTGTAGTGGGAGGGGTGTAGTGGCTCACGTCCTGTCTCAGTGGAGTAGGAGTGAGTGTGGGACTGAGTGTCCCCAGGTGCCCGAAACCCAGTCTCAGAACCTGGATGGTTTCTTCAGGGAACACCAGGTTGGGAGCCTAGGCTGTCCTGTTAGTCCATTTGAGGAGGATCTCCTAGTGTCTGGAGGACCTGGAGCGTCTGTAAATAGAGCTCCAGTGGTTCTGGTGTCTGGCGGTGCCGCTCCAGTTGGGAGGGTACAGAAGTCCAGAGAGAGGGGTGACATGGGGTTGTGTTCCCCAGTGGAAGAGCCAGTGGGTCAGGGACCAGCCAGAAGGGCTGAGTCTCCTAGAAGTGACCATGGTGACACCACGTCTGTCCTGGGGGATCTTCGCACACTGTCAGGTGGACAGGGGTCGGGAGATCTGCGCCAGGCAGACTGTCACACGACACAGGAGTCATGTGTTACCCTCGGGGGGCTACTGTGTGAGTCCCCAGAAGTCCTGGAGTGCCAGGCAAGTACTCAGCCAAGGGGTTTAGACCCAAGGTTGGGAGGCCAGGTTCAGGATCTGCCTGACCTGGAGGGAAGGACATCTGTAACCAGTGTCCTGACCGGTTCATCTTCCAGGGGTACCGCTCCAGTTGGGAGGGTGCAGAACTCTGGAAGGGGTTGCAGAGGGAGGGAGTCCTCGCCTCTGATCCCGGGGCAACCTGAGGGGTTAGACCCTAGGTTGGGAGACCAGTTTTTGGAGAGAGGTCCTGAACTGGTGGGAGAGTTGTGTTTTGAGGGTGCCTCTCCAAGAAGGAGAGTGCGGACCCATAGAAGAAGAGGTAGGGGGAGGAGAGCCTCGCCCGTGACTTTTGGTCAGCCTGAGGGTGCGGACCCTGGGCTGGAGGACCAGTGGCAGTCTAGACATGCCCTGATGAGGGGAAGAGTGGAGAATGGCTACTATGTGCCAGGGGTTACTACCCCCCACTCTGTGGATGGGCAAGGACCAGTGGCATCTGGATGGCCTAGGGCCTGGTCCTGGCCGCGGACAGCTAGGGAGTACCAGTGGGGTAGCCCAGTTGGTCCAGACAGCTTTTTCAGAAGGAACCAGATGGGTTCACCGTGGCGTAGAACCGGAGGGTGTCCCTGCAGTTGCGGGCCCGCGTCCGTGTTCTATCGCCCCAAGCAGGGAAGCCCATCACGGTGGTGATTGGTCTGCCCTGCGTTTTGGCTGGAAGGGGGTTGTGTTGGACTTGGCCCCTTTGGCAGGTTCACCCCTGAACTTTTTGCCTGTTAACATGACCTGATCTTAGTAGTTTTTGGCCTCTGCGCACTTTAGCACTGTGTCCCAGTGTAAAGTGCGAGCGCACTCTGAGTGCGTGTGGTGAGATTGTCCTGCCCTCCCATAGGAATGCATGGGGGATATGTGTGTCCATGGTATTTCCTGGTGTGAGAGGAGTGCAGGGGCGAGTTTAGTATGTGCGAACTCGTGAGAATAAATGCTGCGCAATGGTGTGCGCAGATTTATTATGACTGGTGTAGAAATGCCACTTTTAGAAGTTGGCATTTATGTGTGCTCTGTGTCTGCCTGCCTGATGTGAATTGCATGTCTGGCTTGTGAGTGACAGGGGTTGGGAGGTGTGTGTGGCTCCAGGAGGGGCAGGGTGAGTCAGCGCAGGGCTGAATAGGGAGATCTGCATCTAGATGGGAGGGAGGAGTTGCACCTGGGACCTGAATAGGGTTGTGCCTTCCCTCCCCAATGCTGGCTCCGCCCCTGTGGTGCGTCTGATGTCCCTAGCCTACCCTCTGAAAGGGAAGAGGAGCTGAGCAAAACAAAGTGCTCCAAAGCTCTCGCAAACCAGTTCTAACTGGTATCCCTAAACCCTGCACCTTTAGACAAAGGAAAATGTGTATAAAAGAAGGGGCTCAGTTGTTCCTGACTTGAGGGGGGCCTGCTGCTGCTGCTGGGCGCCAGGAGGAACCGCCACTAGGGACTGCCTCCCTGCTGGAGGGCCCTGTGAGGTGGCCTGCCTGGGCCCAGCCTTTTGCCCCCCCCTTCATTCCAAAAGACTTTCTCTGAACTTTGTGCTAAAGCGCCTGGGAAGCGCTAAATCTTCATTTTCTGGGAGCGCTTTATTTTTCATTCTGAAGAAGCGCTTGATCTTCCTTTCCTGAGGAGCGCTTTATTGTGGTGCCTTTCTGTAGAGGAGCAGCGCTTCTATTTGTTGGCTTCAGCACGGAGCTGCGACCATTTTAAGGGAATCCCCGGCGTGGGGATCCCCCTGCCGTTGTGCCCTTCTCGAGCGGGAGCCCACCCCGCTGAGTACTGCTTGAAAACCGAGCGGGAGCCCACCCCGCCTCGGTACCTCCATAGCGGGTGCCTACCCTGCATTTTCGCATCGTTGAGCGGGTGCCCACCCCGCTTTTTATGGTTAAAGAAGAGGGAGCCTACCCCTCATCTGCCCCGCATCACCGCCGCAGCCCGGGGAGACGGAGCACCGCAGTGGTGCCAAGACCGGAAGTCAGGCCGCGTGTTGCCTGACGTGGGGCGGGACTTCCGCTGTCCCGAGGGAAGCCCCGCGCCCACGGAATCCCCGGAGAAGAAGCCGGCAGCCGACGGGAGCCCACCCCATGCTCTGGTGCACAAAGGAGAAGTGAGCCGGAAGAAGATTCCAGGCGGGAGCCCACCCCGCACTGGACGGTGCCCGAAAGAGCGGAAGAGTGCTGCAGTGGCTGACGGGGCTCCCGTGCCGTGAGGGAGAGCCCCGCGCCTGCACCGGAGGAGGCGTCCCCAGAATTGAGGAGAGTCCCGCGTGGCAAGCCTGGAGACCAGAGGAGCGTCCCCAGACAGCCCGGTGAGTGGGGCTTGTTTCCGAAGGGGTTGGGGGGTGTGTTGGGGCACATTGCCGGTGCCCGCCCCCCTCCTGCCAGTACGTACTTCTTTGGGGGCACAGCTGCTGAGCGGACTCGCAGGAGGGCGAGCCGTTCCACCGTTGGGGCGTGATTTTTGTTCAAGGAGCCCCAGAGGGGGGCCCCCGCCTACCTGTGCCCGTTCTTCCTGTTCTTGTGGGGCATATTTGTTTTAGAGCCTGTGTGCTCCAACGTGAGGGCATCGAGGTGCCCATGCCCCATTTCTCCCAGCTGCCCCGCTCGCAGAGGGCAGCTGCACCAAGAGGGACAGAGTTGGCACAGGGAGCGCCAGTGCCCACATTTTTGCCTTCACAGCTGGCCAGAAAGTAGTGGGCAGCTGCCACGTTTAGGCCTGAACTTTTGCGCACTCTACTTTTGCTGCATGTGCAGCCAGCCCTGACACTGTTGGACATAGGGCATTGGAGCCCTGTGAGAGGCCAGTTGGCCTGGGGCCAGTTTTGAGGTGTTGTGCCCACGCCTGGGGCACACTGTGTTTATGATGGTAATTACATGATGTTTTTTACCTAACCTGATGCCTAATGTGATTTATGCGTAATGTATTTATGCCCTGAGGTTTGGGCAGGATATATTTGATTCCTAATGTGTAGTGTATTTATGCTTAGGATGTTAGGCATAATGGGATTTATGCTAAGTTGATGATGCCAAGTTCATTTCTTCTACCAGTAGCGACTGGTTGTTATTACTGATTGACTACATTTATTATTTTGTGCTACAGTTAGTATATGTTCTACATTTGCTAATTTCCCTTTGTGATTGTTCTGACAGTGGCCCAATTGGCCCTGTCAGGTGTATATAATCCCCTGTAGATACTGCCCAGTGCCAGTTGGCCCAGTGTATATGTGTGATTATGATCTAATGTGTTTATGGTAATACAAAGGCTATTTTTATATATAACCTTGTGTGGAGTTCCCTTTTGTGGTGTACCTAGTGTGTTGTTGCTGTGTGTGTGTGTTGCGCAAACGCTTTACACATTGCCTCCGGGATAAGCCTGACTGCTCGTGCCAAGCTACCAAGGGGGTGAGCAGGGGTTATCTTGGGTGTGTAACTCCCTCGCCCTGACTAGAGTGGTGGTCTCTGCCTGGCTTTGGCGCAAGCCTTAGCCAACCAGAGATCCCATTTCTAACAATAACGCTTGTCTGTAATCCAAAATGTCCGCTAAAGCGCGGGAACCTCAATGCGCATGTCGCAACCTGATCACATGGTGTGACGTCTTTCTTTGCTTGGTGGGAAACTTCTGCTTCTGCGCAGTGTGCACTAAAATGGCCGCTAAATGTTTTCACATGCTTAAGCTTGCTCTCATGTCATTATTAAATTGTCGTTTTCTTAATGCTACTAATGCAGGATAGTATTATAATTAATTGGGAATAGAGTAGGGAAAGTGGGTATACAGTGAAACTTTTTATTTGTGATTTTAATATTTTCTTCTTACACTTTTAGTAATTCATAAACTTGGGCCTGGGTTGGTGACTTGAAACTCGAGAGACAGATGGTTCTGCGCATGTGTCCTGTGTGCCTGCCAAGTGAAGTCAACTTGGACGTCTTCCAAGGCCATGACCCATTGGCCGAAGATGCTGTACTTCATGTTTCCGGAGGACAAAATGATACTTTTCCCCTGTAAAATGTATAACATTTGTCGTGAGATGGGTGGGAAATAAAGCGAATGTATTAATTTGAAGGGGCGGGAACGTAAAGACAGTAGGCTTTACAATTTAGGCCAAATCGATATGGTGCGAGAATCCACCCCCTGTCCAATCAGAAGTAGTGGTCCCATATTTTAGCAACATTAAGGGGAGGTACATGGGCGTAGAAGGGTATAACAGATATAGAATTAGCTAATTAGCTAGAGCTGACTCTCAGAACACGCAGAAGAGCTCCAGACTGCCATGCTGATCGGTTGCTGACTGAATCCCTGTCCAGAAGAGGTCCTGAGGAGGGGGCGGCGGAGTCCATGAAGAAGCGGGAGAATCGAGGAGAAGTCGAGTATCAGAGAGGGGAACGGCGCAGGCGTCGTTGTAGAGAGGTCACCGGTCCTGTCCTGATCCTGGAAGAAGTCTTTGCTCTTCATCCTTCCTGGGTCCTATCTTTTCCAACTCCTTGGCCAAGGGGCTTGGTTCTCGCATTTAGGTAACTATACTGCAACCTTTAGTTGCGCTGCTGTCTCTATTCTCTCCTCTTCCTTAAACACCGTCATTTATTAGCAAAATCATTTCTATGCTTTTTCTTGGGTATTTCAATCAAGTACCATGTTTTCTGTATTTTACTCTGCTAAAACTTTAGATAAACATTTTAAAACTTCCTGACTCAGTGGTTATTTCAGGATTATGTACTATAATGAATGTCACTCATTTTAAACTTCCCAATTAGCAAAGGATCCATTGGTAAGTTATTACTCTTCAATCAGAAGGTAATTGGTAGCAGGGACTTTGATAAAAGAGTACATCTGACACCCAGCGTAAGTATTAGTGTAGTGTGAATGTATGGGCCCAAGTGAGTATATGGTGTATGAATGTTGTTGGCTAATATTGCGCAGGATCAGTTTTCTGGTAAGCAGAGGACGGATATGGTTACTCTTTGTTAATTGGGTAATGAGAATTTTATTTGTATTTTTATGAACTAACATCTGCTTAAAATTTTGAGTTTGTTATATGTTGTCCAGAATACCCCAGGGTAAAAAGAATAGTGGGTGGCAAGTGGAAGCCATACTGCAGTGAGGTTATCTGTCAGGCAGAAATAGTATTGAGAAGTTAAGCAGGACTTTCAGTACTCGTTAGGGACTCTATGTGTGTGAGTAATAGCAAAAAGGGTACGCTTATAAAAATTTGAATTTATATCACCTAGTAAGGGTAACATTGGAGAAGTAACAGGTACTTCTGGAGCTTGTGTGAAGAGTAGACGGAAGTGTTTTACTCTTAGTATATGTTTTAGTAAACGGAAAGGTTTTACTAAAGTGTGGAAGAAACTATCCTTTTCAAAATTAGTGGAAACTGGCACGATAGCGAATATTTTATGTTGTTACTGAAATTTAATTAAGATTTATAGAGAAAATAAGTTTGAGTAAATTTTGTAAAGGGAGGGTCAGTTGCCGGAGAGGGAGCTGATGTCACAAAACGCCGCGCTGTGGTAGGTTGAAATAGCGGGTGTGGAGAGAAACTTGTAAAGGAGGGGTCAGTAGTCAGGAGTAGTCAGGAGTAGTACTGACGTCACAGGTGCCGCGCTGGGATTGGTTAAACCAGCGAGGACAGAAAAGAGCAGATTGTAAAGGAGGGGTTGACAGAGAAACGTCATCAAAAGGCCGCGCAAGGATTGGCTCGGAAATAAAAGATAGCAGACATTTGATTGGTCGAGATTTTAGAAGCAAAATTCTTAGTGGATAAGGATTGCATGTTAAAACGCGATCCGACTTTAACAGGAACTCGTCCGGATAGGAGATTCCTAGGTTTTGCAGAATATAATTTTGTACACAGAAGATTAGATAGAATGTACGGAGAAAGGAGAAAAATGTCATTCTTACAAAAGATTAAGAATTATTTTAAAAAGGACAAACCAATCAAAACTAGAGAAGGAATTATTATTCCACCAGCTAAAACGCCAGCATCATTTATGATGATGGAGAGAGGTTATCATACCTGTGTATGGATGGAGAATTGGATAAAATACACCAAAAATGATGGAATATTAGCATTTCCTGAAAATGGCACGTTCAATGGACGAATTCTTCAGAACTTGAGATTGAGGATGAATGACTTAGAACCCAGACCTAGATTAACTCAGTACGAAGCTCTAGAAGAATGGGAAACCGAGGCATTTGAGCGGGATAGATCTAGAAGTAATAGGAGTTATCCAGGATTTTTCCCCAGATATCTACGTGAGTCTAGAGAGGGTCAGATGAAACAATGGAGAAGGGCAATGATTACAGAGGGATTGTATCCATTATTCACAGAAGGAGAGAAATCAGGAGGCAAATGTACAGAAAAGACAAAACATTTAATGAGAAATGAGGAATCTGAAGACGAATTTATGGAGGAAATGTTAAGAAATCCCCCAACATATCAGGAAGGGACAAGTGGATGCACCCCAAGTGCACCACCGAAAACTTCAATGGTACCACAGGTAATGCATGAGTTCACCCCGAGTAGAATGCTACATGATAAAGAAAAAGAAGCCCTAGAAAAGACCAGAACAGAATTAATACAGAAAATAACTCAGATAAAAGTACATCCTGATTCGTTGACCATACCTGTAACAATTGGTCCAGTGGTTCCATTATATGGTACTCAGGGAAATTGTCCTCAACCCATACTTGCACCTACTCCTGTGAGTAATCCCAGACCTGAAGCTCCAGTTATAATTGAGGATCAATTTAGTGACTGTGAATCCACAATATCACTTATGGACTTGCCTATTCGAGGTTCTGTAAATAGTACTCCAAGAAAAGATGTACCTGGAGGTTCAAAAGATGTAAGTTTAGTAACTTCATCGGGAGCAAAAAGTGCTACCATAGTAACACCTGAAGATCTAGAAAGATGGGTGCAAGGGTCAGTTAAACAGTGCACACCTCCGAAAATAATGGACATTCATAAATTAAAAGTCGAATTAGAAGAAATAATAGCAGGAAATGTAGGACTAGAACGCTTAAATACCTATGATGAAGAAGAATTATTGTTCCTATGCAGGAGTATCACCAGAAATGTAAGGTTATTTCATGAAAAATTGTCCAATTTAGCATTACAGATGGGAATAGAAATAGGGAGATCAAAGGTACTACAGAAACCCTATAGAGCAGAATTTTCAGACAAAGACTTAGAAAATATGAATGCCTCTGGAAAAAGATTACAAATAAGAGAATTAATGTTAGTTTTGCAAAAATGGGGAGACCTAGATAAATGGAAAACTAGGTGGGCCAAGAAAAAGGAAGAAGCACGAACAAGTAGAACAGCATCAGAATATGTGATGAAGGAAACAGGGAAAGCAGATCAGATGTATCCAATGCGAGAAGTTGCGGGAGGAGGATATGTACATGTCCCATGGAGCAGACAGGATATTTTATCATTTACGAATGATTTTCCAAAACTGAGGGAAAAGCCAATTGAATGGTTCAAGCAGGTTGAAAGGTTTGTGAAGGTGTCAAAGGTATTGTTGAAGGATTTAGATGGTCTGTTTGACATAGTGGTACCTGCCCATTTATGGACAGATTGTAAGATCACAGTGGATTGGCCAAGTGAGGAGTATCCCAGAGATCCGAAAACAGGTGCCCCGTCAAATGACGTAATGAAAAAGTATCAGCAGGTGATAACTTACCTGAAAGGGAAAATACCACAGAAAGAAACAGATTGGGTGAAAATAGATCGAACCACCCAAGAAGCCAGTGAATCAGTACATTCCTATTATGAGCGTTTATTGCAGGTGTTTAAACAGTATAGTGGATTTGAGGACATTGGAGACAAAAACATGAGTCAGTTTGTGTATCGGTTTGTTTACGGTCTGAAGCCAGAGATTTGCCAGATGATTAAACAACACATGCTGTGTTGGCAGGGAAAGCCCATAGATGAAATTCTGAAGTATGCAAAATATTGTGGAGACGATATTGAGGATAGACACAAGAAATTACAAGAAAAGGTGATGTGGGCACAGGTGAAAATGGCAGAGAAGCAGGGAATTAATTTGGAAAATCCGAGTGAAAATCAAGGAAAAGATTCTGGAACGAGTGGTGATACGGGAAATGGTGGAAAATTTAGAGGACGAATGAGTAGAGAAGAAGCTAAAAAGAAATTTCCTTGTCATGGATGCGGAAAATTGGGGCATTGGAAGGACGAATGTAAAAAGATTCGGAATAATAATGGCCCAAATCAAAACTTAAATCCACAGACGCAGAATGACTCACAGCAGGGTGTAAATCCCCAGAGTCAATTACCACCTCCACCTGTTCAGGGTAATGTAAGCAGAGCAAAGCATGGTACAGACATTGGATACCCAGGAGGGAGTGGTAAGAATGATTATATGACATCACAATTTCTTTTGCAGGACAATTACTGTGAATTCAACTCATGACGGTGCCTAGGAGAGGGGAAGAAGGAGTGCGTACTTGGCGCATCCTTACAGGTAGATCAGTCTGGTCCATATGTTGAAGGAAATGTGAAAGGTAATGATATTACTTTCCTTTTGGACACTGGTGCTACCAGGTCTACGGTGAGATCAGCAGATATCCCAGACCTTCCTCTCTCTGGTGAAGATATCCAAGTAGTAGGGGTAGCTAATCAAAGAATTAGAACACCTCTTACAGAACCAATGGAAGTCAAAATAGGAAACTTCAGAGAAATGCACCAATTTGTAGTGTGCAACTCTAGCCCAGTAAATTTATTAGGTAGGGATTTATTGTGCAAAATGAACTGTACAATATTCTGCACGCCAGATGGTGTGGCAGTTCAGACACCAGATGAGGACCATGTATATAAAATTATGGTTGCAAAACAAGGTACAGAAATAGACGAAATGTTTTCATTAATAACAAGAGATGAGTTACCAGAAGAATTAAAAGGTACAGTAAACCCAGTAGTATGGGATTTCACCGGAAAAGAAGTAGGACTTATGGCAAAAATAGATCCAGTTCAAATTACGGTAAAAGAAGGTGCAATTTTCCCAAATACCAGACAGTACAAAATGAGTGCAGAAGTAAAGGCAGGAGTCATTGAAGAAATAAAACGAATGGTAGAACAAAACATTCTAAAAGAAGTAATGAGTAGCCCATGTAATTCACCAATCATGGGACTAAAGAAACCTAGTGGAAAATATAGGATTGTTCAGGACCTGCGTAAAATAAACAAGATTGTGGAACCATGTTGTCCCATAGTACCAAATCCTGCAGTAATTCTATATCAGATCCCTTGGAATGCAGGATGGTTCACAGTAATTGATTTGTGTCAAGCATTCTTTTCAATACCATTGCATCCAGACAGCCAGTATCTTTTCTCATTTAAATTTGAGAACAAGGTCTATGTGTGGAATCGTGTTCCTCAGGGGTACACAGAAAGTCCTTCCATCTTCAACCAGATACTGAAAAAGTGCCTGGAAAAACTAGTGATGCCAGGAAGCTCAGTCTTAGTCCAATATATCGACGACTTATTGGTGGCGTCGACCACCAGAGAAGACTGTGTTGTTGACTCCATAGCATTATTACATCTTTTGGCTGAGGAAGGGCATAAAGTCTCACCTGAAAAGTTACAGTTTTTCAGGACAGCTGTTAAATATCTGGGACATCAAATTGAGAGGGGAAAAAGAAGAGTAACCTCTGAAAGAGTAGAATTAATAAAGAGAATGCAAATGCCTGTAACCCAAAGACAAGTGCGAATGTTCCTAGGAATAGTAGGCTACTGTCGACAATGGATACCAAATTTTTCAATGTTAGCTAAGCCCTTCATTAACATGACGAAAAAGAAAGCAAAGGACCCTGTTGAGTGGGAGGATGAAAGTGTAGAAGCTTTTGTAAAATTGAGAAACGCACTTTGTTCAGCACCTGCCTTAGGCATGCCTGATTATAAAAGAGAATTCGCATTATTCTGTCAAGAGAGAGAAAATTGTGCACTTTCTGTCCTAACTCAGAGACATGGACTAGACAGACGTCCTATAGCGTACTTTTCTGCTACATTGGACCCAGTAGCAGCCGCGTTGCCAGGATGCTTAAAAGCAGTGGCAGCAACTTGTTTGAGCATTGAACAAAGCGAGTCAATTGTGATGGGACATCCTGTAAAAGTGTATGTTCCACATGCAGTTGTCATTCTGTTGACAAGAACCCGAACTCAGCATCTTACTCCTAGTCGGCTGACTAAATATGAGAGGATAATAATGGGTGCTGAAAATGTGACCATGGTAAGGTGTACAATAATAAATCCAGCAACTTTATTGCCGGACCCATATCATGAAACAAATAAAGATGACGAAGAAGATGAACATGATTGTGTACAAATTACAGAATTATGTACAAAACCACGCCCAGACATAGAGGAACAGCCTCTTAAAAAGCCAGACAGGGAGCTATTTGTCGATGGTTCATGTCAAAGACATGAAGATGGTAAACTAACTGCTGCCTATGCGGTATGTGAATTAACTGGAATAGTCGAAGCATCCTATTTACCAGGAGTAAAATCTGCACAAGTAGCTGAATTGATTGCTTTGATAAAAGCTTGCAAAATTGGGAGGAATCAGAGAGTAACTATATTTACTGATAGTCAATATGGTTACGGGGTTGTGCATGATTTTGGCCAACTGTGGATGCAGAGGGATTTCATGACTTCTTCAGGATCCCCCATTAAAAATGGACAATTTGTAAGGGAATTGCTAGAAGCAATACAATCACCAAAAGAATTGGCTGTGGTGAAATGTGCCGCACACCAGTCAGGAGATGACTGGGTGGTAGTCGGCAACAGATATGCAGACTTGGTGGCTCAACATTGTGCCAAAACCAGAACGTCAGTCAATAAGAGGGTGGAAAGAATGGGAATCAGCTGCCAACTTATGCTGTATATGCCACCTGAAACTTGGAATGAGGTGAAGAAATTGCAAGATGAGGTTGATGAAAGTGAGAAAAATTTGTGGATCAAAGTGGGTTGCTCCCAAAGAGGAGAAGATGAAGTGTGGATCAGTGCAGATGGCAGACCAGTCATGCCAGACTGTTTACTCTCACAAATGGCTAGAATGCATCATGGAGACACACACATAGGGAGAGATGCAATGATTAGACTGTTCAGACAAAATTGGTACAATCCCAAATTCAGGGCTGTTGCAGAGAGTCTTTGCCAGAGATGTCTAACTTGCCAAATGCATAATCCAGGCAGGAAAACGATAATTGGGTTTGGAAAGATTGGAAAGGCAGAGGGCCCATTTATAAGACTCCAGTTCGACTTCATACAGTTACCACCATGTAGAGGGCTAAAATATGTACTAGTCATAGTGTGTCTGTTTTCAAAGTGGGTGGAGGCTTACCCTACTAGGAGAAATGACAGTATTACAGTTGCAAAACTGTTGTTACGTGAGCTCATACCTAGGTTTGGTTTCCCAGTATCTTTGGAATCAGATAGAGGAAAACACTTTAACAGTGAAGTAATCAAACTAATTTGTGAAGCATTTCAAATAAAACAGAAATTGCACTGTGCATATCGCCCAGAGGCTTCTGGAGTGGTTGAACAATTGAATGGCACTATAAAGTCAAGATTGGGAAAAATGTGTGCATCAACATCACTAGAGTGGCCAGACGCATTGCCACTTGTCTTGATGGGAATAAGAAGCATACCTGACAGAACGACAGGATTAAGCCCCCATGAAATAATGATGGGAAGAGCAATGAGACAAACACATGTTCCCACAAACAAATTAGTAAATATATCTGATGATATGGTTCTGGATTATTGCAAAGGATTAGCTGACCTAGTGCGTTCTGTCTCTCATCAGGTTGGAGAAGACGCAGTTTCCAGGCAGCCTGAACTAGAACATGATCTGAATCCTGGTGATTGGGTGGTAGTGAAGAATCACACCAGAGAAACGTGTTTATCACCCAGGTGGAGCAGACCTTGTCAAGTTATATTGACCACCAATACAGCAGTGAAGTGTGCAAGATTTCCTAATTGGATTCACGTAAGCCACACAAAGAGAGTACCAGACCCTGAAGAGGAGAATTCACAGACAACACCAATCACTGAAGAAGCTGAAGGTTGCCCAGCTGAGGAATCTCAGGCTAGAGGTTCGAGAGAAGCTGACGGAGAACAACCGAGCACAAGTCAGGATTGGATACCAGTGGTAGAAATTCCTGAAGTATACCACAGAACAAGAAGTCAAGCGAAATTGGAAGAAATAGAAGAAGATCAAATAGGTGAAGAAGAAGCAGCTCAGGTACAAGAAGAAAAGACAATAAGAGAATCTGAGCAAGGTCAGATAGGGAAAGAAAATTGGACTCAAAACAGTGAAGATTTAATAGACTTTACACAGGGAAAGACAGGTTTAGAAGAATCCGGTCAGGCTGCAGAAGTTCACAGTGCAATAAGCCCTGATCAGAAGCAGTTAGATCAAGAAGAATTCACTAAAGAAAAAGGGGTTGATACAAATGAACATAAAGAAATAAAAAGGGAACAAGGTCAACATCTTGAAAGTCATTGTGGAGCTACTGAAGAGAAACCAATCAGACCTGAAAAAGAACAAACAAAAGAGGCAGTAATCAAAGAAAACAAAACAGTATTGAGTAGTGAAAATAACGAGATCTCTGAAGACGTAAACAGAGAAACAGTGCCAACAAAGAAAACAAGAAAAGGAGATCATTGGCCAAGTGTCATTAAAAGAGTAAAATACCACATAACAACCAGAAGTGAAGATCCAGAACAAGTACCTGAAGTGACAAGTCAAACTGAACAAGAGAAAAAGTCAGGAAAAAGAAAAAGTAAAAGACTGAGACTTGTGAATAACAAATTCAAGGGACCTGACTGGACTTATATCATTCTTGAAGATTTTGAAAGCTCAGAGTCAAGTGACAGTGGTGGCGAAGAAACAAGTGCAGAACTAACATACGAAGAAGAAACAAGACCACCCTGACTAAACAAAAGAATCCTCTAAAGAAAAGAAGAAGAGATAAGAAGAGCAATCTTCCTTGTCGAAAAATGCCTGATGATAGAGTTACTGGGAGACCAAAACGAAATTGTTGTAGGAGATGCTGTGCAATCTGCATATGTAGTCTAGTATTGGTGCTTATAGTATGGTTAGTCCTGATTGTAGCAATTCCTTACCTTATGATAATAGATAAGAAGATTAATAATGAAACTAAAGGGAGGACAGCAAACATGAAGGGCAATAGAGTAGAATTAATGGCAGAAGATGAGGCAGAAATTCATCATGAAATAGCGGATAACGACACTAGTTTAAATGTTTTCACAAAGTTATTGTTTCAGTATGTAGACACAATGGAAGTTAGAAATTGTTATGTCTGTATGAAGTTACCTGAATCAGTAGCGGAAGGATTAACATACCATCATTTACCACTGACATATGGAATCTCATGTAGTGTATTAACAAGTTTATTTTATAGAACAGGTAGGCTACAGTATTATTATTCAAACTTAGATGTGATATTTTCTGAGGTTCCGATTCACAAGAGTATGAACCCAGTGCTTAGTAGTCAAGACGCACAGTTTATGGGAGAGTTTCTCTTAACAATGAAATCGATAGATATAACACATGCACATAGAAACAATCTAACATGTTCTTTACTAGAAGAAGAAAAGATATTTTTGAATTTAGTAGAAGATAGAAGACATGATTTTCAAAAGAAAGCTTCAGAGCATAAGGCTCAGTTGCCACCTTGGGCGGAGAAGGAAGGGAGTTATACACCTGGTAAAGCTCAAGCTGCAATGGCTCTGGATTTCGAGAAGAAAGGGAAAATTTGTCTTCATAGGTTAAAGACTGATTATAACAATGTTTTCATCGGTACCAGTGAATGTGAACACAATTTTTTAATTCTGGGAGGTTGGGGACTCAAAGGAGGAACAGATTCAGTTTTTCCTGGAATCTATTATGTATGTGGGAATAAGGCTTACTTTAGGCTTCCTGCACGGTGGTATGGAAGTTGTTATTTTGGAATAGTTTTTCCAAAGATATACCACGTAAAAAGAAACACTGGAAGCAATGAAAACAATAATGAATTAATACGTAGTAAAAGAGCTAGTTTTTCAGAAATTGTAGGTGATATATTTGGTGCATTGATACCTTCAGTGGGAATAATTCTGAACTCAAGGAAAATATGTAAATTGTCTACAGTGGTTGATCGTTTATAAATGGATACTGCTGGAGGTTTTCTAATGATTAATACGGAGATGGTTGCGATTAGATCTATGGTAATGCAAAATCGACTTGCTCTTGACATTCTATTGGCAAAAGAGGGAGGAGTCTGTAAATTATTGAAGACGAAACATTGTTGCACTTATATTCCTGATAAGAGTGCAGAAATTGGAACGTATATTCAGAACATAACTAAACTTGAGAAAGAACTTAAACCACTGGAAGATGATAGTGTATGGGAAAGATTGACAAATAGTATTGCGTCAATTGGAACCTGGTTTGCTAATGTAGGGAAAGGAATTATAGGTCAAATATTAGTACCCCTAGCAGGGATAGCAATAATAATATTGGCAATAACAATATGGTGCAAATGCTGTAGAAAGAATGGAACATATAAAGTGACAGGAAAAGGAAAGAAGAGAAAACTAGATGAAATAGAACTTGAAGAATGGAGAAGTGATTTATACAAAAAGTTGAAAGGGGATGTGAAAAACAGAAAATGTAAAAATGAGAATGAAACGAATTGCTAGAAGTTGGCATCTGATTGAGGGTAGTATTTTTGATGGCCCAGAAACGCCATCAGAGAGGGGATTGATGGAGCAAGGTTTCAAAAATGAAACTTGCTGGTACGCAATCCTCCTCATAGTATTAATTTATTAAACTTGTATTGTAAATACTAACCTTTGCATTCACAAACACAAGAGGGACAGAAGCTTGCCTATGTGTTTTACTAATGAATAACGCTTGTCTGTAATCCAAAATGTCCGCTAAAGCGCGGGAACCTCAATGCGCATGTCGCAACCTGATCACATGGTGTGACGTCTTTCTTTGCTTGGTGGGAAACTTCTGCTTCTGCGCAGTGTGCACTAAAATGGCCGCAAAATGTTTTCACATGCTTAAGCTTGCTCTCATGTCATTATTAAATTGTCGTTTTCTTAATGCTACTAATGCAGGATAGTATTATAATTAATTGGGAATAGAGTAGGGAAAGTGGGTATACAGTGAAACTTTTTATTTGTGATTTTAATATTTTCTTCTTACACTTTTAGTAATTCGTAAACCTGGGCCTGGGTTGGTGACTTGAAACTCGAGAGACAGATGGTTCTGCGCATGTGTCCTGTGTGCCTGCCAAGTGAAGTCAACTTGGACGTCTTCCAAGGCCATGACCCATTGGCCGAAGATGCTGTACTTCATGTTTCCGGAGGACAAAATGATACTTTTCCCCTGTAAAATGTATAACATTTGTCGTGAGACGGGTGGGAAATAAAGCGAATGTATTAATTTGAAGGGGCGGGAACTTAAAGACAATAGGCTTTACAATTTAGGCCAAATCGATATGGTGCGAGAATCCACCCCATGTCCCTGTCCAATCAGAAGTAGTGGTCCCATATTTTAGCAACATTAAGGGGAGGTACATGGGCGTAGAAGGGTATAACAGATATAGAATTTGCTAATTAGCTAGAGCTGACTCTCAGAACACGCAGAAGAGCTCCAGACTGCCATGCTGATCGGTTGCTGACTGAATCCCTGTCCAGAAGAGGTCCTGAGGAGGGGCGGCGGAGTCCATTAGAAAGGCGGGAGAATCGAGGAGAAGTCGAGTATCAGAGAGGGGAACGGCGCAGGCGTCGTTGTAGAGAGGTCACCGGTCCTGTCCTGATCCTGGAAGAAGTCTTTGCTCTTCATCCTTCCTGGGTCCTATCTTTTCCAACTCCTTGGCCAAGGGGCTTGGTTCTCGCATTTAGGTAACTATACTGCAACCTTTAGTTGCGCTGCTGTCTCTATTCTCTCCTCTTCCTTAAACACCGTCATTTATTAGCAAAATCATTTCTATGCTTTTTCTTGGGTATTTCAATCAAGTACCATGTTTTCTGTATTTTACTCTGCTAAAACTTTAGATAAACATTTTAAAACTTCCTGACTCAGTGGTTATTTCAGGATTATGTACTATAATGAATGTCACTCATTTTAAACTTCCCAATTAGCAAAGGATCCATTGGTAAGTTATTACTCTTCAATCAGAAGGTAATTGGTAGCAGGGACTTTGATAAAAGAGTACATCTGACACCCAGCGTAAGTATTAGTGTAGTGTGAATGTATGGGCCCAAGTGAGTATATGGTGTATGAATGTTGTTGGCTAATATTGCGCTGGATCACCTTCACTGCTCATTCATAGCAACCTAGAAATTCAAGAAGGCTTGGGAAGTCAACGTTCTAAAGTAGAACAAAAAAACAGTTTCCTGGTCAGTGGGGAATATCAACAATGTCACGATTGATATTGCAGGAATGTCCTTGTAATCACAGAGATTGAAGAAAAATCTCACTTTACCATAGAGCCAGGCCAGGACTGGCGCTACCAGGCATCTGTTTTTTTCCTGGTTTTGTGCTGGCAGGGTGGGGGCCATTTCAGTGCTGGTGGGGGCTGGTTTTGTTGCTCGGACGGGTCAGCTGCAGTTCCTGCTCTCTTATAAATAAACAATCCAAAACAAAGGGTTTTAAAGCATGCTGACCTTCAGGACTGTGTGTTGAAGGAGGAGTGGGAGAGGGTGTGCTATTGTATGGCTTAGGCAGTCCAGTACATACAGGGTTACATCTTCTATTTTCAAACAGTGTATTTATTTATAATGTGGCCTTTGCAATGAATTTTAGTATTTTATGTTAAAGTATAACATTGCATTTAGTTCCCATTGTTAGAAGTGACAGGCTCTAATTCTGAGCTTAGAAGCATTCATGCCCCCACCACCCCCTCTGATGACGATGCTAATAGTGACCAAATGTAAAGATGTAGGGGCATATTAGCAAGACCCACGTTAAAATTATCGCCGTTTTAGCGGCAGGAAACTGCCGCTAAACGGCGATAATGGGCTTGCAAATATGCGTTATAGAATTCCAATAGAAGCCCAGGTTAGATGTCCTGCACATCTAACATGGGCTTCTATTGAATTCTATAACGCATATTAGCAAGCCCATTATCGCCGTTTTAGCGGCAGTTTCCTGCCGCTAAAACGGCGATAATTTTATCGCCCGTCTTGCTAATATGCCCCGTATTTTGTTCTGTATAGGTGGCCCACAGTGTTACTATAGATGTAGTAACACTATAGTGTTTTACATTTATTCGGCGCACACCACCCAAACTGATGTGTTCTCCTGTGATGATAAAAGAAAAGGAAACACTGTGAAATAAAGTAATTACCAAGGATCACACAATGTGGTCAAGTGGTTGCCTGGATTGATGCAAGGTTTTTGTGCAAGTCAGCCACTATATGGTTATCTCATTCTCTCTCCCATTTTAGATTAAAGGTTAATGCTTTCTGTTTAATTCTATGAGGCACTAAATCAGTGCAGGGTTTTAAATATATCCAGTTTATGCATGTTCATTAAGGACTGGTGGTGGTAGTATTTGGGGAGGATGATCATTTAATATGGAAGCTAAAAGTAAAACCAGAGCATCCACCCTTGGCCAGTGCACTGAGACCATTTGCTCCACATAGCTAAAAGTCGTTATTCATTATTATCCATTCAATTAATTCATCCAGCCATTCCTTACAATCCAACTATTCATTAATGGAGCCGTGCAGCCCTGTCTCCATCCATATATTCAATGATTGGACAAGGTTCAATGATGAAAAATGTACTGTAAAGCGCACCATATTGTCATTCTTTTAATGTGTTGGGGGAAGAACTCTCCCAACCCCCTTGTTCAGTGCTCAGGCTCGCTTGCTGCGCGCGCTCCCTACATACAGTATGGGAACTCGCCTGACACAATGTGCCAGGGCTGCTTTTGGTTTCCAGTCGGCCATGCATAGAGCCTTAATTCTGAGATATGTTAGAGGTCAGAATATCTAGAATAGAAATATGTCTGACAGAAATATTGCAGCCTATATATTTTTGGGAAAAACTATTGCTGCTCTGGGTGTAGATGTTTTATTATTAACTCCAATGGGGCGATACTTTTGTGGATGATATTTAGGACACAATATTTTTGTCATACAACATCTAGGCCAAGATATTTTGTGCTGTACTTACAAATTGCTGCTGATTTGGGGGCATATTATCAAGGACGCCGTTAAAATTATCGCCGCTTTAGCGGCAGAAAACTGCCGCTAAAGCGGCGATAATGAGCTTGATAATATACCCTGGAGAATTCCAATAGAAGCCCATGTTGACACCAGAACATGGGCTTCTATTGGAATTCTCCAGGGCATATTATCAAGCACATTATCGCCGCTTTAGCGGCAGTTTTCTGCCGCTAAACCGGCGATAATTTTTAACGCCGTTCTTGATAATATGCCCCTTGGAGACTTATCCTGAATGTGGCTTCGGGTCGAAAGAGCTATGATGGATCTTTAGTCTTTCGAAGGCCGTGGGCCCACTCATATCCTCGGGCTATATTGCTGGCAATTGTCACCCATAGGCTTATGCCTATAATTTTCATAAACTGACTGTCCTGCAAATTACAAAATATTCTAGCAGCACTTCTGGGAATAAATGACTGTGGTAGGCTCAAAGGAGGGCTCACACGAGTAAACGTTTGCACGCATAGAAAGGAGCAGCAAAGGAATGTACAAAAGAAATTTAAAAGTGCTTTCGTACTTCTAAACCTTTTTGTTACTGCACAGAGAGATTTGTTTTCAAACCGGCACTATCCATTCTCCTAAAAGTCTTTGGATTGTGGGAGTGTTCTGTCCCCATTTCCACATTGTGCATAGACAGAAGTAAATCTACATCTGTGTCTAGAATGGAAATTTTTCATGTTCATAAATACAGATCGTTTTCCTCCAATTCAAGCTATATGCAACAGCTGGAAAATTGTATCAATACATTTGACTCTAAAATACAGTGAAAGAATATTTATGAAGCTCATGAGAAGCTTCTTATTACTTGAAGTATATTCAAGACAAAGGGCCTGATTCAGAATTTGGTTTGGCAGATAGGTTACTTCTTCATAAATTTGACAGATATCTCATCTGCCTTATTATACCTGTGATAGGGTATAATGCACTTCTAATAAAGCGGGTGGGAAATTCTTCATGTTTGTGATGGGGTCAAAGTCCCTAATTTCTTTGGTGTTCACAAATCTCTATGGACTCCTATTAAGGCGCATGGTCTAGGACTTAGTACGTGACAGATGTTCACCTTATAGTGATGTTGGCAGCCTCGGTTTTCAACTTTTGGTCTAATGCCATGAGAGTAATTATACTGATTTAAAAAAATGTAATACATTTTATTTGGCTGTGTTTTTGTTTGAATGTCAATTTGCTGAATCTATTCTTTTAATCAAAAAAATGTATATAACATTCTTATTTTGTTAGACCTTAAATCTATCTCTTCTGTTAGTTTATACTTGGAGGAGTTGAAGCTATTTTGTGAAATAGGACAATGGATTTCCAGAGACCTACGTATTTATTGAATTATGAAATGTATTCATTTATTTCTTGTTGGCATGTGTGTATATTTTGTGACTATTCAGTCATATCTAGGTATTCAAATAGCATTGGCATGTTAAGTCTATTGAGTCTTTGCAAGCTTTACAGATATGTACAGCAATGTGCTTGGGCTTCCTTGGAGGAAGAATTTTTTTAACCTGATTTAGCTACTGAGCATTAAGTTGCCATAAAAAGCACCTTAGGATCGAAATACATCAGACAGTTAATTCTGTCAACTTTTAGCAACATATCTCGAATTGTGTCTGTGAAATGTCACTCGTCATAACACAAAGTTTTCACCATAGGAATAATAGTTGCACCATATTTGCTACATGGATGCACCTGAATGTGCAGTCACACTCTGGGGTAACCCATTTACATTAGTTCAGGAAAGCCATGCACAGTGTTGTCATTAATGATGGCATCTCTGATGTTGTGGTGCAGTTATCAATGATGTCATAGAACATATCACGAATGATGTAATATGGGAGGTAATTGGGAGTGCATGTCGGGGGTGTGAATTTTAGTTACTTTACAACACGAGATATAGCTACTTGAGATACCTATAGCTGGTGAATTTGAGTGGTTTTGTTTGTTTAAAACAGTATGTTTTAACTGACATTTTCAGCTAACTGTAATGCCCCTTTAACCATTTTTTCAGTGAATTTTGATGGTTTTAATAACGTAAAGTAAGATGTCCAGAACCATGTGCGGCCTGGGTTTGGGGGCAGGCCTGGCCTGTGGCTAGGTCCTGGGCCCACCCCCCTGTGGGAACTCAACCTCCTGTCATGCTTGGCCTTTGACCATGCGTGGTGTGGAGTTGTACGCATGACATGTCCTCCAGCCAGCACCTGCGCTCAACCCCCTGGGGAACCCAACCGCTGACTTTCTTATGTAACAATTTGAAGGTTGGGATTTTAAGTAAAGCAGACCTACTGGCTTTGTCAAAGGATCATAACACCAAAATATCAAAAGTGGGCCTATTGGGTATATCCAGGGATCAGCACATCAACATATATAGATCAGAGCTATTAGCTTTGTCAACAACTACAACCAAATAAATATTTTATAAATTCACACATTGAAATGTTGAATAATAGTGATTGTTATAAAATGTGTTCAATAAAGCATTTTAAAAAAACATTTACATGCCCTTGAGTCTTTTTAACACTTTTTCAGAACAGAAAGTACAGCGACAAAACAAACCACAAGGGGTCCCTGCTCTCCAGCTGAGGAGCATACAGCTCCAATTCGGAGTGCTTTAAAAAAAAAAAAAACAAGCTCTCCTGTGGTCATGGATTCAATGACCCAGGAGACTTTCCATGTTTTTTTAATGCTGCTGTGGGGCTGCTGTGCTCCCTGCATCCCTCCACAAAATTAGAAAATGCTTGGTAGCTCCCCTGCCCCTTCTAGAGGCACCACCAGGATCCAAAATTATAAATAGAAAGCCCTTGAAGGTCATTATGGAATGCTCCTTACTTGCAGCAGTGAATAATAAATGAGGGGCTCCTGAAGCTCATTTATTATTCTTTTTATTCATTTTTTTATTTTTCCTTGTCCCACCCGGGGGACCCAAACTTTATATTAACTTTTCGACCGCAGGGGGAGCCCCAAGGTTCCCCCAACCTCTGCTGGCTCCTCAGCCACTACCCATAGGCGATACCAGCAGGAGCCGGACATTATTTTAAAGTGGGTGCCCTGGTGCCCACCTGGGACACCCACAACTTGACCAATGGTTGGGGACTGCCCCAAAGCTCCCACAGCACATGATGGCTTCCCAGCCAGCACCCTTTGTGGGAGCCAGTGAGAGCTGACCCTTATTTTGAAGTGGGTGCCCTGGTGCCCACCTTGGGCATCCACAAAATGGCTAATGGTTGGTCCGTGGGGAAATCCCCAAGGCCCCTGTGGCCCCTGCCGGCTCTCCAGCCAGTGCCCATAGTTGGTGCCAGCAGGAGCAGGACATTGTGCTCACCTGGGGAACCCACAACAGGGCCAATGTTTGGGGGCCATGGGGACAGCTCCAAGGCCTCCATGGCCATTGTCGGCTCTGCAGCCAGCCACCATCCTGGGTGCAGCGGATGCCAGTTTCATTAGTTAGCTCCCACCTGGGGCAGAGCAGCTTATTTCTTCCTGTTCCTGTTAGGAATATGTTTTTGGTCCCAGGGTGGGGGGTCCCAGTGTGACAGTGTGTACCCACCCTGCCCCATATATGTTTTTTTATTCTTTTTCTAGGACAGGAGATTGAGTCCCAGAGTCTCAAAATGGCTTCGGCCACATCTTTATTGATGTGGTGGCAGCCAATCAGATCTTATCTTTAGATCTGCTTGCTCAGCGGATCCATGATATATGCATAGGTTTGGCACCTTAATTTCTCAAAAATTATTGAACGTATATATATATATATAATATAAGAATTCAGGACATGACTACATGTAAAGGGACACGTCACTCAGACAAGAACCTTCAGGTACAGGACTACGAAGGGGAAGATAGCGGTCGACGAGGGGCATATCATGTCATGTACAATGCTCTCGACTTACAGCACACAGTGGCATTAAAACGTTACCGTAACTGAGTCACAAGAAAACAGTTAAAAAAATGTAAAAAAACAAGAAAAGGGGGCAGGGTAGAAACCCCCTGATCCCCTAGGCCTGCTCAGGGGGTCCCATAGGGACCCCAGGCCCAAAAAAAGCATTTTTAAAATAATTTTTGCTGAATTCGCGCTTGGTGCCCGAATTCGGCCGAAATTATTTTAAAAAATGAAGCGCGATCTCCAGCGCTTCGTTTGTTTCAAGCCCCCGGGTGGGCCAGGCCCTGGGGGCAATTCTTAATTATGGTGTGGGGGCCCGTGGGGCCCCCCACAGCCCCGGGGACCGCCACCTGCCCAGGGCTTTGTTTATCATATGCGGGGGCATGCAGCCCCGGGGACCGCCACGCCCTGGGGGATGGGGTCCCCGGGCCGAAATCGGCCTCAGGAGGGGGGCCGCGCGGTCCCCTTCCCGTTTAATTTTTTTTTTTTTTTGTAAACGGTCAGGTGCTGGGGGATGAGGTCCCCAGGGCCCCAAAAATACTAAAAGAAGGGGGGCCACACAGCCCCCCTTCTAAAAATATATATAAAAAAAAAGCCGGCATCTCGCCGGAGGCCCCGCCCCCTCCCTGCACCACTCTGCAAACGCGCCCCCTGGCTCATTCTAAGTTGGGGAATTAAGTCCCCTTGAATACTGAGGGTCCCTGGGGGCCAACTAGCCCACCAGGTACCTCCAGTAAGCGCCACACAGCTGGATTGCAGAGAGGTGGTCCGAGGCCATGCCCCTTTTTACACCACTCTGCAAACACGCCTCTTGGTGCACTGCTGGTGGGGCGATGAGGTCCTCTTGTGTCCTGAGGACCTCAGGACACAAGTGGACTTCATCCCCCGAGCAGCAGTGCACCAGGTCTCTGGAGGCTAGTTGGCCCCCAGGGACCCTCAGGAATGAAGGGGACTTAATACCCCAACTTAGTACTCACCAGGTGGTGCATTTCCAGAGTGGTGGGGAAAGGGGGCGTGGCCTTTGTCCACCTCTCAGCAATCCCACTGTGTGGGGCTTACTGGAGGTAAGAGGTAGGCTAGTTGGCCCCTAAAGGACCCCCAGCAGCGAAGGGATCCCCATCCAAGAGCGCACCAGGGAGCGCGTTTGCAGAGTGGTGGGCAAAGGGGGTGTGGCCTGCTATGAGAACTTAGCAATCCTGCTGTGTGGGACTTACTGGAGGTAATAGGAGGGGTAGTTGGCCCCCAAGGATGTCCTTGGCGGCCAACTACCCCTCTTGTTACCTCCAGTAAGTCCCACACAGTGGGATTGCTAAGACGTCTCTGGAGGCCATGCCCCCTTTCTCCACCACTCTGCGAACGTGCCTTTTGGCAGACTACAGGATGGGGGATGAAGTCCAATTTACTCCTGAGGGACTTTGGGGGCCAAGAAGCCCTCCTGGTACCTCCTGTAAGACCTACGCAGCGGAATTCCTGAGCACTGGTCAGCACTGGCCAGCACCCTTTCTCCATCACTCTGCAAACGCGACTACTAGTTAAATAAGTGTTTGCAATGTAATAGGTTTCGCATTTGCGAGAATTAGAGCTATTGGCGTTGTAAATGTAAAAGTTTTTTACTAATGTTTTTTGGAGTGGATGTACGTTGTGTGTAGTGGAATTATGTGGTATGTTGTGCAGTGAAATTATGTGGTTAGAAAGTATTTGGTATTTAGTGCATAGGAATTATGTAGAGTGGGATTATGTGTTATGGAGAGTAATTATGTGGTATGGTAGTCTGTGTTGTGGAGTGGTTACCTCAGGTTTAGTCTTCCTCATTTCCATAGAAGCTCACCTATGAACTCAGTGAGACAAAAAAAGAAGGAATCACTGAGGCGCACTTGTGGACCTAGTCAGAGGTATGAGCAGGTCCACTGGAATTATGCGACTGTTTGGCTGCACCGACTTTCGCACAATTATACATTTTCTGCATTAGCCACATAATTCATCATCTGCTCCCTAATCTACAGATTTGAACAAAAAAAGCCTTGTTTCTAGCTAAAACGGCTCAAACGCTACCAAAAATGCACTGACAAGTGTTACAGTGTGGTGGAAGGCCCTTTGCAAACCTAGAATGGTCACCTGTTACTTATTGCTAAATGTGGGTGTTAAAGTGGTACTAATGGTGTGCAAGCCACTCTTGCTTCCTTCTACGCCTCTCTTGCCTCTTTCTGCATTTCTGTTGCTTCTTTCTGCACATGTCTTTCTTTTTCTACACTTCTTTTGCCTCTTTCTGCAAATCTCTTCTACTTTCTGCACCTCTCTTCCCTCTTTCTGCACATCTGTTGCCTCTTTCTGCACCTCATTTGCTTCTTTCTGTACCCCTCTTGCCTCTTTCTGCACCCTTCTTCCCTCTTTCTGCACCTCTCTTGCCTTTTTCTGTACCCCTCTTACATCTTTCTACACCCTTTTTGCCTCTTTCTGCACCTCTGTTCCTTCTTTCTGCACTTCTTTTGTTTCTTTCTGCACCTGTCTTGCTTCTTTCTGCACCCCTCTTGCCTCTCTCTCCACCCCTCCTCCCTCTTTCTGCATTTCTGATGCTTCTTTCTGCACTTATCTTGCTTCTTTCTGCACCTCACTTGCCTCTTTCTGCACCTCTATTGCCTCTTTCTGCAGTTCTCTTGCCTCCTTCTGCACTTCACTTTCCTCTTTCTGTAACTCTCTTGCCTCTTTCTGCACCTCCCTTACCTCTTTCTGCACCTCACTTGCTTCTTTCTGCACCCCTGTTGCCTGTTTCTGCACCCCTCTTCCCTCTTTGTGCAATTCTCTTGCCTCTTTCTACACCTCTATTGCCTCTTTCTGCAGATCTCTTGCCTCCTTCTGCACTTCTCTTGCCTCTTTCTGCACCCTTCGTGCCTCTTTCAGCACCTCTGTTGCTTATTTCTGCAGTTCTCTTGCTCTTTCTGCACCCCTCCTGCCTCTTTCTGTACGCCTCTTGCCTCGTTTGTGCACCTCTCCTACCCCTTTCTGCACCCCTCTTGCCTCTTGTTCCACCTCTGTTGGTTCTTTCTGCACCTCTTTTGCTTCGTTCTGCACCTCACTTGCCTCTTTCTGTACCCCTATTGCCTCTTTCTGCACCACTGTTGGTTATTTCTGCACTGCTCTGGCTTCTTCCTGCACCTCTGTTCCAAATTTCTGCATCCCTCTTGCCTTTTTCTGCACCCTCTTCCCTCTTTCTGCACCTCCCTTGCCTCAGTCTGCCTACCTGTTCCCTCTTTCTGCACCCCTCTTGCCTGTTTCTGCAACTCTCTTGCCTCTTTCTGCAGTTCTCTTGCCTCCTTCTGCACCTCATTTGCCTCTTTTTGCACCTCTGTTGTTTCTTTTGCACTGCTCTTGCTTCTTTCTGTACCTCTCTTGCAAATGACTGCACCCCTCTTGCCTCTTTCTGCACCCCTTTTACCTGTTTCTGCACCCCTCTTGCCTCTGTCTGCACCTCTGTTCCCTCTTTCTGTACCTCTTTTGCCAGTTTCTGCAACTCTCTTGCCTCTTTATGCAGTTCTCTTGCCTCCTTCTGCACCTCTGTTGCTTCTTTCTGCACTTCTCTTGCCTCTTTCTGCACCCCTGTTGTTTCATTCTGCATGCTTCTTTCTGCACCTGTCTTGCTTCTTTCTGCACCCCTGTTGTCTCTTTCTGCACTCGTCTTCCCTCTTTCTGTACCTTTCTTGCCTGTTTCTGCATCTCACTTGCCTCTTTCTGCACTTTTCTTGCTTAATTCTACACCTCTGTTGCTTCTTTCAGCAATTCTCTTGCCTCTTTCTGCACTTCTCTTGCCTGTTTCTGCACCTCTCTTGCCTCTTTTTTCACCTCTCTTGCCTCTTTCTGCACTCCTGTTGCTTCATTCTGCACTTACCAAGTTTCTTTCTGCACCTGTCTTGCTTCTTTCTGCATCCCTGTTGTCTCTTTATGTACCTCTTTTGCCTGTTTCTGCAACTCTCTTGCCTCTCTTGCCTCTTTCTGCAGTTCTCTTGCCTCCTTCTGGACCTCTGTTGCTTCTTTCTGCACTTCTCTTGCCTCTTGCTGCACCCCTGTTGCTTCATTCTGCACTTTCCATGCTTCTTTCTGCATCTGTCTTGCTTCTTTCTGCACCCCTGTTCTCTCTTTCTGCACTCGTCTTCCCTCTTTCTGTACCTTTCTTGCCTCTTTCTGCATCTCACTTGCCTCTTTCTGCACTTTTCTTGTTTCTTTCTACACCTCTGTTGCTTCTTTCAGCAATTCTCCTGCCTCTTTCTGCACTTCTCTTGCCTGTTTCTACTCCTCTCTTGCCTCTTTCTGCACCTCTTTTGCCTCTTTCTGCACCTCACTTGCTTCTTTCTGCACTTCTCTTGCCTCTTTCTGCACCCCTGTTGCTTCATTCTGCACTTTCCATGCTTCTTTCTGCACCTGTCTTGCTTCTTTCTGCACCCCTGTTGTCTCTTTATGTACCTCTTTTGCCTATTTCTGCAACTCTCTTGCCTCTTTCTGCAGTTCTATTGCCTCCTTCTGCACCTCTGTTGCTTCTTTCTGCACTTCTCTTGCCTCTTGCTGCACCCCTGTTGCTTCATTTTGTACTTTTCATGCTTCTTTCTGCATCTGTCTTGCTTCTTTCTGCACCCCTGTTGTCTCTTTCTGCACTCGTCTTCCCTCTTTCTGTACCTTTCTTGCCTGTTTCTGCATCTCACTTGCCTCTTTCTGCACTTTTCTTGCTTCTTTCTACACCTCTGTTGCTTCTTTCAGCAATTCTCTTGCCTCTTTCTGCACCCCTCTTGCCTGTTTCTGCAACTCTCTTGCCTCTTTCTGCAGTTCTCTTGCCTCCTTCTGCACCTCACTTGCCTCTTTTTGCACCTCTGTTGTTTCTTTTGCACTGCTCTTGCTTCTTTCTGTGTAGGAAAGTAGGATCTGCCTCTTATGTTGCCCCCACTTTTTTTCTGATGTTTACACTGGTTTCTGGCTATAGTCAGGCTGGGACCCTGCTAATCAGGGCCCCAGCCTCTCTGTTCTCTCTAAACGATTTAGAGTGCACTCTAGCTGCACTAGTGATTGGATACTGTGGTACCTTATGAGTCCCTAGTATATGGTACCCTAGGTACCAAGGGCATAGGTACTTCACAGGCCTACCAGGGGCTGCAGCATGTCTTATGCCACCCCTGGGAAGCAGACTAAATCTGACACCACAGGCCTGCTACTGCAGCCTGAGTGAGGAAGTGCTAGCACCCCTCACTGAGATATAGGTTCCCTATATCTCTCCTGCACACACATATAACCCTATCAGTCACCCCTAAGGCAGGCCCTATTAATCCTGAGGGCAGGCTGCTTGGCTTCTATGTGAGGGGGTGCCTCTGCCTGAGCAGGGCCCCTCTGCAGCTCTCAGAGTCCATTCTCTGGTGCTGTTTGTGGATGCGGTTAAACCATATACTTTTAAGTGCATTATATCCTCGCTGTAAAATGCTAACTTTGGAATGGCTGCATCGAAACATGTCGTGTTTGGTGTCAAACACCTTGGAATACTACCCCCCCGCCAGTCCTGGCGGTGTGGGTAGCATGCCACCCTTCTAGAGGGATAGACATGTACCTACTGTGGAAACGCGGTAGAATCCTGCAGAGCCCTGGCATCACAAAATGGATGCCACCAGTCACAGACACTGGGCTGCCCTCCTGCTGATGACCAACACTCGCAGTGGAGGAAGCCCAACAATAGATATCCTGTCCCAAGGGGGTGTGACCACCTCCCAGACAGGGTTTAGTGTATTGGGGCTGGGTGGGTGCACTCTTAGAGTGCTTTGAAGTCCTGCACTGGGGAGCAGAAGGCTCCTCTGTGCATATGCCAGTTCAAACCGGCTCAGGGGCTACCTGTCCCTGCTCTGGCACGAAACTGGACAAAGGGAAGTGGGTGTAGCCACCCACTCCCCTGACCCTCCCATAGTTAGGGTCATAGAGCTAGTCCCTCCCCTCTTTTTAGTATAAGAGGGGAACCTGTGCATTGCACCCTAGATTTCCCTGGACGATGCTCTACAAGAAGAATCCCGGACCTTCGACGTTCCACTACCTTTGGAAGACTGAAGAATCTCCTTGGAGTCAAGGAGTGACTCCCCTGCTTGGCAGGCACCAAAACTACAAACGACGGTCACAAACTACGCCGCTCCCGCCGGAGTCCGAAGTCCCTGCAGCCCAAGAAGTAGATTTCCTGACTTCTCAAAGGTCATCGTGAGTCCCCAGTGAAGCTGAGGTCAGTGGACCCCAAGAGTAACGAGAAACCGCGACCCCTGGGTACCGTGCACTATTGTCGAGTGCAACCCCTCACAACATTCCACGAACTTGTGCTTTGGACCACGGGTGGTTCCAGCTATAGCAGGAATCCCTCCTAAGATTAGCGGCCTACCACATCCCGAGTGACCGTGGGCCCCTGTGAGAGAATCCTCCCAAGGCATCTTTGCAACCCCTTGCCAGCCAGCTTGTGGGTCCCCAGAAGACTTTCCAAAGAAACCAAAGGGCTCCCCTGGTTGCTCCAGGCCTGCCCTGACTTACCCTTGCTGGGTGAGTTCCACAGACCTTGCTGGTCTGCGCCATCGCCTCTTCACACTTTCCCCGAGACTTGCTGTTACCAAGGCTTGTTGGCTCCGATCGAGTTGCCGACACTGCAGTAAGCCGCAGACATCGTGGGACATGCCGAATCCAGCTCCTGGTTGTCGTCAACGCCTCCTGGACCTCGTGGCTGAAGAGTCAAGCCAACTGCGAACGACCTGAACCCTGCGACGACGGTGGGCATTCATCTTCCTTGCCCCGAGTCACTGCCAAGTGACTTTGAACACTGTCCCCTCTGCTTTCAGATCATCCTTCCACCAAATCCAGGCTTGGATTCCACCGGACACTTCTTCGGACTTCACAAGCAGCAAGTCTTCTTTGTTCGCCATTGAAAATGACGACGCGACCCGACACCAAAGGACACCTGTGCACCCGGCTTCCCTGGGTGAGGTAACTCCAGCACTCCGGTGCTCCTGTGGGTGTGGGCCCTCGAACTACTTACCCTGTAAATGACTTGCTTGTAGGTTCACCAGAAGTATCCTAAAACTCTTATTTTCCATGTGCGATTCTCGCACTGACTCGTACCTGGTTCGTGTATGTGTTAGACACACCGCGTCCGACTCCCTTGCAAATCCTATCTGTAGACCGTATCCTCCGACTCGTACTGAGTCCGATCGGTGTGTTCGCCTCGAACACGCAAGGGACCTTGAACATTGATATCTCAATCGCGTCTGAGTGCATAGACTCGTACAGGATTCGCCTCGGTGCCAGGTCACCGCGTCCGTCCCCTGTGGGTCTCCTACAACTACCGGGGGTGGTTATTGGGGGTCCCTCGATTCTAGATGCCCTAGACCTAGGTCTAGCAAACTAAGATTGTAATATTCAATTGTGCTAAACTTATCCTGATAATATTTGACTTGTACATATGTTCCTATCCTCTAATCTCATAAAGAGATTAGTAGAGAGTGTTTATTAATAAATACATATATATTTGATATATATACCTGTGTGGTGTCTTTTCATTTGGTGATTCAAGAGAATGCTTTACATTCCTTCAAGACTTAGCCCGAAGGCTGCTCTCCACAGCTACCACTAGGATAGCTTTCTATAAAGGTTGTCTTAAACCTATCTACCATAAGAGTCGAATTGTTCTGGTGCAAGGTGTCCACTTTAATTAGTGAACAGCATATACCAGGCCAACTTCTCACATTCTGTACCTCTCTTGCAAATGTCTGCACCCCTCTTGCCTCTTTCTGCACCCCTTTTACCTGTTTCTGCACCTCTCTTGCCTCTGTCTGCACCTCTATTCCCTCTTTCTGTACCTCTTTTGCCAGTTTTTGCAAATCTCTTGCCTCTTTATGCAGTTCTCTTGCCTCCTTCTGCACCTCTGTTGCTTCTTTCTGCACTTCTCTTGCCTCTTTCTGCACCCCTGTTGCTTCATTCTGCACTTTCCATGCTTCTTTCTGCACCTGTCTTGCTTCTTTCTGCACCCCTGTTGTCTCTTTCTGCACTCGTCTTCCCTCTTTCTGTACCTTTCTTGCCTGTTTCTGCATCTCACTTGCCTCTTTCTGCACTTTTCTTGCTTCTTTCTACACCTCTGTTGCTTCTTTCAGCAATGCTCTTGCCTCTTTCTGCACTTCTCTTGCCTGTTTCTGCACCTCTCTTGCCTCTTTCTGCACCTCTCTTGCATCTTTCTGCACCTCACTTGCTTCTTTCTGCACTTCTTTTGCCTCTTTCTGCACCCCTATTGCTTCATTCTGCACTTTCCATGCTTCTTACAGCACCCGTCTTGCTTCTTTCTGCACCCATGTTGTCTCTTTATGTACCTCTTTTGCCTGTTTCTGCAACTCTCTTGCCTGTTTCTGCAGTTCTCTTGCCTCCTTCTGAACCTCTGTTGCTTCTTTCTGCACTTCTTTTGCCTCTTGCTGCACCCCTGTTGCTACATTCTGCACTTTCCATGCTTCTTTCTGCATCTGTCTTGCTTCTTTCTGCACCCCTGTTGTCTCTTTCTGCACTCGTCTTCCGTCTTTCTGTACCTTTTCTTGCCTGTTTCTGCAGCTCACTTGCCTCTTTCTGCACTTTTCTTGCTTCATTCTACACCTCTGTTGCTTCTTTCAGCAATTCTCTTGCCTCTTTCTGCACTTCCCTTGCCTGTTTCTGCACCTCTTTTGCCTCTTTCTGCACCTCTCTTGCCTCTTTCTGCACTCCTGTTGCTTCATTCTGCACTTTCCAAGCTTCTTTCTGCACCTGTCTTGCTTCTTTCTGCACCCCTGTTGTCTCTTTATGTACCTCTTTTGCCTGTTTCTGCATCTCTCTTGACTCTTTCTGCAGGTCTCTTGCCTCCTTCTGCACCTCTGTTGCTTCTTTCTGCACTTCTCTTGCCTCTTTCTGCACCCCTGTTGCTTCATTCTGCACTTTCCATGCTTCTTTCTGCATCTGTCTTGCTTCTTTCTGCACCCCTGTTGTCTCTTTCTGCACTCGTCTTCCCTCTTTCTGTACCTTCCTTGCCTGTTTCTGCATCTCACTTGCCTCTTTCTGCACTTTTCTTGATTCTTTCTACACCTCTGTTGCTTCTTTCAGAAATTCTCTTGCCTCTTTCTGCACTTCTCTTGCCTGTTTCTGCACCTCTCTTGCCTCTTTCTGCACCTCTCTTGCCTCTTTCTGCACCCCTGTTGCTTCATTCTGCACTTTCCATGCTTCTTTCAGCACCTGTCTTGCTTCTTTCTGCACCCCTGTTGTCTCTTTATGTACTCTTTTGCCTGTTTCTGCAACTCTCTTGCCTGTTTCTGCAGTTCTCTTGCCTCCTTCTGCACCTCTGTTGCTTCTTTCTGCACTTCTCTTGCCTCTTGCTGCACCCCTGTTGCTTCATTCTGCACTTTCCATGCTTCTTTCTGCATCTGTTTTGCTTCTTTCTGCACCCCTGTTGTCTCTTTCTGCACTCGTCTTCCCTCTTTCTGTACCTTTCTTGCCTGTTTCTGCATCTCACTTGCCTCTTTCTGCACTTTTCTTGCTTAATTCTACACCTCTGTTGCTTCTTTCAGCAATTCTCTTGCCTCTTTCTGCACTTTTCTTGCCTGTTTCTGCACCTCTCTTGCCTCTTTCTGTACCTCTCTTGCCTCTTTCTGAACTCCTGTTGCTTCATTCTGCACTTTCCGAGCTTCTTTCTGCACCTGTCTTGCTTCTTTCTGCATCTGCATCCCTGTTGTCTCTTTATGTACCTCTTTTGCCTGTTTCTGCAACTCTCTTGCCTTTTTCTGCAGTTCTCTTGCCTCCTTCTGCACCTCTGTTGCTTCTTTCTGCACTTCTCTTGCCTCTTGCTGCACCCCTGTTGCTTCATTCTGCACTTTCCATGCTTCTTTCTGCATCTGTCTTGCTTCTTTCTGCACCCCTGTTCTCTCTTTCTGCACTCGTCTTCCCTCTTTCTGTACCTATCTTGCCTCTTTCTGCATCTCACTTGCCTCTTTCTGCACTTTTCTTGCTTCTTTCTACACCTCTGTTGCTTCTTTCAGCAATTCTCCTGCCTCTTTCTGCACTTCTCTTGCCTGTTTCTACTCCTCTCTTGCCTATTTCTGCACCTCTTTTGCCTCTTTCTGCACCTCACTTGCTTCTTTCTGCACTTCTCTTGCCTCTTTCTACACCCCTGTTGCTTCATTCTGCACTTTCCATGCTTCTTTCTGCACCTGTCTTGCTTCTTTCTGCACCCCTGTTGTCTCTTTATGTACCTCTTTTGCCTGTTTCTGCAACTCTCTTGCCTCTTTCTGCAGTTCTATTGCCTCCTTCTGCACCTCTGTTGCTTCTTTATGCACTTCTCTTGCCTCTTGCTGCACCCCTGTTGCTTCATTCTGTACTTTCCATGCTTCTTTCTGCATCTGTCTTGCTTCTTTCTGCACCACTGTTGTCTCTTTCTGCACTCGTCTTCCCTCTTTCTGAACCTTTCTTGCCTGTTTCTGCATCTCACTTGCCTCTTTCTGCACTTTTCTTGCTTCTTTCTACACATCTGTTGCTTCTTTCAGCAATACTCTTGCCTCTTTCTGCACCCCTCTTGCCTGTTTCTGTAACTCTCTTGCCTCTTTCTGCAGTTCTCTTGCCTCCTTCTGCACCTCACTTGCCTCTTTTTGCACCTCTGTTGTTTCTTTTGCACTGCTCTTGCTTCTTTCTGTACCTCTCTTGCAAATGTCTCCACCCCTCTTGCCTCTTTCTGTACCCCTTTTACCTGTTTCTGCACCTCTCTTGCCTCTGTCTGCACCTCTGTTCCCTCTTTCTGTACCTCTTTTGCCAGTTTCTACAACTCTCTTGCCTCTTTATGCAGTTCACTTGCCTAGTTCTGCACCTCTGTTGCTTCTTTCTGCACTTCTCTTGCCTCTTTCTGCTCCCCTGTTGCTTCATTCTGCACTTTCCATGCTTCTTTCTGCACCTGTCTTGCTTCTTTCTGCACCCCTGTTGTCTCTTTCTACACTCGTCTTCCCTCTTTCTGTACCTTTCTTGCCTGGTTCTGCATCTCACTTGCCTCTTTCTGCACTTCTCTTGCTTCTTTCTGCACCTCTTTTGCCTCTTTCTGCACCCCTGTTCCTTCATTCTGCACTTTCCAAGCTTCTTTCTGCACCTGTCTTGCTTCTTTCTGCACCCCTGTTGTCTCTTTATGTACCTCTTTTGCCTGTTTCTGCAACTCTCTTGCCTCTTTCTGCAGTTCTCTTGCCTCCTTCTGCACCTCAGTTGCTTCTTTCTGCACTTCTCTTGCCTCTTTCTGCACCCCTGTTGCTTCATTCTGCACTTTCCATGCTTCTTTCTGCACCTGTCTTGCTTCTTTCTGCACCCCTGTTGTCTCTTTCTGCACTCGTCTTCCCTCTTTCTGTACCTTTCTTGCCTGTTTCTGCATCTCACTTGCCTCTTTCTGCACTTTTCTAGCTTCTTTCTACACCTCTGTTGCTTCTTTCAGCAATTCTCTTGCCTCTTTCTGCACTTCTCTTGCCTGTTTCTGCACCTCTCTTGCCTCTTTCTGCACTTCTCTTGCTTCTTTCTGCACCTCTTTTGCCTCTTTCTGCACCCCTGTTCCTTCATTCTGCACTTTCCAAGCTTCTTTCTGCACCTGTCTTGCTTCTTTCTGCACCCCTATTGTCGCTTTATGTACCTCTTTTGCCTGTTTCTGCAACTCTCTTGCCTCTTTCTGCAGTTCTCTTGCCTCCTTCTGCACCTCAGTTGCTTCTTTCTGCACTTCTCTTGCCTCTTTCTGCACACCTGTTGCTTCATTCTGCACTTTCCATGCTTCTTTCTGCACCTGTCTTGCTTCTTTCTGCACCCCTGTTGTCTCTTTCTGCACTCGTCTTCCCTCTTTCTGTACCTTTCTTGCCTGTTTCTGCATCTCACTTGCCTCTTTCTGCACTTTTCTTGCTTCTTTCTACACCTCTGTTGCTTCTTTCAGCAATTCTCTTGCCTCTTTCTGCACTTCTCTTGCCTGTTTCTGCACTTCTCTTGCTTCTTTCTGCACTTCTTTTGCCTCTTTCTGCACCCCTGTTGCTTCATTCTGCACTTTCCATGCTTCTTTCAGCACCTGTCTTGCTTCTTTCTGCACCCCTGTTGTCTCTTTATGTACCTCTTTTGGCTGTTTCTGCAACTCTCTTGCCTCTTTCTGCAGTTCTATTGCCTCCTTCTGCACCTCTGTTGCTTCTTTCTGCACTTCTCTTGCCTCTTGCTGCACCCCTGTTGCTTCATTCTGTACTTTTCATGCTTCTTTCTGCATCTGTCTTGCTTCTTTCTGCACCCCTGTTGTCTCTTTCTGCACTCGTCTTCCCTCTTTCTGTACCTTTCTTGCCTGTTTCTGCATCTCACTTGCCTCTTTCTGCACTTTTCTTGCTTCTTTCTACACCTCTGTTGCTTCTTTCAGCAATTCTCCTGCCTCTTTCTGCACCTCTCTTGCCTGTTTCTGCAACCTCTCTTGCCTCTTTCTGCAGTTCTCTTGCCTCCTTCTGCACCTCACTTGCCTCTTTTGCACCTCTGTTGTTTCTTTTGCACTGCTCTTGCTTCTTTCTGTACCTTTCTTGCAAATGTCTGCACCCCTCTTGCCTCTTTCTGCACCCCTTTTACCTGTTTCTGCACCTCTCTTGCCTCTGTCTGCACCTCTGTTCCCTCTTTCTGTACCTCTTTTGCCAGTTTTGCAACTCTCTTGCCTCTTTATGCAGTTCTCTTGCCTCCTTCTGCACCTCTGTTGCTTCTTTCTGCACTTCTCTTGCCTCTTTCTGCACCCCTGTTGCTTCATTCTGCACTTTCCATGCTTCTTTCTGCACCTGTCTTGCTTCTTTCTGCACCCCTGTTGTCACTTTCTGCACTCGTCTTCCCTCTTTCTGTACCTTTCTTGCCTGTTTCTGCATCTCACTTGCCTCTTTCTGCACTTTTCTTGCTTCTTTCTACACCTCTGTTGCTTCTTTCAGCAATTCTCTTGCCTCTTTCTGCACTTCTCTTGCCTGTTTCTGCACCTCTCTTGCCTCTTTCTGCACCTCTCTTGCCTCTTTCTGCACCTCACTTGCTTCTTTCTGCACTTCTTTTGCTTCTTTCTGCACCCCTGTTGTCTCTTTATGTACCTCTTTTGCCTGTTTCTGCAACTCTCTTGCCTCTTTCTGCAGTTCTATTGCCTCCTTCTGCACCTCTGTTGCTTCTTTCTGCACTTCTCTTGCCTCTTGCTGCACCCCTGTTGCTTCATTCTGTACTTTCCATGCTTCTTTCTGCATCTGTCTTGCTTCTTTCTGCACCCCTGTTGTCTCTTTCTGCACTCGTCTTCCCTCTTTCTGTACCTTTCTTGCCTGTTTCTGGATCTCACTTGCCTCTTTCTGCACTTTTCTTGCTTCTTTCTACACCTCTGTTGCTTCTTTCAGTAATTCTCTTGCCTCTTTCTGCACCCCTCTTGCCTGTTTCTGCAACTCTCTTGCCTCTTTCTGCAGTTCTCTTGCCTCCTTCTGCACCTCACTTGCCTCTTTTTGCCCCTCTGTTGTTTCTTTTGCACTGCTCTTGCTTCTTTCTGTACCTCTCTTGCAAATGTCTGCACCCCTCTTGCCTCTTTCTGCACCCCTTTTACCTGTTTCTGCACCTCTCTTGCCTCTGTCTGCACCTCTGTTCCCTCTTTCTGTACCTCTTTTGCCAGTTTTTGCAACTCTCTTGCCTCTTTATGCAGTTCTATTACCTCCTTCTGCACCTCTGTTGCTTCTTTCTGCACTTCTCTTGCCTCTTTCTGCACCCCTGTTGCTTCATTCTGCACTTTCCATGCTTCTTTCTGCACCTGTCTTGCTTCTTTCTGCACCCCTGTTGTCTCTTTCTGTACCTTTCTTGCCTGTTTCTGCAGCTCACTTGCCTCTTTCTGCACTTTTCTTGCTTCATTCTACACCTCTGTTGCTTCTTTCAGCAATTCTCTTGCCTCTTTCTGCACTTCTCTTGCCTGTTTCTGTACCTCTTTTGCCTGTTTCTGCAACTCTCTTGCCTCTTTCTGCAGTTCTCTTGCCTCCTTCTGCACCTCAGTTGCTTCTTTCTGCACTTCTCTTGCCTCTTTCTGCACCCCTGTTGCTTCAGTCTGCACTTTCCATGCTTCTTTCTGCACCTGTCTTGCTTCTTTCTGCACCCCTGTTGTCTCTTTCTGCACTCGTCTTCCCTCTTTCTGTACCTTTCTTGCCTGTTTCTGCATCTCACTTGCCTCTTTCTGCACTTTTCTAGCTTCTTTCTACACCTCTGTTGCTTCTTTCAGCAATTCTCTTGCCTCTTTCTGCACTTCTCTTGCCTGTTTCTGCACCTCTCTTGCCTCTTTCTGCACTTCTCTTGCTTCTTTCTGCACCTCTTTTGCCTCTTTCTGCACCCCTGTTCCTTCATTCTGCACTTTCCAAGCTTCTTTCTGCACCTGTCTTGCTTCTTTCTGCACCCCTGTTGTCTCTTTATGTACCTCTTTTGCCTGTTTCTGCAACTCTCTTGCCTCTTTCTGCAGTTCTCTTGCCTCCTTCTGCACCTCTGTTGCTTCTTTCTGCACTTCTCTTGCCTCTTTCTGCACCCCTGTTGCTTCATTCTGCACTTTCCATGCTTCTTTCTGCACCTGTCTTGTTTCTTTCTGCACCCCTGTTGTCTCTTTCTGCACTCGTCTTCCCTCTTTCTGTACCTTTCTTGCCTGTTTCTGCATCTCACTTGCCTCTTTCTGCACTTTTCTTGCTTCTTTCTACACCTCTGTTGCTTCTTTCAGCAATTCTCTTGCCTCTTTCTGCACTTCTCTTGCTTCTTTCTGCACTTTTTTTGCCTCTTTCTGCACCCCTGTTGCTTCATTCTGCACTTTCCATGCTTCTTTCAGCACCTGTCTTGCTTCTTTCTGCACCCCTGTTGTCTCTTTATGTACCTCTTTTGCCTGTTTCTGCAACTCTCTTGCCTCTTTCTGCAGTTCTCTTGCCTCCTTCTGCACCTCTGTTGCTTCTTTCTGCACTTCTCTTGCCTCTTGCTGCACCCCTGTTGCTTCATTCTGCACTTTCCATGCTTCTTTCTGCATCTGTCTTGCTTCTTTCTGCACCCCTGTTGTCTCTTTCTGCACTCGTCTTCCCTCTTTCTGTACCTTTCTTGCCTGTTTCTGCATCTCACTTGCCTCTTTCTGCACTTTTCTTGCTTCTTTCTACACCTCTGTTGCTTCTTTCAGCAATTCTCTTGCCTCTTTCTGCACTTCTCTTGCCTGTTTCTGCACCTCTCTTGCCTCTTTCTGCACTCTCTTGCCTCTTTCTGCACCTCACTTGCTTCTTTCTGCACTTCTTTGCCTCTTTCTGCACCCTGTTGCTTCATTCTGCACTTTCCATGCTTCTTTCAGCACCTGTCTTGCTTCTTTCTGCACCCCTGTTGTCTCTTTATGTACCTCTTTTGCCTGTTTCTGCAACTCTCTTGCCTCTTTCTGCAGTTCTCTTGCCTCGTTCTGCACCTCTGTTGCTTCTTTCTGCACTTCTCTTGCCTCTTGCTGCACACCTGTTGCTTCATTCTGTACTTTCCATGCTTCTTTCTGCATCTGTCTTGCTTATTTCTGCACCCCTGTTGTCTCTTTCTGCACTCGTCTTCCCTCTTTCTGTACCTTTCTTGCCTGTTTCTGCATCTCACTTGCCTCTTTCTGCACTTTTCTTGCTTCTTTCTACACCTCTGTTGCTTCTTTCAGCAATTCTCTTGCCTCTTTCTGCACCCCTCTTGCCTGTTTCTGCAACTCTCTTGCCTCTTTCTGCAGTTCTCTTGCCTCCTTCTGCACCTCACTTGCCTCTTTTTGCACCTCTGTTGTTTCTTTTGCACTGCTCTTGCTTCTTTCTGTACCTCTCTTGCAAATGTCTGCACCCCTCTTGCCTCTTTCTGCACCCCTTTTACCTGTTTCTGCACCTCTCTTGCCTCTGTCTGCACCTCTGTTCCCTCTTTCTGTACCTCTTTTGCCAGTTTCTGCAACTCTCTTGCCTCTTTATGCAGTTCTACTTGCCTCCTTCTGCAC
Source organism: Calotriton arnoldi (assembly GCA_963921515.1). Taxonomy (NCBI): domain Eukaryota; kingdom Metazoa; phylum Chordata; class Amphibia; order Caudata; family Salamandridae; genus Calotriton; species Calotriton arnoldi. The sequence continues at coordinate 885,502 of CAWUFW010008314.1, forward strand.
CTCTGTTGCTTCTTTCTGCACTTCTCTTGCCTCTTTCTGCACCCCTGTTGCTTCATTCTGCACTTTCCATGCTTCTTTCTGCACCTGTCTTGCTTCTTTCTGCACCCCTGTTGTCTCTTTCTGCACTCGTCTTCCCTCTTTCTGTACCTTTCTTGCCTGTTTCTGCATCTCACTTGCCTCTTTCTGCACTTTTCTTGCTTCTTTCTACACCTCTGTTGCTTCTTTCAGCAATTCTCTCTCCTCTTTCTGCACCCCTCTTGCCTCTTTCTGCACCTCTCTTGCCTCTTTCTGCACCTCTCTTGCCTCTTTCTGCACTCCTGTTGCTTCATTCTGCACTTTCCATGCTTCTTTCTGCACCTGTCTTGCTTCTTTCTGCACCCCTGTTGTCTCTTTATGTACCTCTTTTGCGGGTTTCTGCAACTCTCTTGCCTGTTTCTGCAGTTCTCTTGCCTCCTTCTGCACCTCTGTTGCTTCTTTCTGCACTTCTCTTGCCTCTTGCTGCACCCCTGTTGCTTCATTCTGCACTTTCCATGCTTCTTTCTGCATCTGTCTTGCTTCTTTCTGCACCCCTGTTGTCTCTTTCTGCACTCGTCTTCCCTCTTGCTCTACCTTTCTTGCCTGTTTCTGATTCTCACTTGCCTCTTTCTGCACTTTTCTTGCTTCTTTCTACACCTCTGTTGCTTCTTTCAACAATTCTCTTGCCTCTTTCTGCAGTTCTCTTGCCTGTTTCTGCACACCTCTTGCCTCTTTCTGCACCTCTCTTGCCTCTTTCTGCACCTCTCTTGCCTCTTTCTGCACTCCTGTTGCTTCATTCTGCACTTTCCAAGCTTCTTTCTGCACCTGTCTTGCTTCTTTCTGCACCCCTGTTGTCTCTTTATGTACCTCTTTTGCCTGTTTCTGCAACTCTCTTGCCTCTTTCTGCAGTTCTCTTGCCTCCTTCTGCACCTCTGTTGCTTCTTTCTGCACTTCTCTTGCCTCTTTCTGCACCCCTGTTGCTTCATTCTGCACTTTCCATGCTTCTTTCTGCACCTGTCTTGCTTCTTTCTGCACCCCTGTTGTCTCTTTCTGCACTCGTCTTCCCTCTTTCTGTACCTTTCTTGCCTGTTTCTGCATCTCACTTGCCTCTTTCTGCACTTTTCTTGCTTCTTTCTACACCTCTGTTGCTTCTTTCAGCAATTCTCTTGCCTCTTTCTGCACTTCTCTTGCCTGTTTCTGCACCTCTCTTGCCTCTTTCTGCACCTCTCTTGCCTCTTTCTGCACCCCTGTTGCTTCATTCTGCCCTTTCCATGCTTCTTTCTGCACCTGTCTTGCTTCTTTGTGCACCCCTGTTGTCTCTTTATGTACCTCTTTTGCCTGTTTCTGCAACTCTCTTGCCTCTTTCTGCAGTTCTCTTGCCTCCTTCTGCACCTCTGTTGCTTCTTTCTGCACTTCTCTTGCCTCTTGCTGCACCCCTGTTGCTTCATTCTGCACTTTCCATGCTTCTTTCTGCATCTGTCTTGCTTCTTTCTGCACCCCTGTTGTCTCTTTCTGCACTCGTCTTCCCTCTTTCTGTACCTTTCTTGCCTGTTTCTGCATCTCACTTGCCTCTTTCTGCACTTTTCTTGCTTCTTTCTACACCTCTGTTGCTTCTTTCAGCAATTCTCTTGCCTCTTTCTGCACTTCTCTTGCCTGTTTCTGCACCTCTCTTGCCTCTTTCTGCACCTCTCTTGCCTCTTTCTGCACCTCACTTGCTTCTTTCTGCACTTCTTTTGCCTCTTTCTGCACCTCACTTGCCTCTTTTTGCATCTCTGTTGTTTCTTTTGCACTGCTCTTGCTTCTTTCTGTACCTCTCTTGCAAATGTCTGCACCCCTCTTGCCTCTTTCTGCACCCCTTTTACCTGTTTCTGCACCTCTCTTGCCTCTGTCTGCACCTCTGTTCCCTCTTTCTGTACCTCTTTTGCCTGTTTCTGCAACTCTCTTGCCTCTTTATGCAGTTCTCTTGCCTCCTTCTGCACCTCTGTTGCTTCTTTCTGCACTTCTCTTGCCTCTTTCTGCACCCCTGTTGCTTCATTCTGCACTTTCCATGCTTCTTTCTGCACCTGTCTTGCTACTTTATGCACCCCGGTTGTCTCTTTCTGCACTCGCCTTCCCTATTTCTGTACCTTTCTTGCCTGTTTCTGCATCTCACTTGCCTCTTTCTGCACTTTTCTTGCTTCTTTCTACACCTCTGTTGCTTCTTTCAGCAATTCTCTTGCCTCTTTCTGCACTTCTCTTGCCTGTTTCTGCACCTCTCTTGCCTCTTTCTGCACCTCTCTTGCCTCTTTCTGCACCTCACTTGCTTCTTTCTGCACTTCTTTTGCCTCTTTCTGCACCCCTGTTGCTTCATTCTGCACTTTCCATGCTTCTTTCAGCACCTGTCTTGCTTCTTTCTGCACCCCTGTTGTCTCTTTATGTACCTCTTTTGCCTGTTTCTGCAACTCTCTTGCCTGTTTCTGCAGTTCTCTTGCCTCCTTCTGCACCTCTGTTGCTTCTTTCTGCACTTCTCTTGCCTCTTGCTGCACCCCTGTTGCTTCATTCTGTACTTTCCATGCTTCTTTCTGCATCTGTCTTGCTTCTTTCTGCACCCCTGTTGTCTCTTTCTGCACTCGTCTTCCCTCTTTCTGTACCTTTCTTGCCTGTTTCTGCATCTCACTTGCCTCTTTCTACACTTTTCTTGCTTCTTTCTACACCTCTGTTGCTTCTTTCAGCAATTCTCTTGCCTCTTTCTGCACCCCTCTTGCCTGTTTCTGCACCTCTCTTGCCTCTTTCTGCAGTTCTCTTGCCTCCTTCTGCACCTCACTTGCCTCTTTTTGCACCTCTGTTGTTTCTTTTGCACTGCTCTTGCTTCTTTCTGTACCTCTCTTTGCAAATGTCTGCACCCCTCTTGCCTCTTTCTGCACCCCTTTACCTGTTTCTGCACCTCTCTTGCCTCTGTCTGCACCTCTGTTCCCTCTTTCTGTACCTCTTTTGCCAGTTTCTGCAACTCTCTTGCCTCTTTCTGCAGTTCTCTTGCCTCCTTCTGCACCTCTGTTGCTTCTTTCTGCACTTCTCTTGCCTCTTTCTGCACCCCTGTTGCTTCATTCTGCACTTTCCATGCTTCTTTCTGCACCTGTCTTGCTTCTTTCTGCACCCCTGTTGTCTCTTTCTGCACTCGTCTTCCCTCTTTCTGTACCTTTCTTGCCTGTTTCTGCATCTCACTTGCCTCTTTCTGCACTTCTCTTGCTTCTTTCTGCACCTCTGTTGCCTCTTTCTGCACCCCTGTTCCTTCATTCTGCACTTTCCGCTTCTTTCTGCACCTGTCTGCTCTTTCTGCACCCTGTTGTCTCTTTATGTACCTCTTTTGCCTGTTTCTGCAACTCTCTTGCCTCTTTCTGCAGTTCTCTTGCCTCCTTCTGCACCTCTGTTGCTTCTTTCTGCACTTCTCTTGCCTCTTTCTGCACCCCTGTTGCTTCATTCTGCACTTTCCATGCTTCTTTCTGCACCTGTCTTGCTTCTTTCTGCACCCCTGTTGTCTCTTTCTGCACTCGTCTTCCCTCTTTCTGTACCTTTCTTGCCTGTTTCTGCATCTCACTTGCCTCTTTCTGCACTTTTCTTGCTTCTTTCTACACCTCTGTTGCTTCTTTCAGCAATTCTCTTGCCTCTTTCTGCACTTCTCTTGCCTGTTTCTGCACCTCTCTTGCCTCTTTCTGCACCTCTCTTGCCTCTTTCTGCACCTCTTTTGCCTCTTTCTGCACCCCTGTTGCTTTTCTGCACTTTCCATGCTTCTTTCAGCACCTGTCTTGCTTCTTTCTGCACCCCTGTTGTCTCTTTATGTACCTCTTTTGCCTGTTTCTGCAACTCTCTTGCCTGTTTCTGCAGTTCTCTTGCCTCCTTCTGCACCTCTGTTGCTTCTTTCTGCACTTCTCTTGCCTCTTGCTGCACCCCTGTTGCTTCATTCTGCACTTTCCATGCTTCTTTCTGCATCTGTCTTGCTTCTTTCTGCACCCCTGTTGTCTCTTTCTACACTCGTCTTCCCTCTTTCTGTACCTTTCTTGCCTGTTTCTGCATCTCACTTGCCTCTTTCTGCACTTTTCTTGCTTAATTCTACACCTCTGTTGCTTCTTTCAGCAATTCTCTTGCCTCTTTCTGCACTTCTCTTGCCTGTTTCTGCACCTCTCTTGCCTCTTTCTGCACCTCTCTTGCCTCTTTCTGCACTCCTGTTGCTTCATTCTGCACTTTCCAAGCTTCTTTCTGCACCTGTCTTGCTTCTTTCTGCATCCCTGTTGTCTCTTTATGTACCTCTTTTGCCTGTTTCTGCAACTCTCTTGCCTTTTTCTGCAGTTCCCTTGCCTCCTTCTGCACCTCTGTTGCTTCTTTCTGCACTTCTCTTGCCTCCTGCTGCTCCCCTGTTGCTTCATTCTGCACTTTCCATGCTTCTTTCTGCATCTATCTTGCTTCTTTCTGCACCCCTGTTCTCTCTTTCTGCACTCGTCTTCCCTCTTTCTGTACCTATCTTGCCTCTTTCTGCATCTCACTTGCCTCTTTCTGCACTTTTCTTGCTTCTTTCTACACCTCTGTTGCTTCTTTCAGCAATTCTCTTGCTTCTTTCTGCACTTCTCTTGCCTCTTTCTGCACCCCTGTTGCTTCATTCTGCACTTTCCATGCTTCTTTCAGCACCTGTCTTGCTTCTTTCTGCACCCCTGTTGTCTCTTTATGTACCTCTTTTGCCTGTTTCTGCAACTCTCTTGCCTGTTTCTACAGTTCTCTTGCCTCCTTCTGCACCTCTGTTGCTTCTTTCTGCACTTCTCTTGCCTCTTGCTGCACCCTTGTTGCTTCATTCTGCACTTTCCATGCTTCTTTCTGCATCTGTTTTGCTTCTTTCTGCACCCCTGTTGTTTCTTTCTGCACTCGTCTTCCCTCTTTCTGTACCTTTCTTGCCTGTTTCTGCATCTCACTTGCCTCTTTCTGCACTTTTCTTGCTTAATTCTACACCTCTGTTGCTTCTTTCAGCAATTCTCTTGCCTCTTTCTGCACTTCTCTTGCCTGTTTCTGTACCTCTCTTGCCTCTTTCTGCACCTCTCTTGCCTCTTTCTGCAGTTCTCTTGCCTCCTTCTGCACCTCACTTGCCTCTTTTTGCACCTCTGTTGTTTCTTTTGCACTGCTCTTGCTTCTTTCTGTACCTCTCTTGCAAATGTCTGCACCCCTCTTGCCTCTTTCTGCACCCCTTTTACCTGTTTCTGCACCTCTCTTGCCTCTGTCTGCACCTCTGTTCCCTCTTTCTGTACCTCTTTTGCCAGTTTTTGCAACTCTCTTGCCTCTTTATGCAGTTCTATTGCCTCCTTCTGCACCTCTGTTGCTTCTTTCTGCACTTCTCTTGCCTCTTTCTGCACCCCTGTTGCTTCATTCTGCACTTTCCATGCTTCTTTCTGCACCTGTCTTGCTTCTTTCTGTACCCCTGTTGTCTCTTTCTGCACTCGTCTTCCCTCTTTCTGTACCTTTCTTGCCTGTTTCTGCATCTCACTTGCCTCTTTCTGCACTTTTCTTGCTTCTTTCTACACCTCTGTTGCTTCTTTCAGCAATGCTCTTGCCTCTTTCTGCACTTCTCTTGCCTGTTTCTGCACCTCTCTTGCCTCTTTCTGCACCTCTCTTGCCTCTTTCTGCACCTCACTTGCTTCTTTCTGCACTTCTTTTGCCTCTTTCTGCACCCCTATTGCTTCATTCTGCACTTTCCATGCTTCTTACAGCACCTGTCTTGCTTCTTTCTGCACCCATGTTGTCTCTTTATGTACCTCTTTTGCCTGTTTCTGCAACTCTCTTGCCTGTTTCTGCAGTTCTCTTGCCTCCTTCTGCACCTCTGTTGCTTCTTTCTGCACTTCTTTTGCCTCTTGCTGCACCCCTGTTGCTTCATTCTGCACTTTCCATGCTTCTTTCTGCATCTGTCTTGCTTCTTTCTGCATCCCTGTTGTCTCTTTCTGTACTCGTCTTCCCTCTTTCTGTACCTTTCTTGCCTGTTTCTGCAGCTCACTTGCCTCTTTCTGCACTTTTCTTGCTTCATTCTACACCTCTGTTGCTTCTTTCAGCAATTCTCTTGCCTCTTTCTGCACTTTTCTTGCCTGTTTCTGCACCTCTTTTGCCTCTTTCTGCACCTCTCTTGCCTCTTTCTGCACTCCTGTTGCTTCATTCTGCACTTTCCAAGCTTCTTTCTGCACCTGTCTTGCTTCTTTCTGCACCCCTGTTGTCTCTTTATGTACCTCTTTTGCCTGTTTCTGCATCTCTCTTGCCTCTTTCTTCAGTTCTCTTGCCTCCTTCTGCACCTCTGTTGCTTCTTTCTGCACTTCTCTTGCCTCTTTCTGCACCCCTGTTGCTTCATTCTGCACTTTCCATGCTTCTTTCTGCACCTGTCTTGCTTCTTTCTGCACCCCTGTTGTCTCTTTCTGCACTCGTCTTCCCTCTTTCTGTACCTTTCTTGCCTGTTTCTGCATCTCACTTGCCTCTTTCTGCACTTTTCTTGCTTCTTTCTACACCTCTGTTGCTTCTTTCAGCAATTCACTTGCCTCTTTCTGCACTTCTCTTGCCTGTTTCTGCACCTCTCTTGCCTCTTTCTGCACCTCTCTTGCCTCTTTCTGCACCTCACTTGCTTCTTTCTACACTTCTTTTGCCTCTTTCTGCACCCCTGTTGCTTCATTCTGCACTTTCCATGCTTCTTTCAGCACCTGTCTTGCTTCTTTCTGCACCCCTGTTGTCTCTTTATGTACCTCTTTTGCCTGTTTCTGCAACTCTCTTGCCTGTTTCTGCAGTTCTCTTGCCTCTTGCTGCACCCCTGTTGCTTCATTCTGCACTTTCCATGCTTCTTTCTGCATCTGTTTTGCTTCTTTCTGCACCCCTGTTGTCTCTTTCTGCACTCGTCTTCCCTCTTTCTGTACCTTTCTTGCCTGTTTCTGCATCTCACTTGCCTCTTTCTGCACTTTTCTTGCTTAATTCTACACCTCTGTTGCTTCTTTCAGCAATTCTCTTGCCTCTTTCTGCACTTCTCTTGCCTGTTTCTGTACCTCTCTTGCCTCTTTATGCACCTCTCTTGCCTCTTTCTGCACTCCTGTTGCTTCATTCTGCACTTTCCAAGCTTCTTTCTGCACCTGTCTTGCTTCTTTCTGCATCTGCATCCCTGTTGTCTCTTTATGTACCTCTTTTGCCTGTTTCTGCAACTCTCTTGCCTTTTTCTGCAGTTCTCTTGCCTCCTTCTGCACCTCTGTTGCTTCTTTCTGCACTTCTCTTGCCTCTTGCTGCACCCCTGTTGCTTCATTCTGCACTTTCCATGCTTCTTTCTGCATCTGTCTTGCTTCTTTCTGCACCCCTGTTCTCTCTTTCTGCACTTGTCTTCCCTCTTTCTGTACCTATCTTGCCTCTTTCTGCATCTCACTTGCCTCTTTCTGCACTTTTCTTGCTTCTTTCTACACCTCTGTTGCTTCTTTCAGCAATTCTCTTGCCTCTTTCTGCACCCCTCTTGCCTGTTTCTGTAACTCTCTTGCCTCTTTCTGCAGTTCTCTTGCCTCCTTCTGCACCTCACTTGCCTCTTTTTGCACCTCTGTTGTTTCTTTTGCACTGCTCTTGCTTCTTTCTGTACCTCTCTTGCAAATGTCTGCACCCCTCTTGCCTCTTTCTGCACCCCTTTTACCTGTTTCTGCACCTCTCTTGCCTCTGTCTGCACCTCTGTTCCCTCTTTCTGTACCTCTTTTGCCAGTTTCTGCAACTCTCTTGCCTCTTTATGCAGTTCACTTGCCTAGTTCTGCACCTCTGTTGCTTCTTTCTGCACTTCTCTTGCCTCTTTCTGCACCCCTGTTGCTTCATTCTGCACTTTCCATGCTTCTTTCTGCACCTGTCTTGCTTCTTTCTGCACCCCTGTTGTCTCTTTCTGCACTCGTCTTCCCTCTTTCTGTACCTTTCTTGCCTGTTTCTGCAATTCACTGGCCTCTTTCTGCACTTTTCTTGCTTCTTACTACACCTCTGTTGCTTCTTTCAGCAATTCTCTTGCCTCTTTCTGCACTTCTCTTGCCCGTTTCTGCACCTCGCTTGCCTCTTTCTGCACCTCTCATGCCTCTTTCTGCACCTCACTTGCTTCTTTCTGCATTCTGTTGCCTCTTCTGCACCCCTGTTGCTTCATTCTGCACTTTCCATGCTTCTTTCAGCACCTGTCTTGCTTCTTTCTGCACCCCTGTTGTCTCTTTATGTACCTCTTTTGCCTGTTTCTGCAACTCTCTTGCCTGTTTCTGCAGTTCTCTTGCCTCCTTCTGCACCTCTGTTGCTTCTTTCTGCACTTCTCTTGCCTCTTGCTGCACCCCTGTTGCTTCATTCTGCACTTTCCATGCTTCTTTCTGCATCTGTCTTGCTTCTTTCTGCACCCCTGTTGTCTCTTTCTACACTCGTCTTCCCTCTTTCTGTACCTTTCTTGCCTGTTTCTGCATCTCACTTGCCTCTTTCTGCACTTTTCTTGCTTAATTCTACACCTCTGTTGCTTCTTTCAGCAATTCTCTTGCCTCTTTCTGCACTTCTCTTGCCTGTTTCTGCACCTCTCTTGCCTCTTTCTGCACCTCTCTTGCCTCTTTCTGCACTCTTGTTGCTTCATTCTGCACTTTCCAAGCTTCTTTCTGCACCTGTCTTGCTTCTTTCTGCATCCCTGTTGTCTCTTTATGTACCTCTTTTGCCTGTTTCTGCAACTCTCTTGCCTTTTTCTGCAGTTCCCTTGCCTCCTTCTGCACCTCTGTTGCTTCTTTCTGCACTTCTCTTGCCTCTTGCTGCTTCCCTGTTGCTTCATTCTGCACTTTCCATGCTTATTTCTGCATCTGTCTTGCTTCTTTCTGCACCCCTGTTCTCTCTTTCTGCACTCGTCTTCCCTCTTTCTGTACCTATCTTGCCTCTTTCTGCATCTCACTTGCCTCTTTCTGCACTTTTCTTGCTTCTTTCTACACCTCTGTTGCTTCTTTCAGCAATTCTCTTGCTTCTTTCTGCACTTCTCTTGCCTCTTTCTGCACCCCTGTTGCTTCATTCTGCACTTTCCATGCTTCTTTCTGCACCTGTCTTGCTTCTTTCTGCACCCCTGTTGTCTCTTTATGTACCTCTTTTGCCTGTTTCTGCAACTCTCTTGCCTCTTTCTGCAGTTCTATTGCCTCCTTCTGCACCTCTGTTGCTTCTTTCTGCACTTCTCTTGCCTCTTGCTGCACCCCTGTTGCTTCATTCTGCACTTTCCATGCTTCTTTCTGCATCTGTCTTGCTTCTTTCTGCACCCCTGTTGTCTCTTTCTGCACTCGTCTTCCCTCTTTCTGTACCTTTCTTGCCTGTTTCTGCATCTCACTTGCCTCTTTCTGCACTTTTCTTGCTTCTTTCTACACCTCTGTTGCTTCTTTCAGCAATTCTCTTGCCTCTTTCTGCACTTCTCTTGCCTGTTTCTGCACACCTCTCTTGCCTCTTTCTGCAGTTCTCTTGCCTCCTTCTGCACCTCACTTGCCTCTTTTTGCACCTCTGTTGTTTCTTTTGCACTGCTCTTGCTTCTTTCTGTACCTCTCTTGCAAATGTCTGCACCCCTCTTGCCTCTTTCTGCACCCCTTTTACCTGTTTCTGCACCTCTCTTGCCTCTGTCTGCACCTCTGTTCCCTCTTTCTGTACCTCTTTTGCCAGTTTCTGCAACTCTCTTGCCTCTTTATGCAGTTCTACTTGCCTCCTTCTGCACCTCTGTTGCTTCTTTCTGCACTTCTCTTGCCTCTTTCTGCACCCCTGTTGCTTCATTCTGCACTTTCCATGCTTCTTTCTGCACCTGTCTTGCTTCTTTCTGCACCCCTGTTGTCTCTTTCTGCACTCGTCTTCCCTCTTTCTGTACCTTTCTTGCCTGTTTCTGCATCTCACTTGCCTCTTTCTGCACTTTTCTTGCTTCTTTCTACACCTCTGTTGCTTCTTTCAGCAATTCTCTTGCCTCTTTCTGCACTTCTCTTGCCTGTTTCTGCACCTCTCTTGCCTCTTTCTGCACCTCTCTTGCCTCTTTCTGCACCTCACTTGCTTCTTTCTGCACTTCTCTTGCCTCTTTCTGCACCCCTGTTGCTTCATTCTGCACTTTCCATGCTTCTTTCAGCACCTGTCTTGCTTCTTTCTGCACCCCTGTTGTCTCTTTCTGTACCTCTTTTGCCTGTTTCTGCAACTCTCTTGCCTGTTTCTGCAGTTCTCTTGACTCCTTCAGCACCTCTGTTGCTTCTTTCTGCACTTCTCTTGCCTCTTGCTGCACCCCTGTTGCTTCATTCTGTACTTTCCATGCTTCTTTCTGCACCTGTCTTGCTTCTTTCTGCACCCCTGTTGTCTCTTTCTGCACTCGTCTTCCCTCTTTCTGTACCTTTCTTGCCTGTTTCTGCATCTCACTTGCCTCTTTCTGCACTTTTCTTGCTTCTTTCTACACCTCTGTTGCTTCTTTCAGCAATTCTCTTGCCTCTTTCTGCACTTCTCTTGCCTGTTTCTGCACCTCTCTTGCCTCTTTCTGCACCTCTCTTGCCTCTTTCTGCACCTCACTTGCCTCTTTCTGCACCTCTGTTGTTTCTTTTCTGCACTTGCTTCTTTCTGTCCTCTCTTGCAAATGTCTGCACCTCTTCCTCTGCTTCCCTTTACCTGTTTCTACCTGTCTTGCCTCTGTCTGCACCTCTGTTGTCTCTTTCAGTACCTCTTTTGCCTGTTTATGCAACTCTCTTGCCTCTTTCTGCAGTTCTCTTGCCTCCTTCTGCACCTCTGTTGCTTCTTTCTGCACTTCTCTTGCCTCTTTCTGCACCCCTGTTGCTTCATTCTGCACTTTCCATGCTTCTTTCTGCACCTGTCTTGCTTCTTTCTGCACCCTGTTGTCTCTTTCTGTACTCGTCTTCCCTCTTTCTGTACCTTTCTTGCCTGTTTCTGCAGCTCACTTGCCTCTTTCTGCACTTTTCTTGCTTCATTCTACACCTCTGTTGCTTCTTTCAGCAATTCTCTTGCCTCTTTCTGCACTTCTCTTGCCTGTTTCTGCACCTCTTTTGCCTCTTTCTGCACCTCTCTTGCCTCTTTCTGCACTCCTGTTGCTTCATTCTGCACTTTCCAAGCTTCTTTCTGCACCTGTCTTGCTTCTTTCTGCACCCCTGTTGTCTCTTTATGTACCTCTTTTGCCTGTTTCTGCAACTCTCTTGCCTCTTTCTTCAGTTCTCTTGCCTCCTTCTGCACCTCTGTTGCTTCTTTCTGCACTTCTCTTGCCTCTTTCTGCACCCCTGTTGCGTCATTCTGCACTTTCCATGCTTCTTTCTGCACCCGTCTTGCTTTTTTCTGCACCCCTGTTGTCTCTTTCTGCACTCGTCTTCCCTCTTTCTGTACCTTTCTTGCCTGTTTCTGCATCTCACTTGCCTCTTTCTGCACTTTTCTTGCTTCTTTCTACACCTCTGTTGCTTCTTTCAGCAATTCTCTTGCCTCTTTCTGCACTTCTCTTGCCTGTTTCTGCACCTCTCTTGCCTCTTTCTGCACCTCTCTTGCCTCTTTCTGCACCTCACTTGCTTCTTTCTACACTTCTTTTGCCTCTTTCTGCACCCCTGTTGCTTCATTCTGCACTTTCCATGCTTCTTTCAGCACCTGTCTTGCTTCTTTCTGCACCCCTGTTGTCTCTTTATGTACCTCTTTTGCCTGTTTCTGCAACTCTCTTGCCTGTTTCTGCAGTTCTCTTGCCTCCTTCTGCACCTCTGTTGCTTCTTTCTGCACTTCTCTTGCCTCTTGCTGCACCCCTGTTGCTTCATTCTGCACTTTCCATGCTTCTTTCTGCATCTGTTTTGCTTCTTTCTGCACGCCTGTTGTCTCTTTCTGCACTCGTCTTCCCTCTTTCTGTACCTTTCTTGCCTGTTTCTGCATCTCACTTGCCTCTTTCTGCACTTTTCTTGCTTAATTCTACACCTCTGTTGCTTCTTTCAGCAATTCTCTTGCCTCTTTCTGCACTTCTCTTGCCTGTTTCTGTACCTCTCTTGCCTCTTTCTGCACCACTCTTGCCTCTTTCTGCACTCCTCTTGCTTCATTCTGCACTTTCCAAGCTTCTTTCTGCACCTGTCTTGCTTCTTTCTGCATCTGCATCCCTGTTGTCTCTTTATGTACCTCTTTTGCCTGTTTCTGCAACTCTCTTGCCTTTTTCTGCAGTTCTCTTGCCTCCTTCTGCACCTCTGTTGCTTCTTTCTGCACTTCTCTTGCCTCTTGCTGCACCCCTGTTGCTTCATTCTGCACTTTCCATGCTTCTTTCTGCATCTGTCTTGCTTCTTTCTGCACCCCTGTTCTCTCTTTCTGCACTCGTCTTCCCTCTTTCTGTACCTATCTTGCCTCTTTCTGCATCTCACTTGCCTCTTTCTGCACTTTTCTTGCTTCTTTCTACACCTCTGTTGCTTCTTTCAGCAATTCTCTTGCCTCTTTCTGCACTCCTCTTGCCTGTTTCTGTACTCTCTTGCCTCTTTCTGCACCTCTCTTGCCTCTTTCTGCACCTCACTTGCTTCTTTCTGCACTTCTCTTGCTTCTTTCTGCACCCCTGTTGCTTCATTCTGCACTTTCCATGCTTCTATCTGCCCCTGTCTTGCTTCTTTCTGCACCCCTGTTGTCTCTTTATGTACCTCTTTTGCCTGTTTCTGCAACTCTCTTGCCTCTTTCTGCAGTTCTACTTGCCTCGTTCTGCACCTCTGTTGCTTCTTTCTGCACTTCTCTTGCCTCTTGCTGCACCCCTGTTGCTTCATTCTGCACTTTCCATGCTTCTTTCTGCATCTGTCTTGCTTCTTTCTGCACCCCTGTTGTCTCTTTCTGCACTCGTCTTCCCTCTTTCTGTACCTTTCTTGCCTGTTTCTGCATCTCACTTGCCTCTTTCTGCACTTTTCTTGCTTCTTTCTACACCTCTGTTGCTTCTTTCAGCAATTCTCTTGCCTCTTTCTGCACCCCTCTTGCCTGTTTCTGTAACTCTCTTGCCTCTTTCTGCAGTTCTCTTGCCTCCTTCTGCACCTCACTTGCCTCTTTTTGCACCTCTGTTGTTTCTTTTGCACTGCTCTTGCTTCTTTCTGTACCTCTCTTGCAAATGTCTGCACCCCTCTTGCCTCTTTCTGCACCCTTTTACCTGTTTCTGCACCTCTCTTGCCTCTGTCTGCACCTCTGTTCCCTCTTTCTGTACCTCTTTTGCCAGTTTCTGCAACTCTCTAGCCTCTTTATGCAGTTCACTTGCAAAGTTCTGCACCTCTGTTGCTTCTTTCTGCACTTCTCTTGCCTCTTTCTGCACCCCTGTTGCTTCATTCTGCACTTTCCATGCTTCTTTCTGCACCTGTCTTGCTTCTTTCTGCACCCCTGTTGTCTCTTTCTGCACTCGTCTTCCCTCTTTCTGTACCTTTCTTGCCTGTTTCTGCATCTCACTTGCCTCTTTCTGCACTTCTCTTGCTTCTTTCTGCACCTCTTTTGCCTCTTTCTGCACCCCTGTTGCTTCATTCTGCACTTTCCAAGCTTCTTTCTGCACCTGTCTTGCTTCTTTCTGCACCCCTGTTGTCTCTTTATGTACCTCTTTTGCCTGTTTCTGCAACTCTCTTGCCTCTTTCTGCAGTTCTCTTGCCTCCTTCTGCACCTCTGTTGCTTCTTTCTGCACTTCTCTTGTTTCTTTCTGCACCCCTGTTGTCTCTTTCTGCACTCGTCTTCCCTCTTTCTGTACCTTTCTTGCCTGTTTCTGCATCTCACTTGCCTCTTTCTGCACTTTTCTTGCTTCTTTCTACACCTCTGTTGCTTCTTTCAGCAATTCTCTTGCCTCTTTCTGCACTTCTCTTGCCTGTTTCTGCACCTCTCTTGCCTCTTTCTGCACCTCTCTTGCCTCTTTCTGCACCTCTTTTGCCTCTTTCTGCACCCCTGTTGCTTCATTCTGCACTTTCCATGCTTCTTTCAGCACCTGTCTTGCTTCTTTCTGCACCCCTGTTGTCTCTTTATGTACCTCTTTTGCCTGTTTCTGCAACTCTCTTGCCTGTTTCTGCAGTTCTCTTGCCTCCTTCTGCACCTCTGTTGCTTCTTTCTGCACTTCTCTTGCCTCTTGCTGCACCCCTGTTGCTTCATTCTGCACTTTCCATGCTTCTTTCTGCATCTGTCTTGCTTCTTTCTGCACCCCTGTTGTCTCTTTCTACACTCGTCTTCCCTCTTTCTGTACCTTTCTTGCCTGTTTCTGCATCTCACTTGCCTCTTTCTGCACTTTTCTTGCTTAATTCTACACCTCTGTTGCTTCTTTCAGCAATTCTCTTGCCTCTTTCTGCACTTCTCTTGCCTGTTTCTGCACCTCTCTTGCCTCTTTCTGCACCTCTCTTGCCTCTTTCTGCACTCCTGTTGCTTCATTCTGCACTTTCCAAGCTTCTTTCTGCACCTGTCTTGCTTCTTTCTGCATCCCTGTTGTCTCTTTATGTACCTCTTTTGCCTGTTTCTGCAACTCTCTTGCCTTTTTCTGCAGTTCCCTTGCCTCCTTCTGCACCTCTGTTGCTTCTTTCTGCACTTCTCTTGCCTCCTGCTGCTCCCCTGTTGCTTCATTCTGCACTTTCCATGCTTCTTTCTGCATCTATCTTGCTTCTTTCTGCACCCCTGTTCTCTCTTTCTGCACTCGTCTTCCCTCTTTCTGTACCTATCTTGCCTCTTTCTGCATCTCACTTGCCTCTTTCTGCACTTTTCTTGCTTCTTTCTACACCTCTGTTGCTTCTTTCAGCAATTCTCTTGCTTCTTTCTGCACTTCTCTTGCCTCTTTCTGCACCCCTGTTGCTTCATTCTGCACTTTCCATGCTTCTTTCTGCACCTGTCTTGCTTCTTTCTGCACCTCTGTTGTCTCTTTATGTACCTCTTTTGCCTGTTTCTGCAACTCTCTTGCCTCTTTCTGCAGTTCTCTTGCCTCCTTCTGCACCTCTGTTGCTTCTTTCTGCACTTCTCTTGCCTCTTTCTGCACCCCTGTTGCTTCATTCTGCACTTCCCATGCTTCTTTCTGCATCTGTCTTGCTTCTTTCTGCACACCTGTTGTTTCTTTCTGCACTCGTCTTCCCTCTTTCTGTACCTTTCTTGCCTGTTTCTGCATCTCACTTGCCTCTTTCTGCACTTTTCTTGCTTCTTTCTACACCTCTGTTGCTTCTTTCAGCAATTCTCTTGCCTCTTTCTGCACTTCTCTTGCCTGTTTCTGTACCTCTCTTGCCTCTTTCTGCACCTCTCTTGCCTCTTTCTGCAGTTCTCTTGCCTCCTTCTGCACCTCACTTGCCTCTTTCTGCACCTCTGTTGTTTCTTTTGCACTGCTCTTGCTTCTTTCTGTACCTCTCTTGCAAATGTCTGCACCCTCTTGCCTCTTTCTGCACCCTTTTACCTGTTTCTGCACCTCTCTTGCCTCTGTCTGCACCTCTGTTCCCTCTTTCTGTACCTCTTTTGCCTGTTTCTGCAACTCTCTTGCCTCTTTCTGCAGTTCTCTTGCCTCCTTCTGCACCTCTGTTGCTTCTTTCTGCACTTCTCTTGCCTCTTTCTGCACCCCTGTTGCTTCATTCTGCACTTTCCATGCTTCTTTCTGCACCTGTCTTGCTTCTTTCTGTACCCCTGTTGTCTCTTTCTGCACTCGTCTTCCCTCTTTCTGTACCTTTCTTGCCTGTTTCTGCAGCTCACTTGCCTCTTTCTGCACTTTTCTTGCTTCATTCTACACCTCTGTTGCTTCTTTCAGCAATTCTCTTGCCTCTTTCTGCACTTTTCTTGCCTGTTTCTGCACCTCTTTTGCCTCTTTCTGCACCTCTCTTGCCTCTTTCTGCACTCCTGTTGCTTCATTCTGCACTTTCCAAGCTTCTTTCTGCACCTGTCTTGCTTCTTTCTGCACCCCTGTTGTCTCTTTATGTACCTCTTTTGCCTGTTTCTGCATCTCTCTTGCCTCTTTCTTCAGTTCTCTTGCCTCCTTCTGCACCTCTGTTGCTTCTTTCTGCACTTCTCTTGCCTCTTTCTGCACCCCTGTTGCTTCATTCTGCACTTTCCATGCTTCTTTCTGCACCTGTCTTGCTTCTTTCTGCACCCCTGTTGTCTCTTTCTGCACTCGTCTTCCCTCTTTCTGTACCTTTCTTGCCTGTTTCTGCATCTCACTTGCCTCTTTCTGCACTTTTCTTGCTTCTTTCTACACCTCTGTTGCTTCTTTCAGCAATTCACTTGCCTCTTTCTGCACTTCTCTTGCCTGTTTCTGCACCTCTCTTGCCTCTTTCTGCACCTCTCTTGCCTCTTTCTGCACCTCACTTGCTTCTTTCTACACTTCTTTTGCCTCTTTCTGCACCCCTGTTGCTTCATTCTGCACTTTCCATGCTTCTTTCAGCACCTGTCTTGCTTCTTTCTGCACCCCTGTTGTCTCTTTATGTACCTCTTTTGCCTGTTTCTGCAACTCTCTTGCCTGTTTCTGCAGTTCTCTTGCCTCTTGCTGCACCCCTGTTGCTTCATTCTGCACTTTCCATGCTTCTTTCTGCATCTGTTTTGCTTCTTTCTGCACCCCTGTTGTCTCTTTCTGCACTCGTCTTCCCTCTTTCTGTACCTTTCTTGCCTGTTTCTGCATCTCACTTGCCTCTTTCTGCACTTTTCTTGCTTAATTCTACACCTCTGTTGCTTCTTTCAGCAATTCTCTTGCCTCTTTCTGCACTTCTCTTGCCTGTTTCTGTACCTCTCTTGCCTCTTTATGCACCTCTCTTGCCTCTTTCTGCACTCCTGTTGCTTCATTCTGCACTTTCCAAGCTTCTTTCTGCACCTGTCTTGCTTCTTTCTGCATCTGCATCCCTGTTGTCTCTTTATGTACCTCTTTTGCCTGTTTCTGCAACTCTCTTGCCTTTTTCTGCAGTTCTCTTGCCTCCTTCTGCACCTCTGTTGCTTCTTTCTGCACTTCTCTTGCCTCTTGCTGCACCCCTGTTGCTTCATTCTGCACTTTCCATGCTTCTTTCTGCATCTGTCTTGCTTCTTTCTGCACCCCTGTTCTCTCTTTCTGCACTTGTCTTCCCTCTTTCTGTACCTATCTTGCCTCTTTCTGCATCTCACTTGCCTCTTTCTGCACTTTTCTTGCTTCTTTCTACACCTCTGTTGCTTCTTTCAGCAATTCTCTTGCCTCTTTCTGCACCCCTCTTGCCTGTTTCTGTAACTCTCTTGCCTCTTTCTGCAGTTCTCTTGCCTCCTTCTGCACCTCACTTGCCTCTTTTTGCACCTCTGTTGTTTCTTTTGCACTGCTCTTGCTTCTTTCTGTACCTCTCTTGCAAATGTCTGCACCCCTCTTGCCTCTTTCTGCACCCCTTTTACCTGTTTCTGCACCTCTCTTGCCTCTGTCTGCACCTCTGTTCCCTCTTTCTGTACCTCTTTTGCCAGTTTCTGCAACTCTCTTGCCTCTTTATGCAGTTCACTTGCCTAGTTCTGCACCTCTGTTGCTTCTTTCTGCACTTCTCTTGCCTCTTTCTGCACCCCTGTTGCTTCATTCTGCACTTTCCATGCTTCTTTCTGCACCTGTCTTGCTTCTTTCTGCACCCCTGTTGTCTCTTTCTGCACTCGTCTTCCCTCTTTCTGTACCTTTCTTGCCTGTTTCTGCATCTCACTTGCCTCTTTCTGTACTTTTCTTGCTTCTTTCTACACCTCTGTTGCTTCTTTCAGCAATTCTCTTGCCTCTTTCTGCACTTCTCTTGCCCGTTTCTGCACCTTGCTTGCCTCTTTCTGCACCTCTCATGCCTCTTTCTGCACCTCACTTGCTTCTTTCTGCACTTCTGTTGCCTCTTTCTGCACCCCTGTTGCTTCATTCTGCACTTTCCATGCTTCTTTCAGCACCTGTCTTGCTTCTTTCTGCACCCCTGTTGTCTCTTTATGTACCTCTTTTGCCTGTTTCTGCAACTCTCTTGCCTGTTTCTGCAGTTCTCTTGCCTCCTTCTGCACCTCTGTTGCTTCTTTCTGCACTTCTCTTGGCTCTTGCTGCACCCCTGTTCCTTCATTCTGCACTTTCCATGCTTCTTTCTGCATCTGTTTTGCTTCTTTCTGCACCCCTGTTGTCTCTTTCTACACTCGTCTTCCCTCTTTCTGTACCTTTCTTGCCTGTTTCTGCATCTCACTTGCCTCTTTCTGCACTTTTCTTGCTTAATTCTACACCTCTGTTGCTTCTTTCAGCAATTCTCTTGCCTCTTTCTGCACTTCTCTTGCCTGTTTCTGCACCTCTCTTGCCTCTTTCTGCACCTCTCTTGCCTCTTTCTGCACTCTTGTTGCTTCATTCTGCACTTTCCAAGCTTCTTTCTGCACCTGTCTTGCTTCTTTCTGCATCCCTGTTGTCTCTTT